>CAKAOJ020000257.1:0-432500 GCA_916701645.2 Sebastolobus alascanus | reverse complement strand
ACAGGTGGACCCCAATGTGAGCTCCACATCCTCGTCTTACCAGACCCTGTTCAAATAACAGCTATAACACGGGGTCACAAATCAGGAAAATGACAGTACTGGACTCAGCGTTTGACAGTTCGGCTTCTGTTCCACACCTTCACGAAATTGGCAGGTTGTCAGAAAAATAAAATAAAGCTGAAAGTAAAAGAATGAACTAAGATAACACCAAGCAGAACATCGAACAGCAGGCAGTTGACCTCAATCATCCGTGTCGAGTATGCCTGCATACTGAAGCGCTCTTTTGTCAGTCTGAAAAAAGGACACAACTCCTGCAGGACTTTATCTCATACACAGAGGAAGCCTTTAAATTAATCTTGGGGAGCTATAATCTCGAGTCAGTTATAAAAATCTGATGAAGTACAACAGAAGTGTCGGTCTTTGTGTTACTTTGGAAGATACGAGGTGGGAGCGACAAGCTGTGTAACCTCGCAAGGTCCCATTTCAGCTGAGATTCCTGAAGATTCCTCAGTCGTCCTGAAAGTGGAGAGCTGACGATGCAGGAGCTTCACAAAGATGTAAAATAAATGCAAAGTTGGTGATCCTAATAAAAGTTGGTAGAAGGTGTTGGAGGATGTTGGCTTTTCTAGAAGAGCAGAGCCCCCATGCTGCCTACTTCGCTTTGTTCTTTCACAAAGATCTCAAAGTACTGGTAGATGATGGTGACGGCCAGCAAGATACCGGTGCCAGAGCCAATGGCTCCGAGGAAGTCAGCCATCACTGATAAACCACCGATACACAGTCCACCGAAGGCAGCAGCAGTAGGAATGTACCTGGAACACAAAACAGTGAGATTGAGATGAATATTAAGCATCTGAATATTAAATATTATTACACAGCTGAATACTCGATTCTGATTGGTCAATCACGGCGTTCTGTGGTCTGTAATTTCTGTATAGCAGACCGTTGCTATGTATAGCAGACCGTTGCTATGGGCGCAGTTCAGATGTCAGACTCTGGTGGAGCATTTTTGTGTCAAAATATTGAATTTGTTCAGTAAGTAGCCGTGTAATAAGCAGGATAATGTACAGCTAGCGGGTCATTGTTGTGAAAGAATCCCCTTCAGGGCGATGAGAGATCCCGACGCGATGACCCTGACGCGAACCTCCGCTGCGCGTCGGGCTGCAGCATCGCCCTGTCGGCTTCTTTCACAACAATGACCCGCTAGCTGTACATTATCCCGCTTATTACACGGCTACTTACTGAGGAAATCAATATTTTGACACAAAAAGGCTCCCCCAGAGTCCGACATCTGAACTGCATTACTACATCATCCCTTACTTAAGCATCTCAACATTCAATATTAAGCATCTAATTCGGCTCTGATTGGTTGTTTTCCTCCGGTCTGTGAAATCTTGCAGATGCCACCGGAGGACACAGAGGCACATGATTTTTTTCAGATTACCTGTCTCATTTCCTACTGTCAGGACTTAGTGACCATTTTATAAAAATAACTTTTTTTAATCATATTTGGTCCATTTCTACCCACTGCTGCTTTAAGAACAACACGGATCAAAGATTTGTGGCTGTGTTTTAGTTGTTAAAAATACATTCATCCCCATAGTAATTTTGTATCTATATTACACATACAGTGCATCTTAGCAGGAGGAGAACGCTCACATTTCTTCTACTACTTGAAAGACTAACCAGCAAAGAATGCACACTAGACTAGGCGCGTATTTTTAGCAAAGCAGAGCAGAGAGCCACTTCTGGGACGCTTCTGAAGCATCGTCTAGAGTTGCTGTGATCAGCTCCGGCGGCCGCGTCGCAGTTGAAAACATGGCGCAGTTGCGCCCGGTGTCAAACTATCGTCATAAATAGCCCGGTTTTCCAGCTATTCATACCAGGCACACAACTGGTCATGTGCGCAGTGTTTCACTTGATGTTGCCCAAACAAAATTCAGAATCTCAACAAATGACACTGGTGTCTAAAAGCCGTATTGACAGGAATGAGGCAGAGGAGAAAATGGCAAAATCAGCTGGGGCAGTATGGGCATCAAGGCCAGACAGAGGGAACCTGGCGGCCACGGCAGCCATGGCAGCCGGGGAAATTCCTGCCCTGGTGACACTGCTGAAGTGGTTACACGTGGCAATAAAGGAAGGTAAGGTGAAATATGTGTTGCTTTGATTATAAGATGGGAGTTATTTGCTTGTCAGTGTAAAATAACATTAGATAATGTAAATTCACGATGAGGGCTTATAACTATTCTAAGCTGATGAAGGTTTGTGCGGCTGATGAGGAATGTAAATGAAAAGGTTTTTGATTTTACCTGTTCAGTTCATGGACCATTGAGGTTTCTCTGTGTCCCCTCATCACCATCTGCTGCTCCTTCAGCTGTTTCGCCACCTGGATGAAAGTGAAGAGCAGAGCTTTAAAACACAGTCTGTTTGAAATAAACCCACAACACCACCTGCCTGAAAGTGGCTACGACTTACATCTTTCGCGGAGGAGCCTGAGACTTCAATCCAGGTCTTGGAGAAGAAGGCACATGATCCGAGCATGAAGCAGATGTAGATGACTGCATGGACTGGGTCATCAAGAACAGAGCCAAATGACTCCGGGGGAGAGAGGAAGTAACAGAGTCCACCTACAGGGTAGGCACGAGCTGGACCACCTGAAGTTGCGTCCTACAAAGAATACAAGATTTAAAAAGGGCAGAAAAATGTTCTAGCAGCTGGGGTCAATAAAAAACAAAAAAAATTATTTAATTAAGTACATCTGGAGGCATCATGTCTAATAATCTTTAAATGTTTCTCATTCTTAGAGTAAAGCTCAACAAACTGAATGTAAAGGTGCGATTAAATGTGTACTTACAGACCAAGTACCGAGCAGATTAACCAGGAAGTTGCCACTGAAGCGTGTGGAAAGCATCTGGGAGATAACGTACAAGTTGGAGACCAAGGCAGACTGCAGGATGATGGGGATGTTGGAGGTGTAGAAGAGCTTGATGGGGTAGGTGTTGTACTGGCCACGGTAGCGAGCCGACTTGATGGGCAGATCAACCCTGAAGCCCTGTGAGAAGAGGAGGACGTGTGAGCAATTAAACAGTTTACATTTTTAAACTTCGAGAAAAGTTGCATGTTAAGAAAGGCCAGAAACTCACCTGAAAGTATATCACTACAGCAAAGACGAATACTGTGGCGATGAGGTTCATGAGGTTGGGCAGGTTCTGTCTGTAGAAGGCCTCTCTCAAAGCGCGCACTTTGTCCGTACGAGTGGCAATCAGATGGAAAAGCGCAATGATCGCTCCCTCAAACTCTGTACCTAGAACCGGAAAAAGTCACAAGTATGAGATTCAGAGCTGCAGAGTGCAGAGGATTTACATTTATGAATCAAAATCACATATTTACCGACCACTTTGTGGTTTCTTACCTCTTCCGGTGTTCACAGTGGTGGGGCTGAAGGCCTTCCAGACGATCGTCTCACAGATGTTGGTAGCAATGAAGAGCGAGATCCCTGAACCAAGACCGTAGCCCTTTTGGAGCAACTCGTCCAGCAGCAGCACGATCAGTCCAGCCACAAACAGCTGTGGAAGAACACAACAGATTCAGTCAGATTCACTGTAATTCTAAATATAACAATGAACAATGACTATTTGAATTATATTACTTGACATAATGATACGTTTCTGTGAGATACTCTGAAATGACGATGATGCACCTCTTGCACTTCAGTAAGATGGCAGTTTAATGATCTTTAATTGAAGGATAATTACACGTTTGATAATGACAATATATGATAATAAATCAGCAATATTTGGGGAACTTAGGAGAAGCAAAGGGCTTAATTTAAAGACCACAGAAAAGAAACATGTAGTCGCAATCTGCAGCTGTTTGTTCTATATTATTATCAATAATTAATAATATTTTAATTGTAAGTGCATATTGAAAGCCAGTTTTGATGAGAGAGTATATATTTTTGGTTAAAGTACACAACTGACCCTTCCTAAGTCCCGCCCCTTTTCACTCTGTGCTCCAATAACAGTGGAACAAACTTGGAACCCGTTAGAAGCTCGGTCAACTTTCCCTTTTCCTGTTGGGTTATACACGTACTTAGATACGCTATGTCTGTTCAAAGGTAACATTACTATGTAAGCCACATTACATTGGTGTCACAATCTTCACGGACCCATTACATTGTATATAGTCACAGTTACTAATGAGGAACTTTTGTTTTTTTGGCGGTCCCCAGAGTCCCTTTGGAAAACCACTCATTTTACTGTAGCAGGGTCTGACACTCTACCCCGCGCCTTCCTGGTTCGGGTTCTCCCGTGCCTCCCTTCCCTCCAGCGGGCCCAACCATCTAAGCGGGGACCGGCAGGGCAGCAAGGCGAAGCTCTGCTCCTGGCCAGAGGAGGAGCCGCTGCTGCTGGGCGCAGAACTCTCCACCTGCCGCCGGAGCTCCGACTGCAGGCCGCTGCCGGAGGCAGCACTGGAGTTCTGAGCTGAAGGAGTTTCTGGTGAACCTGCATGACTTTGTCTGATTTTGTTCCTTTGTTTATATTATCTCTGCTTCGTGCCACCCTGACGTATGTTGAAGTATGTTTCTTTTTGTCAAGCTTGTCCAACCGAGCAACAGTATCTAAGGGGGCGGGACTTAGGATCGGTCAATTGGTTATGACAAATTTGAAGAAAATTCCTGTTCTCACCTGAATGATGATGAGCAGACAGATTCCTGCCCCCATCTCAGAGGGATCTCCATACATGCCGGTCATCACGTACACGATGGCCTGGCCGATGGTGATAATCATTCCAAACACTGAAAAACATCAGGGGTTAGACAATCTATAGACATAATTATAAATTCTAACCATATGTTCTCACAAATCACCACCTGATGAGAGTTAACTTACATTTCTGAGCTCCATTGAAGAGGGCTCTGTCCTTTGGTGTGTCTCCAACCTCAATGATCTTAGCTCCAGCAAGCAGCTGCATGATCAGGCCTGAGGTGACGATAGGCGAGATACCCAGCTCCATCAGGGTACCTGGAGGGAGATATTCAAGTTAGGATACACCAGCAAGAGAGCAGACACACATTCAATCTTTTATTCAGTTATTGGCTGGACAGTTACCTCTGTTTGAGGCCAGAATTACTCTCATCCAGTAGAATGGATCTGCCGAGTCTGAAGACATGATGCCAAAGAGGGGGATCTGAAGGAAAACAGTGTGAGACAATTAGATTTTTCAGTTATGCATGAGTTAATAGTAATAATTGCTTCTATGAACTTGCAAGTTGTTGACAATAATGCTTACACTACAAGTCTCACTATAAGCCCTTCATTCACAGTTTGGATAGTTTGACAATTCTTAGGACACACATATTCCTAAATAGACAACATACTCAAAGCGCGCAGTGCTATGAGTATGCAGGTGCTTCACTACGCTGTGAAATTTGGATTAATCGACAGATCAATCAGCAGAAAATTAATTAATTATTAATTATTGGTTTGATAAGCCTCTTAAAGCTGCAGTCGGGAACTCTGTGTCCTCCTGTGCTCATAATGGGATTTGCAAGTTTTCAAGGCACCCGAACCGAAACAACCAATCAGAGCTGAGCAGTCTCTACAGCAGCTGTCAATCACTGCTCGCAAAACTCGTGAACTCCAATCAAACGGTCAAACTAGGCAGCGCTGATCAAATATGAATCAATATTTTGTTACTGTAATGCCTATTTCTCGCCTCAAATGTTTTCAGAAACATCTTGTAATGTACTGTTTAGCTGTAAAATGAGAAAGTTTGTGACCGGCCGCCATGTTGAAAACAGACGAGCCAAAACCAAGCACCGCCCGGAGCAAACTCTCATTTTACAGCTGAACAGTAGCGTAGCACCCACCCTCGGGTTCCCCCTCAGGTTAACACTGTTATCTCAGTCAGCACTGTTGACGTTGTTTGCACTGTTAATGCTGTTAGCACCTTTAGCTGCTAGCCGCCAGCACAAGGCCTATGGAAGGAGGCTGGGACATGGGCGGACACGGGTCTTGGGGTATGGGGTATAACACATGCCCAGTGTAACTGGAGTTGTGTTCGTGCGTTGCGATAGGCTCAATTTAGGCGAGTGCACACCAGATTTTACTGCGCATGTGTTATACCCCAAAGATATGACACGTTGAAGACGTGTGACCCAGACTCCTTCAATAGGCCTTGCGCCAGGAAAGCCATCGCCATGTTGAGAGCAATTGAGAGGCAATAGAAATGCTCTCAATTTTGTGTTTAGCACCTTTAAATTTTAAATTTAAAAGCACCAGGCACTCTGTTGTTGCAGGGATTAGTTGTGATGGGCAGTTGTCAAATTTCTTGACATTTCTTATATAAAATAATCAAAAACAATTGATAGTATATCAATATCTAATATATATATCAGTTATCACTAGTCTCAATTCTACAGAAATATGTGGTTCATTAACAGGTTATATGGTATTGCAAGTGCAAAATGTTTACTACAAAGTTCTATCGCACCTAAAAGTCTTTTTGACAGGTGTGTTGGATTAAAAAAAAAATGTGGCACACTGGGACCAGGTGTACTCAACCTCTACCTTTCATGAAGGTCATTCAAGAAACCGATGAAGACCAAATTGTCATTAATAAAGTCAGTGAGTGCAAAAGATTGTAGTGCGCAGGTTTTTTTTATTTACACATTTTTTGTAAAATGTTACAAATGAAATCATATTGATTGCACTTCCATTTAGAGTAGCTGGAGAACAACTGAGTCAGTAATTAATTATGACACTTACCTGGCAACAAACCAGGAAGATGAAGAGAGTGATGGCAGTCCATAGTACCTTCTCTCTGAACTGGATCTGTTGGACAATCACATTATGAAAAGGTTTATAACAATTAGCTAAAGCAACGCTCACGGTGTTTTTTTTTTTATTGCCAAATACAAATGTACTACCGAGCTTAAAACATACCTTTCTTTCAGGTTTTTGGATCTCTGGCAGCACTGCACAGAATGGCTTTATCACCTCCAAGAATTTGACTGTAAAACAAGAAAACGAGTATTTGTGTGAGTTAACTGGGAATAGTGGCTGGTCACCAGTGGGACGTGGCAGTGAACGGTGGGCGGACTCAACACAGACTTGAATTCACAATAACCTCTACTAAACAGATTTAATGTCAAATAAGGCAAATAAAGGGTTTCTAGCTATGTCCCTAGACCTTTACATTATCATTGCTACGTGTTTCTTATTATCAGGCAGCTGATTTAGCACCAGCAGGCTGAAGAAAACACCGGTCGTGTTATGCGTCGTCATCACTAGACTGTCAATGTCTTTGAATGAGTGGCTAACTGAGTTAGCTTAGGAGGGATGTTTCCTGCCAACGAGCAGCCTCTACAGTCTCACTACAAGCACGAAATCCAGTTTACAAAGACACCGCCTAACTTGTTTAACTGAATCCACCGACAATTTATGGTCACAAAAGTCTCACAATAGTACAAAAGCAAATGCCAACTAGCTCGCTAGCACCGTAAGCTAGCATGCTATCAGCGCTAATACCGTTAGGTGAGCTAACCAAGTTGAACAGAACCGTGTAAAACTGTATTCAGGGTTTTAGTACACAGACTGTAGATATATCTGTCTCCTACAACTCGTGTGCTAAAGTCATACTTACTGCCCATGATGTCCAAAGTGTACACCTACGTGCTTCTTCGCTGTGTAAATCTGACCAGCCTCAACCTCACTACTAACTGAGCCACCGGGAGGAAGAGGAAGAGGAAGAAGAGGAGGAGGAAGAGGAGGAGGAGGAGGAGGAGGAGAAACTCTAGAGACACGTCACCACTACAGACACGAAGAGCAGCGATTTAAAGGGCCAGCCGCTTTTCTTTTGAAAACCCCGATGAGAGTATAGCACATGTAGTCAATTTTATTGGCTAAAAATAATAATAATAATAATAATAATAATAATAATAATAATAATAATAATAATAATGATAATAATGATAATAATAATAATAATAATAATAATGATAATAATAATAATAATAATAATGATAATAATAATAATAATGATAATAATAATAATGATAATGATAATGATAATAATGATGATAATGATAATAATAATAATAATAATAATAATAATAATAATAATGATAATGATACTACTACTACTACTAATAATAATAATAATAATAATGATAATAATAATAATAATAATAATAATAATAATAATGAGAATAATAATAGCAACAATAATAATACATTATTTTACATTATTATTATTACTATTATTATTGGTATTATGTTATATATTTAACTTATGTATTTAATTAATAAGTTACCTTAAATGTGAAATTTCTATTTCATGTCATCATCTTGCCATTGTTGTTTGTTAATGTGTTGACTTTAATAAAGTTGTGTGGAAAAAAAAGGATTTAAACAGGGATATAATGCCATAATCAATGCAAAATAAGATGGAAATTAAAACACTTGATAAAATAAAAATAAGATAGAAAATAAGATGAAATGAAATGCAATGCATAATATGAGATGGAAAATAAAACCCACTGAATAAAAATAAATATACATTCTTATACATTATTACTATTGTTGTTATAACTATTATTATCATTATTGGTATTATGTTATATCTTTAACTTGTGTATTTAAATTTTAAGTTACCTTAAATGTCTTACATGGGACATTTCCATTTCATGTCATCATCCTGTCATTGTTGTTTGTTAATGTGTTGACTTTAAGTTGTGTGTGGAAAAAATGATTTAAACAGGGATATAATGCCATAATTAATATAAAATAAGATGGAAAATGAAACACAAAATAAAATAAAATAAAAATAACATAAAAAATAAATAAGATAAAATACAATGCATAACATAAGATGGAAAATAAAACCCACTGAAAAATAATAACAATAATAATAATAATAATAATAATAATAATAATAATAATGATAATAATAATAATAAGCACTTTTACTTTTGATACCTTGAGTTTATTTTTCTGATAATAGGCTACTTGTTTACTTGAATGTAGTACCTGAATCAATTTCTTTTACACAGTATTCCTACTTGCTTCCAGTAATGGAGGATCTGACGATTCCTTTCTCCACTGTTGAAAGAAATATGTTTAAAGGGAAAGAAACAAGTAGCTGCCAAATTATGTTTCCAGTAACCATCCCTTTAAGAAGCTACACTTTGGGCTTCGGGCAGCAAATCCACTGTGACCAGCAGATATTTACTATTCCACTGTTCGTCCCTGCATGAACACATGCGAGTCTCCACCAGAGAGCAGCAGATGGCTGAAAATGATCTATGAACTAGTTTAGGAAATGCAGGCTGGTGAAAACAGTTTGAGATAGTTTGCTTCTCTCAAACCAGTCTGACTGTCAACAAAGTCAGAGCCAAACACGCATGAAGGGTTTGACAAAATAACAGGAACACTTCACTGTAAATGTCAATAAATGCCATGCAATACATCTTACATTTGTGAATATTATCATGTTAAATTATTGTGTTTGAGAGATGCTGATTGGTGTCAAATATTAGTAAGAGTGATAAGAAACACCATAAACTTGAACCAACACCCAAACAAGCACCAGTATGGTTATGGTATGGTAAAGGTTGACTGAGAATAATGATGCAACAGATGTCTCAATGTGTCTCTGAGTCCTATTGACTTTAGTTGAAATGAATTTATGTGGAGATTTGCTTCTATCTTTCTTTCAAGAATGCAGTAGGCTTAATGATGGCAGAGTATCAGTCAACAGGACGTCGTAAGAAGTTGGAGAAGCATTTCTCACATAGTTGAAAGGGGAGGATGGCACACACAGTGTAGTAGAGAAAGAGCTCTCAGTATTTCAGAGCCCTTCCCGATAGCAGAGTGGCCCATAGTGTTGGGGCACAAGGGAACAGATAAAGGAGAGGTTCCTCCAACAGAATAAAGCCTTATCTAAGGCTTTATTCTGTTGGAGGAGAGGCTCTTCATTCGGTTCTTACACTGCAGGACACAGGTGTGTTGAGGTCAGTGTACAAGTCTCTGCATCTTCTCCAGAAACTCACTGATGCCCACTGGTGGAAGAAGTATTCAGATCCTATACTTTAGTTAAAGTAGCAAAACCACAATATAAAAATACTCCACTTACAAGTAAAAGTCCTGCATTCAAAACCTAACTTAAGCAAAAGTATGCAGGTATTATCAACAGAATTTAGTTAAGTATTTTGTTTTGGTCTCAAAAGTAAAAGTACTCATTATTCAGAAAAAAACTGCAGCAATAGTGTTAATTTTAAGTACTTCTTATACTGTTGACGATAGATAGATTTATCGATAGATAGATCGATAAATACTTTATTTATCCCGGGGGAATGTTCTCATCATGTCACAGCAGCAGTACACTAATGAACACCCTGAACAAAGAATAATGCAAAGAAACAGATATCAAAAACACAAGTACTACCATAAGAGTAAAAGTATGCACTTTAAACATGTGCATGCATACAATGTACACATTGTTGTATGTTGTGCAAAGGAACTCTTAATCCTTCAGTTTATCAGACAAAATTTAATTCAGAATCACTAAATTTGTCCAGTTTTCTGAAAAGTAACTAAAGCTGTATCAAATGCAGTGAAGTAAAAAATACAATATTTGCCTCTGAGGTGAAGTGGAGATTAAGTTGCATAAGATGGAAATACTCAAGTAAAGTACAAGCACCTTGAATTTGTACTTCAGTAGAATACTCCTCCACTAGTGACACCCTTTCTGAAGAACGCCACCATTTCATACCTGAAACCAGTTCTTCACATTTTGAGGACGTGAACTTAAGCAAACACAGAACTGGCTCCAGGCTACATGGATAATAACAGACATGCTACAAGTGTCTCTGGTCATCACCAGACTGACTGTATGAGTAAAGTGAAAACATGGCACCTGCAATTAAAGCAAGACTCAAGACAAAAGTCTAAATGAACCAAAAAAAGATAAATATATACACAGTTTGGTAGGTAAAGATGTCACATGCTACTGGATTTTTTTATGTAGAAAAAAAGTAATGCTTATTGACTTTCTTGCTGAGAGTTAGATGAAAAGATTGATATGAAGCTACTGCAGCAACCAGTTAGCTTAGCACAACAATGACTGGAAACACAACTAGCCTAGGAACATCCCAGGAAGTAAGTGCTCCCAGCCCAGCAATAGCCCGTTACATAACCCCTTCAAAACAGCCAATTGGCGTTTGTTTTTGAACAGATAAACAAAGAAGATATAATGTGTTGATTAGTGGGCTTTAGAGGCGATTGTAGCTGCTCGCTCCAGCTTCATACTGAATACACAAGTTAAGTAAATTGTCATTATTCTCTTTTGTTGGGCTTAAGATTTTCGACTACTTATTTAGAAAAACACAAGAATTAAATTCATATAATGCCACATTTACATGTACTGTGTAAAAGTAGAGCTTGTGGTGTAGTGGTAATATTCACTTAAGCAGTGGATATTGAACTGGATTGACTCGCACTTACAGTATTTCTTGGTCTTAAATCAATAGATGTCTCATATTTTTCCACAATCTCTGAACTCTGAAGTAATGCCAGCATTAATGACAGCAACATTTGTGTGTAACTCAAGCTTACACACTCTTAAATTAACACAGTGTGACAGTGTGGACATGGACACATACAAATGTTACTTGGCAGCTGCATTACATAAGAGTCTTCGCTGAAGGAAAGTTGAATTCCTTTAACTGTTACGATTGTTCTCTTACTCCCCTGCTTTTCTTTCTCCTCACATCTCATTCTTTGTTTTTTCCTGGAGAGTTCACTCTCCTCTGATGCAAGAGACGAGTGTTTCACTCTCTTGTTATGTACACCAGTTAACACTCTCCATCGAAACCAGGCCGCTCACCACACACAGTCTCCTCTCTGTTCCCATTAGTGAGATCGAAAGGCCCACAGTCGCCTCTAATTTGTTTTGTGTGTGTTTGAATTGTTTTGTTTTACTGCATATCTATGGTAGATTACTGGGACTCTGACGTAGGATGGCAGACGTCAGGGGCTTTGGAGAGGCCACAATCTGATGTTTACAGTGACAGGACAATACTATGTTCTCTGCCTCCTCCCTGGATTGTCCATGAGGTTCTTGGAGGCGAGGGGGGGGAACAGTGGATACACAAGGCACAAGGGTGGGAGTAAAGAGTCACAAGATCACCATGAGACCGAGCAGTGAGTCACTCCCCGCTCAGCTGTCTTACCCGCTTCTCCTGTTCTCTGTCCGCCGCCACTCTGGAAAAACTGTACAACACGGTCAGTCAAGAGAAACTTGTCTAGACCCCTCTGCCTCTACATCTGCGTCTCTCTATCCCCTCTTATAAATCCTTTTTTCATTATAAAGTGGATTATTGGCGTTCACTGTTGACCGCTCTGATGTCTGAGCCGTCGCTGCTCTGCTTCAGCGGGTCGTCTCTGTGGTAAACAGCTGCTCTGATCTCTTGGCGACCCACAGACGGCTGATATATACTCCACCACAACATGCCTACAGTATATCTGCTGTACAAGAGGTCAAGGTTTAAGGTCGGTGGGGTTTTAACTGGTGGATTTAATTGTGATCCAGCAGACTGAAGAACATTGTGTCCTCGACCTCATGCACCAGGTTACATAAACATAATCATCTACAGATCAAGTAACTCCTCCCTGCAGATATTTTCTCACACGGCATTAGAGGGTTAATGAGGGACGTCTCGGCTCTTCAGCTTTACAGTTGTGTGATTTATAACCAAATCATGAGGATTAGAGAGCCAAACACACAACAGAGCTCAGAGTCTACAACCACGCTACCGGTTCTGTGTTTACTGTAGGCTTTGAGCTAAATGCTAACGTCAGCATGTTAAACATGCTCACCGTGGCTATGTTTGCATGCCTATGTTATAATATATATATATATAATATAATGAACCATGTTCACCGTCTTAGTTTTGCATGTTAGCGTTCTAACATTTGCTAATTAGCACTAAGCACAAGGCACAGTTGTCTGAGACTGATGGAAATGTCATTAGTTTGGCAGTTTTTTTTTTTTATCATAAACCAAAGTATTGGGCAAATTAAATTTTACCCTGATGTACGCACTAGATGAAAAGTCAATCACTAAAGTTATTACATCCTGAGGGGTACAAAATTTCATGCAAATCCATCCAATAGTTGTTGAGATATTTCACTGAAAAACACAACCTTCTATTGGCGCTAGAGGAAAATTCAGGGGATCACAAAAGTCAGTAGGACATATAGAGAAGCGAAGTGTCTCCCCTTCCGGTGGACCACCATGGGACCTTGTTTCGGAAAAAATATGAACGGAAGTCAACGGCGAGAGACAAATATTTTTCGATAACGTTTGAATTGCGCCGTGAATCACACATATAATTGACAAACATCATGTGTGAGTCATGGTGCAATTCAAACAGGATCAAAAAATTATTTGTCTCTCGCCGTTGACTACCGTACATATTTATTTCCGAAATAAGAACCCATGGGGTCCACCGGAGGGAGAGGGACTTTGCCTCTCTATAATCTGGGAATGAGGAATGTCTGCACAAAATAGCAATCATCTAATAGTTGTTTAGATATCTCAGTCTGGACCAAAGTGAGACATAGCCATCCCCAGAGCCACACTGCTAGAATGGCTAAAACAGGTGTCACTGTACATATAGACAATTTCAACGGATTAGCGTTGCTAGGCAACAGCTTGGGTCCCTGTTTACTTCCTGTCAGTTGATGTCATTCACACACTGCAACACGAAATAGAAACATTTGGAATGTTTACGTAACAACAGTGAAATGGTCTATAGGCTACCTTTAGTCCTGCTCAGTTTACAGAAAGACAGAGCTGGAAAGAGGTTGATACAGAAAAAAAGTGACGTGTGATGTCTAAATTGGAGATAAGGCTTTTTTAATAATCACTCCTTTATATCGCAGAGGTGTAGAGCGAGGAGGCGTTTTCGGTGTTTGCTTTTGTCATCCTGCTAATCTCACTCTACCAGCTGTGCTCAGTGCAGCTTCAATGCTACTGTCTTATGTAACCTGTTTAAAGGTTCCCTCTCTCTGACATCTATGCTCTTAATGCAGACACAGCCATAACAGTGTCTAAGTCAAGTGTAGTAGTCAAGTGTCTAAAATGATCAATTGTTCGTTGATGATAATGTTAGAATAAGGGCTGTCAATCGATTCAAATATTTAATCGCAAATTAATCACACATTTTCTATCTGTTCAAAATGTTCCATAAAGGGTGATTTGTCAAGTATTTAATACTCTTATCAAGATGGGAGTGGGCAAATAGGCTTTATGCAAAAGTATGCATATATTTATTATTGGAAATCAACTAACAACACAAAAAAATGACATATATTGTCCAGAAACCCTCACAGGTACTGCATTTAGCATACAAAAATATGCTCAAATCATAACATGGCAAACTGAAGCCCAACAGTCAACAACAGCTGTCAGTGTGTCAGTGTGCTGACTTGACTATGACTTCCCCCAAACTGCATGTGATTATCATAAAGAAGGGCATTTCTGTAAAGGGGAGACTCGTGGGTACACATAGAACCCATTTTCATTCACATATCTTGAGGTCAGAGGTCAAGGGACCCCTTTGAAAATGGCCCTGCCAGTATAAGTTTGAAGCGTAATTTAGCCTCCTAGTATGGGAGGTATGGGAGTAAGCTAGTATGACATGGTATCTATGGATTTATTAGATTTTCTAGTTTCATATGATACCAGCATCTTCACTCTAGCTTTAATACTGAGCCCGTTACAAACTAAAAATCGCAAATTGCGTTAATGCGTTAAAGAAATTAGTGGTGTTCAAACAAATTTGCGTTAAAGCATTATTATCACGTTAACTTTGACAGCCAAACCTTAGTTATTGCAAAACTTAAAAAATACAGCTTAAAGACAACCAACAGAAGTGTACAATTCTATCTGAACAGAATAGAGGAAATATCTAAAGCATCACTTGAAACAACACACAATGAAAACCTGCTTTGTCTTTTAAAAGCAAGACAACCTGCTGAAAATAAATCCTCGAGCCACCATTGTCAGTGTTCACCGCTATAACCCTTATTATAGTAATTAAAAGGTATCCAGCTACAGAGGACTTTTCATTGAAACATCCTGCCTACACCTCCTCCACCCACGCACAGACACACTCACTCATTATAATCCATCTACGGACACTGCAATTACTTCAGGGAAAGAGTCACGGCACGTATGAAGTGGAAAATGTATGCGAGGAGGATTAATAAAGAGAAGAGAACCAAAACAATCCCACTGACAGGAGAATGTGGTGCGAGTGACAAGCCACATGACCCTTCGAGGGTTAACCGCCCTTAACCGGACTGCAGTCATCAGGCTTAATCCAGATTATTCCAGACTACGAAGCGTACACTCATAGCGTTCTCTGCCTGTCTTGTCCTGTCTGGGCTATTTTAAGCACACATACTCGCACACTTCACTGCGGTTGCTGCAGGGAGAATGAGTGTGCTCTGGTGTGGGTACAAATATCTTTCCACATCTCGTTGGGTGGTTTGACGGGCCGAGAAAGGGCTCACATGCTCGCACGCTTACTCACGCTCATATAAAGTGCTCGCAAATATCATCACAGTGGATGTGTCTCCCTGTGAGTTTAACACATGCTAGGAAGTCCAAAATGGCGGCAGCTGCTGTCAAAAAAACACCAGAGTTTCATCTCTTTGCTTCTATACTCTTTGCTGACAGCGCTAACAGTGCAAACAACGGTGAAAGTGCTGACAGAGATAACAGTGTTTACCTGAGGGGGAACCGGAGGGTGGGTGCTACACTTCCATGCATGTGTACTGCATGATACAATAGGCCCTTTTCACAGCAGCCATTTTGACATGTCACTGCAGGGTAAACACAGGTGTAATTAATAACATTAATTATGGTCCTGTTCCATTTAAGTGGGCCAGCCAGGGTCCTGGTATTGTGCATGCTGGCTCACTGGAATGGCTGTGACACACTAAATAGAACGGGACCATAATTACTGTTATCAATTACACCTGTGTTTACTCTGCTAGGACAAGTCAAAATGGCTGCCATGAAAAGGGCCTATTAATTATGTCACACCTTTTCATGCTCAAGATTGCAAAAGGGAAATATCTAAGTGACTTTGTAATGACGTTACTTACTGGGATGGAAAGACGCTTCAGTCACAAAGACGGAGTGACTGAAGTGGCATCTGCATGTAGGTCTATAAGACCTGTACAGGCCTGAGTGCTTTGCCCCTACAGCGAGGGTGTTGGACATTTCCCTGGCATGATTTGGGTCCACCTGTCACTGTGTAAATAAGTCAAATAGACTATGTGATGCTGATCAACAACAGACAACAGACTGTTGTGGACTTGGTAATATAAATAAAGTTTGAGAGCAGCTGTTGAGGGCCTGACACAACCCCTGATGACAGCTGCTGGTGAGAAATGTGACAAAACAGTCAGTGACACCACTGAGGAGTTATATGATCCCAGCTCTTATATGCTACCGTCCAAAACAAAACTGACAGAGCACCGGTCTCTGTGTGTAAACTGTGTATGTAACCTCCACATTCAGGACTCCTTGATGTTGTTCACACATGGGGTAAGTGAGATGTACTGCTGTTGGGCTGCTGTGGTGCTGCAATGAGGTCAAGAAGAGTAGAGTAGAAGACGATGGAGACCTTTTGATGCTGCTTTGATGGTTGGTTAGTTTTCCTGCTTATTTTGTGTGCTTTTGTATTTTCTTTTAAATTATGTTATCTTAATTTTCTTTTCTTTTGCTTTTCTCCTTACATTGAGGGGAGGTCCGTTGTAAAAGCCTATGGCTCTTGACCTCTCCTGTCACATTTCTTATTATTTTTATCTGGATCTGATTAAGTTTTATGTGTGTGCAAATAAACATAAACATGCTACTGTGTTGTTTATTCATGCATGTGTGCATGCTGCAAATATGGGTACTGATCTTAATATTTATTATTTAGTGGGTTTTATTTTCCATCTTATGTCATGCATTCTATTTCACATTTATTGTTATTATTATTTTTTTTCTTATTTGATCAAGTGTGTTTTATTTTCTTATTCTACATTAATTATGCCATTCTATCTGTTTTTATGTTTCTTTCTATGTCTATTTATCTTTATTGTAAAACATCTTGTGTTGCATTTCTTTTATGAAAGGTGCCAACAGAAATACAGATAGTATATATATACAAATAAAGTCTATCTATCTATCTATCTATCTATATATCTATAGCATTTAGGCCTTCAAGGACAATGGTTAAAGGTGATAGGTGATAAGAGGTGATAAGACTCTACATTAAGACAGTGCCAGCAGGGTTGCTACTACTGCTATAGAGGTACAACTGTAATACAACTAGCCTGATATGAAAATGGATGACGCACAGTGTGTTCAGGTCTATAGTATCATAAATTCTCCCTCTGATCAAACTGGCATTTTAGTCTCCGTCCTGCTGGCCTTGTGTTGTTATCTGATCGTTCTGTTGACCACAGTTCAAGGAGGGTTGCATAACATGCTGGGACACCATAGTCTTTGCACAAATGACATGTTGCGTGTGGTCCGTACCTGCATACAGTATAAATACATACATACACATTCTTGTTTCCAATTTGTTACTTGTTTTGCATCATGTTTCATGGAAATGATCCACTTTTCCCATTTCCTGTTAAAAGTATTTCCTTTGATAGTAAGGAGTAAGGATAAGTCAATTTTTCCATTGAATAAACTTCTTGAACAATCTCAAACCATTGCTCTTTCCCTGGAGGATCAGCTTTACACCATTGTCTTGTTATAGCTTTTTTGCTGGCTATGAGCAAAACGGGAGCCAGGTACATATCTCTTCTTTGTATGACCTCTTTTATGTTCCCTAGATCAGTGGTCCTCAACCTGGTGGCCGGAACACCAAGGGGGTGCTAGATGGTTGTGGAGTACAAAACTTAAATAACATTTACATTTTTAAAAATAAAACATACTGGGGAATGGTTTTTAAATTAAATTGCCTGTACCAGTGATATTTTGCCTCAAAATAGATTTTATTAAGTGTATTTGTGAGAGTCAAAGTGTGCGTGCACATGATTTTCTGATGGGGGATTTCCGGCAGGTCAGGGGGAGAAAAAAACGTCTGGAGCTACTTGGACAACGCCTAGGTGCTGCTAGCTGTTCAAACTAAACAAAAGTTTCATCACAAACAAAGCATTATTTAATTAGCCAACATTTATTAATCAGAGCAGTCACAATAATCACTCAAAATCAGCAGGGGGAGGCGCGCAAAAACAGCTGTTTATGCTGAGCGGGGGTGGGGGGTTCTCAACCATCTAAATTGAGAACCACTGAACCTAGATGCATCACAGCACAGTTGTTTGGAATGACATATCCCATAATGTCTTTAATGGTTGCATTTATATTGTTACAGAAAGGGTTTAGGTTACCGTAAATCCCCAAAACATGTGGTTGGCTTCCAGGTCGCCACAGAGCCTCCAGCGTGGTTGTTGGGTGGTTAGCTGTCTGCGTTTGATCTGTTATGAAGAACCTGTTTATATTCTTCCAACCAAACTTTCTCCATGCATGAGTTAGTGGTAGCACACTGTGTTATACACATTTTGTACCATCCTGCATCTAAAATTTCAATATTTAGCTCTGATTCCCATTTGTTTTTTTAATGTGAATCCTCTGCTTTCCCCAATAAGGCTTGGTTGGCACGATAAAAGGCTAAGACGACATGTGGTCTACCCTGGTGGAATCCATCCGCAATCATTTTAATTATATTGGGATCAGTCATCACCTCTTTCATAAAATAGCCTATGTAAAGAAATCTTGGTTTTCCAGATTATTTCAACTTAAGTTCTTGAAAGCGCATACATTTCCAAACTTTGACTTTAGTATATAGAACAGAGATAACTCATACCTCCCTCTGTGTCTCTGTGCTCCTGTCTGGGTTATTTTAAGCTCACATTCACTTCTCTGTTGTGGCTGCAGGGAGAGTGAGAATGCATGTGCTGTATGGCAGATTCACATCCTGTTGCTGCTTCGTTTCACAGAGAAATGGCTTCTTCTTTTGCAGCACGAGATCACGTCTGCAACAGAATGCCCTTTTAAAGCCGTCAGGCTGAGAAGCTCAGGTTGCCAGGATGAAGATAAGAAATTCCATAAACTTTGGTCAGTGACGTCTGTCGTACGTGTGCTCACACACACCAACGTGTTTGGAGTAGGATTAATCACTCCAGCTCTTACATCATAACTCACACTCACCCGTGTGCTATTGGGGTCAATCAGGCTTTACTAGTTCTTTTAGTACGTTGCAAAACCAATTATTTGATCCAATAACATCCAGTTTGAACGCTGTGCTAACTGATGTTTTCTTGCAAGATTTCGAAATCAAGCTACCTAATGCAGTGAAAACAAAAGGATATATTTTTACTAGGGCTGTCGCGGTAATAACGCGTCAACTTCCGGGCTCAGTTTTAAAGCTAGAGTGAAGATGGCATCATATTAAATAAGAAAATCTAAGGAATCCATTGGTACCAACTATGTCATACTAGCTCATCGAGTAGGAGGCCAAATAACGCTCCAAACTTGCGATAAATTTTGGCTTGG
This sequence comes from Sebastolobus alascanus, assembly GCA_916701645.2. NCBI lineage: Eukaryota > Metazoa > Chordata > Actinopteri > Perciformes > Sebastidae > Sebastolobus > Sebastolobus alascanus. Next base: position 412,865 of record CAKAOJ020000257.1, on the reverse strand, counting down.
AAAAACTGTCATGCTCATTTTCAAAGGGGTACCTTGACCTCTGAACTCAAGATATGTGAATGAAAATGGGTTCTATGGGTACCCACAAGTCTCCCCTTTAGAGACATTAAGTAACAAAGAAGAGCATCAGACCTGTAATGGTTCACCCGGAGACCCAGACACCAACCTGCAGCAGCTCCCTGCCTCTCTCAGCCCAGACTCTGTCACTGTGGAGCTGAAGTAGGGAGACGAGGAGGACAAGATGGAGGAGGACATGGACACTCAAGGGGAGACCAAAAGAATGGATGAAGAAGACAGCTAGGATGGTTAGTTAAAGTTTTAAGCCCCCTTTTTTAGCAACTACATGATGGTGCAGTATATATATATATAAATATATATGTTTTAAGGCGACCAATGCAACTTGTGATTTTTAGGTTGTAGCGGGCTCAGTTTTAAAGGGACTATTTGTAACTTATCACGCGCATAAATCTTAACGGGTCGGTATCCCATGCGCGCTCGCGTGTGGGTACGCGAGCGCGCAGCAGCTCTGCTCCTGCCTGTTTGCACACCGCGCTCGTTCTCACACGCTCGGCTCGCTCCACCTCCACGTGAACGCGCGCACACTACACACTGCAGAAGAGTTAGTTTAGCTCTGAGAATATCTGGTGAATGTGCAGTGGACGTTTTTGCAGAAATAACTGCTGCAGCTCCTCCAGACCAACAGAGGTTTCCCGTGTCCTGTGAAGTGACGGGGCTCCGCAGCGAGTTACGTTATCGTCCCGACCGGGTGTCGCTGTCCCCCCCCCCCCCCCCCGTTCCCTCCGGATCGGGAGGAAAAGCCAACACTAGGATCAGCATTGATCCATGGAGAGACCTTCCTCTGGTCAGCTAACATTACTGCCAAGCAGGTGAAATACAGAGTGATATTGTGTGTTAGCTGACGTGTGTCGCCTCACTGTTTAGACCGGTGCTCGTTCATGTCAATGTAGCGCGAGCGCGAGCAACAGGACGCTGACTTTCGTTGACATTGCGGCCACAGGTGTCGCTGTGAACAAGCAATTTCTGATTCTTACATATAGCCCCTTTAAAGCTAGAGTGAAGATACTGGCATCATGAAATTACTAAACCTAAGGAATCCATTGGTACCAACCATGTCATACTAGCTTATCACAAAGGAGGCTCCATCGTGATGTAGTATATAAAAGGGGGTAGTGATGCCGTGATGAGATTAGTTATATTCCCCCCTTGGAGTCTAGACACTGACGGTGGTGGTGAAGGGAGTACTGAAGATCAAATGAAGGGATGTGGAGCAGGCCTGGGCACTGAATATGACGAAGACTGGAAGTGATGGGATGGAGGCGGGTTGCATCGAGACGCACTGAAATGAGAACTGACGCAGCGGAGATGACAACAGTTTTAAAATTTGATTGCAACGATATGATTGGCTCAGAGAGAGCGTGGCAGAATCTGTTTGGTTATCTAAGAATGAAATGCCCACAGTCAGCTCATAGAGTAGGAGCCAGTAGAGATAAGAGACAGAAAGGTTGTGAATGAAAGAGTGTAAAGAGGGTTTTCCTGTCTGAACTTTCGCTTTAAGCTTCATGTGAATGAAAATGGGTTCTATGGGTACCCACGAGTCTCCCCTTTACAGACATGCCCACTTTATGATAATCAAAAGCAGTTTGGGGCAAGTCATAGTCAAGTCAGCACACTGACACACTGACAGCTGTTGTTGTCTGTTGGGCTTGAGTTTGCCATCTTATAATTTGAGCATATTTTTTATGCTAAATACAGTACCTGTGAGGGTTTCTGGACAATATTTGTCATTTTTTTGGGGTTGTTAATTGATTTCCAATAATAAAAATATACATATTTGCAAAAAGCATATTTGTCCACTCCCATGTTGATAAGAGTATTAAATACTTGACAAATCTCCCTTTAAGGTACATTTTGAACAGATAAAAAAAATGTGCGATTAATTTCCTTAGTGATTAATCATGGGCATTCATGCCATTAATCACGATTAAATATTTTAATCGATTGACAGCCCTAATTTTTACTCTTTTACAGCATGAGATTAGCTTAAATTCAAATCTATGCCAGGTGTCATTTATTTAGGTTATGTAAATATCTATTTTGTAATGAGCAATGAGGCCAAGCCACCCCTGCATTTTGCGGTGCAGAAATGCTAAAAATACCGGTGCTGTTGCCATGGTGATGTTTCACTGTCACAAAAGTCAGTTCAGTCACCAAGGCAACTGTCTGTGTCCCACACCAGCACCACCAACATGCATACAGCACAGACACAACACAGACAAATGAGCCCACTCACCCCCTCCCCCCCCCAAAAAAGAAAAATATAAGTAAAAAAACGAGCAAATCAAGCGAAGTAATGCCTCAACACAGGGGACAGAGTCTTCTTTCCTAAATCAAATATATTTTTTATTCTTCATCATTAAAACCATATGGGAAAGAAACATATTCAGCTAAATCTGTTTTGATGCAGGCAGCAGATGAGCAGGGGAGGTTCGGCTATTTTTAGATCTAAAAAGAGGAAATGATAATCCCTCTCATCTCGTGTCTCGTGCTATCATCTCTCTGCTTTCCTTTGATGAAGTTCGCTGCACCAAACCCCCAAACGTCCTGGGAAGATCGACGGGAAAACAGATTGAGTGATATAAAGCTTCACAAATGTCAAAAGAAGAAAACTGTGCATCCATAACTGGATTTGATTGATTTCAAGCTCAAATAAACAGATACGACCCACCCATGTCTCTGTGTTTGGTAATGCATTTTTCTTCAATTATTTTTTGGGGGATACTGTATATGCATGAATAATCTTGTGTATTGCACACAAAGCATGGGTATGTGGGCCATCTGAAGGCTCAGAGTCGCTCTGTTCCAGCTAAGTGAACTGTGGATCTGATGATGATGGTGATGAGCGGTGGCAGGAGAGCGCTGCGTGATGCTCATGAGGGCCTGCAGTTTGTTTACTGGGCATCATTAGGCAGACAGACCAGTATGTCTTGTTTGCTGACGTGGACAAAAAGTCTCATTGAACAAATACAGCGTATATATACATACCATTTCACACGTCATTCGATTGTTCAGGGTTGAAGATAGGTATCTGCCACTGTCTCCACATCATCACCTAGCCTTTAGGAATGTCAACAGTAAGAGTCCCCACCCTTCATGTGGAGAAGGTGTGCCAAGTTGCTGAAAAGGAAAAGCGATGCAGCATTCAAGGCATACTTTCCACCCAGCCAGCGTTTCCACAGACTTACCCTCCTTAGCTCAAGGGGTTTTCCGGTGCCGGAAAGCCGATTACTTATTCCCACTAGGGGGTTCAGGGGGCATACGGTACGTTAAACAAATAGTGGCCATCTGAGGTTGCTGCATGTGGCTGCTGGCTTAACACCTTGAAATGCTTCCTGCTTAGCATTACAGCTCTACTGGAAGTTGTTTTCGTGTTTGAAGTGTATAATCTGAAGCCTAGTGCAGATCAGTCGGCGATGTCGCCGCCGAATGGTAACCAGGCCAAAAACTTCCAACTAAACTGCTTAATAATGAACTCCGTGGCTGTGATGACGCATGCAACGTGAGGTTTGTCGTCTTGTGTTTTTACGCTGCCGTGAGCATATATGTGCAAACAAAGGACAACTCTGAAGCCTGTTGGATTTTGTCTAAATTATGTAAATTACTAACCCCTCATCCTCAGCTCAACTAGCTAGAGGGAGAGAGAGAGAGAGAGAGCAGCGATGGTCGAGCGAGCTATTGGATTGAACGGAGAGAGAGCGCTGTGAGAACAAAGCAGCGAATCAGAGAAATAAAACGCTATTTTCTGATTGTTTCCCGGTGGTTACGTTCAAAAACACAAATAAACACACAACTAACTCCACACAACTCTGCAGAAAGGTGCCGAGCTGCCGGATTTTGAATGAATGCAGCCGAAAGGCAGGCTGTCCTCTCTGCCTTGTGTGTTCCTCGGTTAAACTGACTCACCGATAGCAGCACACAACAGCCACTGTACACAGCAGAGGAGAGACAGAGGAACAGGGGAACTCACAGCGATGTAACAAACCCGTTCTCATCCGTCAAATACGGCCGCAAAGCATCTAAAGGGGGGACTTGTGCGCATCGATGTATAGCCAATAACTTGTGTCTTGTTCAGAAGCCGAGGGGCGTGACAAAACGGCGGTATTTGACCACCTGAACGGGATGCACACCCTGCGCGCTGTTATTGGCTGGGGGTTGCACCACCACGTGGGGCCTAAAGGCTGTTTTCAGACGCCCAGAAGCGTCCCGAGTAAATCAAAATAATAAGAAAAGAGAAAATCCAGGCAGATGATTGAGAGGGATTATTTTAGTATCAGATTATACATCGTTTTTTAGGAAATTGTTACATATTATATATTTAATACTAGCATCACCTCAGAACGAAATGGTTTTATTTAGGTTGCTTGAGAAATATTCAATCGTAGCTGTGTCAAATGTTACTGACCTAGATCATGTCCATCAACCTCAAACATCACATCACGTTTCTCAGCCGAGTGGTTTTGTCTCGCTTAAGAAAAAAAATAATTTTATGATCTAAAAGCAAGCACACAAACATTTTTCCTCTCTGTTGTGCATATAGTGAGCTTTCTTCTGCCAGGTGAAGCATTACAATAAACTGGTGTAAAGATGATTCACAGAAGGCCTGAATATGAGTTGTTCACACGACTCTAGTTCACTAAATCTTAAATCAGCATTCAACCTGATTAGAAATCAGATGCTTGCACCACTATTTCTGTTGGTCTGGGTGAGAATTCTATATTAGATACTGTAAATCAATAATGTTTCCATATACATCGTTAGATATGCAAAGTGAGAAAATGAACACAATATAGACCTTTTTAGAACTTTTACCACAAATGAATGCCTTTATTTTTCAAGACACTGTTAACACACAGGTATACAAGAGACGTATCGGCTCCTGCAATAATAAAATAAATCAAAGTCAGAACAGATAGAGTGGTAATATGGAATGTAGCTGTTTCCATTTTTTTTTTTTTTTTTAAACAATCCATTCAAATAAATAGTCTCTTTATAGTTTTTGTAGCTAGTGTTTTTAAATCAATATATTCTCTTTGTTTAGTCAAAGTTTCAGGAATGAAGAGGAGAAAAATCAGACGAAAACAAAGACAGTGACAAAACAAGGATGTTACCCTTTACAAAAAGTCTTTCGCTTACAGGCAAAAAAGTACAGGGGAGAGCAACGGTTGAAAAAAGGCAAATCCCTTCTTCTAGACCTAAATCATCTTGTTCTTCCACCAAAAAAGTGTAAATCCGAGTGCCCGGTGGACACACAAACAATGTTTGTTGCGAGTGTCTTAAGAGACACCAATATAAACACAAAATGTCCTTCTCAGAAGCTTAAGTTGTCATTTGCTACAATGCTACTGACCTAGCCAGCCAAGGTCAGCTTGTACAGTCAACTTCCCCACTAATGATGTGCTGTGCTGTTGGGGACCGGCAGTCCAAACTTCATCCAAAAAAAAAAACTGATCACAGGTAAAGCACCACGTCCGGCTCCTAGAACTACATTTCAGTTATCTCTGCCTCGCTCTTTCTCTCTCAGAGAGAACTTAACAATAAAGAAACTCGTCTGTACCAGAGGAGGAGAGGGGGAGGGAGGGTCCTAGGGTGCTACAGGAGTCCCCGTGTTTGTTGAGAGACCGCCGTCTCATACAACATCTCTCCTACCATGTATGACAAAGAAAAGGAGCAGTCCCAGAAAGAGATAAGTGCAAGTAAGGGCACAGGCAGCCCTGTCCTCAGGCGGGCGGGGGAGAGCGTGGGGACGACCACACAGACTCTCCCCCCTGACCCCGAGGTGTCTGAGGTTCCCTCCAAGCAGGGTAGGGTCAGACCCCCATAAAGGCGAAAGGGCGATGCACCTTGGAGTAGCAGGGTTTCAGCTCGATGAGCTCTTCCCGTGCTTGAAATTTAAACCGTGTTGGCTCCAGGCCAGCATCAGTCTGTGCTGTGATCCTCTAGCTGGGAGATGATGGTGATCAGGTTCTGGAGGCCGAAAATGAAACCGCTGTCTTGGCCTTCGTGCACCACGCTGTCCTCTCCGTAGTGCCGACAGGTGGTGTGAGCAAAGTCAATCATGCGCACGTCCACCGCGGGGCTGCTGGCCTCTCCTGTGCTGTGTGAGCGACTGCTGCCGGTGTTGCTGCTCCCTCCGGCCACACCAGCGCTGCCACTCGCTGAGGAGGAACGAGGAAAACCAAAAGCCCCTTCCTCTTCCTCGTCTTCCTCCTCCTCCTCCTCTTCTTCATCAGATGGCTCATCCTCATCGCCTTCTTCCCCACCACGGTGTCTGGGTCTAGCACGAGTCCTGGGAGGGTCTCCGTCGTAGATGATGAGTAAGGAGCTGGAGTAGAAGCGGTAGGACTCGCAGGCCTCCAGGGCAGCTTGCATTTCCCGGAGTCTGCGCAGCACTGGGGACAGCAGCTCTCGCCGTAGGCGACGCCCGTTGTGGAAGAACTGGTAGAGCGCCTCCTTGAAGCCTGCAAGGGTCAGCTTACGGCCGTGGTACTTGTTCATGAACATCAGCTGGCCTGAGTCTGACTGGTAGACCTGCAGGTCACACAGAAAAATGAGCACTACAGCTCCACATGTAACCAATACTATAAAAATGTAAAGCTTCAGTGGGCAGAAATTTTTGGGCATCATTGGGCAAAAATTCTATAATAACCTTTCAGCATATTGTAATTCAAGTGTTCTGAGAGATAACTAGACTCCTGCACCTCCTCATGGCTCTGTTTTCAGGCTTTAAACAATCTAGCCCATGACGGGAAACTTTGGCCAATCACAGGTCATTTCAGAGAGAAGGCGTTTCTATTGGCTGTGCTCCGGCTGGTGGGCGGTGCTTGGTATTTCCTCAACTGATCTAACATTGGCCGCCGGGTCACAAACTTTCTCATTTTACAGCTAAACAGTACACTACAAGATGTTTCTGAAAACATTTGAGGCGAGAAATAGGCATTACAGTAACATAATATTGATTCATATTTGATCAGCGCTGCCTAGTTTGACTGTTTGATCGGAGTTCGCGAGTGATTGACAGGTTGTTTTCCTCCAATCTGTGAAATCTTGCAGATGCCATTAGGAGCACCGGAGGACACAGGAGCACATTATTTGTTTTCAGACTACCTATCCCATCCACTAATGTCAGGATATAGTGACCGTTTTATAAAAAATAACTTTTTTTTAAATCATATTCGCTCCATTTCTACCCACTGCAGCTTTAATGCAAAGGAGCTGTGTTGCATCTCTACTGTACCTGCATGCCACAAAGTCGCACTCCAATAGAGGCAGATGTGCTCTGTTGACACTTTCGAATCTGATGGGCTTTCTTCTCCTCTGATGCATCATCTCCATGCTGGCGAGTTCCCATCTTCAAGTCTAAGACACATGGTACTCTGTAGCGCCACGTCAGGTTCTCCAAAAGAATAAATTCTGTGAAAGTTGGTCAAGGATCAAATCAAATCAAATCAAATCAAATCAAATTTTATTTGTATAGCCCAAAATCACAAATCACAAATTTGCCTCGGGGGGCTTTACAATCTGTACAGAATACAACACCCTCTGTCCTTGACAATGCAACCCTCACATCGGCTAAGGAAAAACTTAACCACAAAAAAACCCTTTTAACAGGGAGGAAAAATGGAAGAAACCTCAGGAAGAGCGGCAGAGGAGGGATCCCCCTTCCAGGATGGACAGACGTGCAATAGATGTCGCGTGTACAGAGTAACCACATAATGAAATCACAACATAGACAATTCATGACAAAAATGAATACATATAATGTGAATATATGTGAGAAGGTCACACAACAATGAAAGACCTATAAACTATCACAGTGTATACGTGCTTATATTAACATCTAAGACCCGTCTGTCTACGTCACTGCACCCAGACACCCAGTAACAGCTGTTCAGTCATGAAAGGATACTGTATTGGTTACGGTGCTTTGCATTCTCCTTCATCCTTTGTAAGTGCTGCTGGTGACATTTGAGACTCCAGGGGTTGTGTTTGATCTGTGGCACAACGTTGCCTTTTTCCAGGCTGAAGTAGAGAACCTCTGCCTGCTGCTGCTGCGGCATCTCATCACGATTATAACTGCAAAAGTGACAACACAGAAAAGATGTCAGCTTTGGTGTTACAGAACATGAGGTGTCTTGTCGTTTATGAAAGCATCACGGCGCTACGGCGAGCATCCTCACCTCATGATCTTGTCTTCTTTACGGCTGTGTCGAGCTCGGTCTTTGCTGTAGTTGTCGTTCTCCAGAAGCAACGAGGACTGCTTCTTGTTGCTCAACTTCAGCATCTTGCTCTTGGGCTCACAGTCCGCTGAGGGATCTTTGTTTTCCAGGTCGCCCGACTCGCTGTGGAGGGGGTAGGCGATGAGGCACAGGTTACCTTCCTCGTCATCTTCGAAACTGACGGATACGACACCTGAGAGAGGGTGAGAAGGAGCACCAGAGAGTGGTTATGAGTACTTAGCTCTTAGGTCAATTATATTATGGTCATTTATAATAGTGGGTGTCAAATCGGGTAATCATTTATCCAATTACAGAGAACATGCCTTACCAAATCTTTTTTTAACCGCATTCCCACAAAGATATTGACACATTCATACAGCCATTTGCATGTTCACATCTCAACATGCACAAACACACACATAAACATGTTATATGGAAGTTGAGGCCACCACATATGTGACAGAAAGATGGAAGTGGAAAATATGACACTAACATGTATATGAAGAGTAACGTATGTCAGAACAAAAAACTGTTTATATGACTCATTATTCAGGAAACAGGAGACAAAATACCACAGAAGGCTGAAATGTGTCAAACTGAGCGGGATATTTATTAAGCAATTACCAAACATCCTCATGAAACACACACAATAACTCATGATACAGAGTTACAAGCAGTCTGCAATGACATGAGAAAATTAAGTACAGTTCTCTCTTTCCACATACAGAAACATACATCAAACAACAGCTAAATAAGCAACGGAGAAGGGTTGCTGCTTGACCACATTAATCAGTGCTATACCATCATTCAGTGACAATGAGTCTGTCTACACAGCTCATAATACAGACCTTAAACGAAACAAGAACATTTCAAGATGTTTTTGGTTTAAAAGGTGAGTATCAACCACAGTTTTACAAACTCAAAAACAAACCAGAGAGGGTTTAAGGGCTGATGTTTCTATAATCCTCTCAATGATAAACACAGTCTACCTTAATGCTAATTTATAACATGATCCACTCACAGGCACCCAGTAGACCCCCTGCCCCCCTCTAAAAGTGCTTAAAAGGGCCTGTGTGTGTCACAAGTCCCTGTGCGGCGTGGGGGAGGTGTAGCACTGAGAATAAACATCACAGCTGCAGCGGTTGATAGCGATAAACCACAGACAGGAAGGAGGGATGTGGCCAAAACTGATGGGAGAGAGAAAGTGGCAGAGATATGGAGGCAGCATCCGAGTCGACACGCTTTGCATCCAACAACACAAGTAGTAGTCACCTTACAAAACAGCCACTGAGTAACAGAGAATAACAAATACTCTGAGAACAATATGTCCAAATGGAGCCAATGCTTAAAAATGCATTTTTTGCATGTTAAACGGCGGGCCCGGGGACCCAGCATCCTCGTTTCCTCCGCAGCCCGAGGCCTGGCTGGCTGATGTCATGCGCACTGACATCACCATCCTGCAGGAGGCCCTGCCTCTTGAGTCTGTCCTTATGGACTGTGCAGTCCACTGAGAGCTGCACTGTCATCACACCACCTCAGTGAGTGTTGGAACTTGTGAGTCACTCTGACTTAATTCACAAGAAGGCTTAATAAATTAGTGAAATATGTGCATCAATTAATAGTTTTATAGCCTGATTGGCCGTGATATAATAGCAGGGGTTCAACGGAGGTGCAGATCACTATCAATGACTATTGTTTTATTAGGTTCAAAAGTTCTGGTTGTCTAATCTGGCTTTCATGCCTGCATCTTGGAATTAAAATCCTCTACACCATCTTCATGCTTTACAGCAAATATAGATGTTACAATCATTTTACTGATGTCTACATCTATGAATTTCTGATTATTATTCATCCGATTACTGCGAGTTGTCCCTGAAATTTCCTTTCAAAGCAAAGCTAATGAACACCGGAAACTACAGTATGTTCTTTTAAATGCAAAGCAACAACTCTTCCTCTTATTATTGTGTGAAATGTATGAGACAGAGGAGTGTCACAGGCCCCAGAAATCCACTCCAAAAGCCCACTCCTCATCCCGGGTCTTTTTATAGTCCCACGTTGCATTACTCAGGAGTCGGGTACCACTGTGTTTCTTACCTATGTCATATGACAACCTCAAGTATCAGCATGTACTAGGTGTCATTGTCTGTGGGTGGAAGTGTGAGACATCGTGGACCCGGACGCAACCAAGAGGAACATTATATTCCAATCCCGTGTGTGTGTAGGTGGAAATGTGTATTTGTGTCCATGTTTCTTAAACCAGACCTGGAAATCTCCTCAGGTGACTTGTGAAATACTCCACTGGTGACGTGTGCCATTAATTTTTTGATCCCTGTGGAACTCTATAGCTCATCCTGAAACCGAAGCAGTCTTAAAAGCCAGGCACGGTACTTGAAAGACCTCTGGGTGCTCGTCCTAGTCAGGCCCTCAGCCTGGATGCTACTAAGCCCCCCCCCCCTCCAGCTGAACATGCAGGTCACATGCAGAGAACTGCCTGCCAATTAATCCAACGTGAGACTGTACACAAGTCGTATTACGTGACCATATGAAATGCATCTATATATAAATATAAAAACAATACATGTTGCAGTGTGTTGTTGTTGTGGACATCATGTTCTCTGAGCCCTTGCAGCAATCCATTACACTGTACTCAAAGCAAAATAATATCCTTACAATCTGAACAGATGGGTTTTTTAAAGCAAAATAATATTCTTACAATCTGAACAGATGGGGTGTTTTTTTGCAATGCAATATTAAATGCAGCAAAAGAGTGCATTATACTGTATATTGCACACACAGAGATAAGGGGAAAAAAAAGAAAGTTTAATACAACACCACACAGCTTGATACTTCCTGCAGATTTGGGGGTGGGGGGTCTTACCTTTATACTGAGGGGTGAACTTCCTCATCTCCGGGGGGAGGCTCTTGTAGAACTGGTGCTCCCGGGGGATGAGGGGCTTGCATATTGTCTGCTCCCCAAATCGCAGCACGCAGGAGTGGCCTCCCACCTGGTGCACGAAGGGCTCAAGCATCACCCCTTTTCCGGGGTAAGGAGTCCCGTCCGCCTGCATGAGGGCTTCCAGAGCGGGACTCATCCTCACTCCGCATCGGATTAGTGAGCTGGGGGGACCCACGTTGGTCGGGAGGCAGGAGACTCGGCCCCTCGCGTGGCTCCCTATCCTCGAGCTCTTTCCGGGTTGGCTCGCGCGGGGGCGCTGCTGGTCGCTCTGCTCGAGCGCAGCAGTGAAAAACAAAGGGCTGGACAGGAAGGACAACGACAAAATCCCCCTTATTCCCCTTTTTTTTCCTTCACGAAGGAAAAATTATAAAACTCCTCCGCTGGGTTTGGATAATCTCCGTGTTTGTACGTGTAACAAAGCGATACTTGTGCCGTTTTTAAAGCTATTTAAAAGCGTTTTCAAGCGACGTGTGTGTCCATCGTGTAGCCGTCGGTGAAACTGACGACAGGGACGATCCGACAGCTAGAAAAACAGCTCGCAGGCCCCGCCCCCCTCCTCACAGCCAGCCAATCACAGAGCCGCAGCTGTCGCTGGGAGGAGACAAGGCACCTAGGAAAGGATCAAGCACATCGAGCAAACAAAGAGGAAGGAGAGAAAACAGGGGGGGAGGGGAGGACAGAAAAAATACTCGACACAAAAACAAAACACCTTTTTTTTTTTTCAATGTACTTGCGAGTTACATCGTCCCTGTTACTTTGGAGACAGGCTGCAGGTTGCATTTTTTAAGTTTCATCTTTATTCTCGCACCATAATATCCGTGGAAGCAAACTGCAACAGGGCAGGGGATTTTAAAATGGCAAAGAAGGAAATCGAAACTGCACAAGCTATTTCTTTTTCGTTTTCGTGCAATTTCATGTCTGAAGCAATAAGCAGGGCAAACCTGAAGGGTGTGATTGGGTGGCATATGTAACGTTACTTGTAGTGGATGTCAAGTCAATTTAAAGCAGCAGTGGGTAGAATTGGAGCAAATGTGTTTCATAAAAGTTATTTTTTATAAAATGGTCAATATATTCTGACAGTAGTGCATGAGACAGGTAATCTGAAAAAAAAATCATGTTCCTCTGTGTCCTCCGGTGCTCCTAATGGCATCTGCAAGATTTCACAGACCGGAGGAAAACAACCAATCAGAGCCGTGTTGGAGCCTGTCGTCTCTGAGCACCTGCCAATCACTAGCGAACTCCGATCAAACGGTCAAACTAGGCAGCGCTGACCAAATATGAATCAATATTCTGTTACTATAATGCCTATTTCTCACCTTAAATGTTTTGGATGGAAATACCAAGCACCGCCCACCAGCCGGAGCAAACTTTCTCATTTTACAGCTAAACAGTACACTACAAGATGTTTCTGAAAACATTTGAGGCAAGAAATAGGCATTACAGTAACAGAATATTGATTCATATTTGATCAGCGCTGCCTAGTTTGACCGTTTGATCGGAATTTGCAAGTGATTGACAGCTGCCTCCGTTGAATGAACAGCCAATAGGAACGCTCTCTCTCTGAAATGACCTGTGATTGGTCAAAGTCTCCCGTCACGGGCTAGATTTTTCAAAGACTGAAAACAGAGCCATGAGGAGGTGCAGAAGTCTGGTTTTCTCTCAGAGCACTTGAATTACAATATACTGAAAGGTTATTATTAGTGATGGCGAGATGAAGCTTCATGAAACACTGAAGATCTCCAGCAAATTGGTTCGCAAAAGGGTTCATTTCACGAGGCTTCATGTGCACATGAAACCACCTATCGGTCAAATAGTGGTAAAACAGGCAGATATATTCCAGATATGTGGCAGTGGTTTAACCGGGCAGGGGGCAGTGAATGTGCTTGTGTAACTATAGGAAAATGATAGATGGGAGACATTATTCGTTTTTATTCAGGAGTAATAAGTTCTCAACTGTATTTCGGCTTCGGGCGTCTTCAATGACGTCATTTGTCTAAAACGATACAAGCCTCGATACGCGCTTCACAGAAAGCTTCCTGAATTACTCGACACAGCACGTAACATCACTAGTTATTATTAATTTTTTGCCCAATGATGCCAAAAACATTCTGCCTACTGCAGGTTTAAGGTGAACACTGTTTACAAGTTGGACACTTGTCATTACGGCAATACGCAACATAAGACCGTGTTCAGGGGCTTCATTAGTGTGACCATATTGCTACAGGTAGTGGTGAAGAAATGGCATATGGTCCAGGAAGTCCAGTTGGAATAATACATATCCATGAGTTTGAAGCATTCATCTATGGTACTGTATTAATCCAAGATAATTCCAGTAAAAGCTACTCGCCCAAAGAACATGCCAAAAACTTCCTGGTTGTTCAGCCCACTGTCTCTTTCCCTGACCCCACCCATAGACTATACATTTGAGATGACACCTAAAATAGCTTTTCTAGGCTCTGCGAAAGTTTTACTAATATTAAATCTTTATGGATTGACATTTCATAATACAAAAAGTAACGCAGAATTCACACTATTCAGCGGTGAAGTGCGGCTCGCAACAACAATTAAATTTTTCTGCAGCCAGGAGGCATGTTCTGTATTCTTTGTAAAATACGGCAACATTTCACAGGAGTGAAGGGATGTTAACAATAGATAGGTATCAGCAGACAGCAAAGACAATCCTACATAGTAGCTTCAAGGTATTCTACTGGAATGTGCCTTTGCATGTATTTGACGGACCAATACATGTCATTGCCAGTGGTGTTGCATTGTGCTGTAGCAACAGCTGAGCCAGGTTCAACTTTTTGGCTGGCCTTATTAAAATAAGTTTTTTTTGGGTGTGTCATTATTGATGATGTGAACCTTAACAGGGTCAAATTTATTAATGTGAATATAGCCCCTTTAAAGGGTAACTTTGGTATTTTTCAACCTGGACCCTATTTCTAAATGTTTTTGTGTCTAAGTGACTAATGGGGACAACAATTTCTGAAATTGATCCAGTATTGAGGGATAACGCTGTAACCAGCAGCTACGAAACGAGCTGCGGGGGCAAGTGAGCAGCGTCAGTGTAACATTACGTTAACTAAAAGTAGGGCTGCGCAATTAATCGAATAGGAATCGCGATCACAATTTGGGCTTCCCACAATTAAAATTAATTTCATTTCATTTAATGAACATGATCAACGACGTTTAAAGTGCGCCGCTCATAGAAAACTCTGCTGCATTAATCAAACGCTTCCTAAACTAACAGCTAGAGATGCACCATCAATCAGCAGCCGATTGAAGCCGGCCGGCAGTCTCATACATTATACTGTATATGATGTTTTGCTGGTCACCAAACATGTGCAGCCACCACATGATGGTTTTACACACAGTGGCACAGTCAGTAACGTCACACACACAACATGTCGTTGGTTTGGAAGTTCTTCAGCGTGAGTGAAGAAGACATAAAACTGCAATTTGTCACAGCTGCAAGTCCAAAATAAGCCGTAGAGGAACAACTTTAAAACATTTGGAACAACTAACTTAATCAGACACTTATTATTGTATTTCATTCCCATGATGCTGCTCAGAGTAATCATAGAGACCGGCACACATTATGATGCGTTCAAACTCTGCTCAGTAAAAATGAGTATCGGGCAATGGTAAATTATAACACTATCATGATGCGTTCAAATATAATCTTGTAAAATGTAGTTTTTGGTGGGAAACGTGAATAAATCCCGTTGTTTGAAGTAGATGTTTTCACAGCAACATAAAATAGATATTAGAGAGGGAATTATGACCTGTTTAACTTCCTAACACTAGCTCTAAGCAGCTTATAATATATAATTAGAACTACTGATGCCAAGATGTTTTGTAAGCAAAGCAAGTATTTAAATAGAAATACAATAATTAACTTCCCAGTCATTTGAATTGTGTTTTTATGCAAATAACCACTATAGATGACATTAGGATGACTTAAGGATAATATTTAGAGTTTTTGACGGTTGGAAGATGGAAATGAAAGCAGCGCTCTGTTTATTTAAATGTGAAATTGCAATAAAATATTTTGTCCCTAAAATCGATGAATAATCGTGATAAATAATCATGATCTCAATATTGATCAAAATATTGTGATTATCATTTTGGCCTTAATCATTCAGCCCTAACTAAAAGCGCCTGTTTTTGCCACTGACAGATTTGTTATTATAAGTATCTGACAACAGCAACATGGGAAATAGGGTCCAGGTTGAAGATATTCTATTGAGGTGAGCAACACTAAACACAAACAAAGAAGAGCACTTTTTAAACAATTTTCCTATCTTGACAGTGCATAACCTATACATAAGAGAACAACATCCTTTTGTAACATCACGTAGTTTCCAGTGGTAGATACCTGAATTCCTAGCCGCTGCTACTGTACAGCCCAAACTGGAAATGTCTTTGTGAGTGGCAGCCGACCTAATGAGTATGACTGGTGTGCTAGACCAGACAAAGCTGAGGTACTGTAGGCAAGCTCAGGTCACTGGACGGTTACAGCCTAATCACACACTAATCTCTGATGTTCCAGTTCTTCATTGGGATTACAAATGGGAAAAAAGGATCCCAGACCCAGGCAGGGAGGGGATTAAATGATCAGCACTCTAACAAGGCACCCACTCTTCTCTTTCCACTGGTCACACAGGTAGGGACTCCCTGGTGGTTTGGTGTGAAAGGTGGATGAGAACAAAAAAAGAGAAGAGAGGGAGTGTGTGTGTATAGCAATGTGTGTGTGTGTTAGGTACATTCAGGGCTTCCCAGTCGTTCTGATCCCAGGATCAACAGAACAATACTGACTTAATCACGTCAGTCCGTTTTTCGGGAAAGAAAACCGTGGCCGTGTCGTGTTACCGTGTGAAGGATTTACTTGTGTGATTGCAAAGGTGTAGAGTGGGCCTCAACACTGGGGTCGGGGATGAACGTGTGCGTTTCCAACACGTTCTGATCCCAACTCGTCATATACTGACGCTTTGTCTGATCCCTTGGTGTCACTTTTCGGTGGCAGTAAACACCTGCTTAACGTTGTGAATAAAACAAAAGCACTTGCTTAGGTTTAGACAACAAACCCACTTAGTTAGGTTCAGGAAAAAACAACATGTTTGGGCTTAAAATTACTACACTTTTAAAGTGAAAATGTGACTTTACGTTGTGAACACGGGACGTGAATGAACAGCTGATTGTAGAAGCGGTCTCTTGGATGAAAGCTAGTGTTGTTGGGCCCATACACCACCCCTCCCGCCCAACCTGTGTGTCTCTTTCGCTCTTTAAACTACGTCACCACAGCACTTTTTCTCAGTGTTTACTGTTGCCGCGGATGGGTTTACATTGTAGTTAATGGAAAGCCTGGTGCGTTTCATACAGATGATAAAGGATGCCTTGTGTGTTGGTATCACACACCGATGGGCGGGACAAAGTGTGGTGTTTGTGTGCTCTAAACTTTGTAACGTCCAGGACGCTCAGTCAGATATAAAGAAGCCCTCTCATTCTAAATATATTATCTTCACCACAGAAAAAGCATATTTACACTCTCTCTATCATAATGTTACTAATCCTGGAACTGAAATAAAGCACTGAAGTCTTCAACATTGTTTCTTTTGGACAAACCGTGACTACAAATCCCATTATACAGTATGAAGGATACAAGAATGAGTGTGTTCATGTGTATGAGTTGCCGACTTTCTAGCCTGGTCACCGTGGCCTCGCTGATGCGTCAGTGTTATGTCAGCTTAGCATGGCTTCCCTTCTCATGCCACGGGTCCGTACCCCAGGACAATAGATCCAGGCTGCGCCACAGGGCCCTGAATCCAGCTATGAAACAGAGCAGTGATGCAACGTCCAACAACCTCCTCCGTGCACATTGTATAATGCGTGGCCTTCTACAACAAACACAGTACTCATTGTAAACTACACCCACCAGAGATGCAGCAGAAGTCTGGAAATTCAGCCTTGTACAAATGCATCTGCACTTACAGAAATGAAAATATTTTCTGATTCTTTTAAATCCAGTACACCAGACAATGTTGATCGGTATCGTCTCAGATACTGACCTTATTACTGACCGTTCCACATTAAATTCAGTTTTTGACAAGTGATCCTGATCACTCCGACTCAGTTTTTTAGAGCCACAGCAATCCCTGGCCTCATGAAAATGAGTTCTACACAGTGAATAAAGATTTCAAATCCTGGGAAAAGAGCGCGTTGGTATGTGATTGGTACTCGGTATCAGATGACGTGTTGGAATTGGTATCGGGAAAGGAAAAGTTGCGGCCATTTATTTATCGTGCCTTATCTGACCGATATCAAATACTGCTGACAAAACTCTGGACAGTATATGGTCGAAACATCTTTATGATCAGGGTCATACAACATTGGAAAGGTGTAACCAATACAGGGATGATTCCATAATTAACTGACCAAATCAAGCCCTTTCTGACTCTGTATTTATTTGGTGTTACATACATTTGCATTAGTACAGAAAAAAACATGATACTGTACTCGATAGTGTGACCTAGAGAGCGTGACCCATCTCGCTCGGCCTTTTTACCCCCATGAGCTTTGTGTCAGTCTATCTCTCATCTGTCTGGAGTTTGGCCCAGTTTGCCTGATGGATTATTCTAAATATAGTATGGTCTCACACAAATGGATGACTGTCTTTTTACCTATTTATCTATTTGCTTTAAGTTAACCAGACATGATTTGCTAAACCAACCAGTTATTCTTCATCCTTAAAGTCTTTTCTCATGTAAAACTGAAAAATGCTGTTTGAAAACACCTCTGATAAAACCACTTCAGAGTCATTTGTTGAAGTAAGTTTTCTATTGTCTTGTTCGCCTCATTGTGGTGCGCCAAGTTGTAATGGGCTCATTACTGCCCTGAGGTCAAAAACACCCACTACTTGATGGTTGGTGAGAACCGCAGTTGTGGATGCTGTTTTTATCCCAGCGACCACAAGGGGCAACAATGAGTCCATTCTACACTCGAAAACAGACTTCGACAAGCGACACAAAGGTGAGATTTATGCTTTATCAGAAGGGTTTTCAAACAGTATTTTTCAGTTTCACAAGAGAGAAGACTTATGGATGAAAACATAGACTGTATAAAAGAAATGGATTTAGCCACCGTGATGTAACCCATTGGTTTGTGGACTACCGTTTTGAAGCCTTGAGTTTGGCATTTTGGCCGTCGCCATCTTTTTTTTTTGGAGCCAGAAGTGACCATATATGGATGAGAGGGTGGAGCTGGAGAGGAGTGAGGCCTAGCGAGGCCAGGTACCGTTGGCATAGCACATGCTAAGTTACCAGCTAACGCTAGCTAGCTAGCTTGGTTAGCAAAGTCCATCCATAATTCATGTTAACTGTGACTCCTTAGAGCGCCCCGAATGCTGAACAAGACATTTTTAGGTGAAATGCTCAAAGCTCTAAGACAAAACACGGACAACACCCAAGAACAAGTTCACGGCTATTTAAATGTAGAAAGTGCCATGGTTTCGAATTGGTACTCCTTAATGATGCGTGGGTCGACCGGGTTTGGGTGAGCTTACTAGGAAATATCGCAGGTTCGGGAGGGCGGGTCAAAAAATGACAAAGCAGCATTCAGAGTAAGTTATTAATAACTTACAAAAACATTGCGTGCTATAGTCCACCTTCCCTTACCCTCTCTGTCTCAAACACACACACACACACACACACACATCAGCCATGGTGGCGGCACATAATTTTAACCCATTCCGTGCCACCACCACGTAATGCGCTGCCAAGAGGTCATGGTCATTTCACGTATATCTGTGAGCACTCACTCACTCACTCACTCACTCACTCACTCACTCACTCACTCAACTCACTCAACTCACTCAACTCACTCACACACTCACTCAACTCACTCAACTCACTCAACTCAACTCACTCAACTCACTCAACTCACTCACTCACACAGGCTACTACTCCTCTATCCTGATTGACAGGTCTCCGTGGTAGCGACTTGTCAATCACAAGGTGGCCATGCCCTAAAGCATACCCCGCTTTGTTGTCTGTTTTACTCTAAATGGGACCTTAATTTACTAGATGAATATCATGTTGTATTGAAGAAGACTAATTAGGAAAATGTTTACTGAGGTAATTAATCAAGTGAGAAGTAGGGTCATTTTCTCATAGACTTCTATACAATCAGACTTCTTTTTGCAACCAGAGGAGTCGCCCCCTGCTGGCTATTAGAAAGAATGCAAGTTTAAGGTACTTCTGAATTGGCTTCACTTCTCAGAACCGGAGGTCGCCCCTTGGATGAAGACTAACTGGTCGGTCCCAATCAGGGCAACTATTTACCCTGCCATGTACTGCCATGTATTGTAGGCAAGGTCAGGTCACTGGACATCTACAGCCTATTCATGGACTTTTAATGATTAGGCTGTTGAAAAGCTCCTTCCACCCCAGTAGGAAACAGTACACTTACAGTACAGTACAGCCAAAATTGGGGGGTAATAGTTGTGCTGTGAGACATGCCTCGAAATTCCTTTGTGGGGAAATCACAAGAGTGTTATTTGACCAACTTGACATCCCATTTTCCAGTGTATCCAAAAGCCCTCCCCCTCACTCCCAGACACGTGAGGACTGAAACATGGGAGAGTATGAGAGCTTGCCTCAGAAAGGGGATGGGCCTATATGCTCCCTCATTTAGGATACGGGCCGCTCTGGTAATGACTGTGCTGATAGTGATGAGTGTTGCTGACACTCTGACACTCAATGCCAAGTCAAGGACAGCCTTGTTTACTTGCATGCCCCACCACCGCCCACGCCCTTTATGTCATTCCTTCTGCCTTTCCCTCTGTCGATGGAAGAAAAGCCTCATCTGATCACAAGACACTGACTGCTTGATGATAAAAACACAATCAAAACACCAGTCATCTGAAAACATACAGTAATAAAAACTCACCAATCATACCCTGAAAAAAAAACAACAACATTTGTCTTAACAACTGTTTTTTACAAGTGCAAATTAACTTGTGTTTTCTTCTAAATAAAAGGCAGATTGCTGCACAAATGACACCTTATTCTACAAATAATTTGTATATAAACTTAATTTTGTCTGTGACGAACATGAATGGTTCTGAGCTCCTGGATAGTGATGAGGATGTTTGGTTAAAAGTAAATACAATCATAAAACATGAGTCAGGGCAATATACAGTAAGTAAATAATCCATTGAGGGGATAAGACTTCCTCTATTGATGCCAGACATTTTCTTGTGAATATCGAAACCCTCAGGCTTGGCAATAAAACCTCTCGCAGCAAAGAGTCAGGAAACTAGCCTATTATGTATTGTTTACACAGGGAAGGGTTATCAAAAGCAGAGACTCAAGAGTGAAAAAATACACAGACTGATAGTATTGGGGGGAGTAAGTTTATATAAACTGTATCATGCTCATGCCAGTGGTCTTCAAGGTAAGTTGACACTTTATAGAGTGCTACAAGAATGAGTTAGCATTTTAGTACTTCCGGTTCCCTCGTCTGGGAGTTAATGTTTTCTTTTAATTGGTTTTTGGTCAGATGTCTGAAATAAGGTCTGTGGTTAACGCAAGCTTAAAGGGACTATTTGTAACTTTTCACGCGCATAAATCCTAACGGGTCGGATTCCCATGCTCGCTCGCGTGTGGGTACGCGATCGCGCAGCAGCTCTGCTCCTCCTGCCTGCTGCCTGCACACCGCGCTCGGCTCGCTCCACCTCCACGTGAACGCGCGCACACTACACACTGCAGAGAGTTAGTTTAGCTCTGAGAATATCTAGTGAGACGTTTTTGCAGAAATAAATGCTGCCGCTCCTCCAGACCAACAGAGGTTTCCTGTATCTTGTGAAGTGACGGGGCTCCGCAGCGAGTTACGTTATCGTCCCGACCGGGTGTCGGTCTCTCTCCCCCCCCCCGACCTGGTGTCTGTCTCTCCCCCCCCGTTCCCTCCGCGGTCCTCAGGCTGAGAAAGGAAAAGACAACACTAGAATCAGCATTGATCCATGGAGAGACCTTCGTCTGGTCAGCTAACATTACTGCCAAGCAGGTGAAATATAGAGTGATATTGTGTGTTAGCTGAAGTGTGTCGCCTCACTGTTTAGACCGGTGCTCGCTCACATTCAGGTAGCGCGTGCACACGGGCGAGTGCGAGCAACAGGACGCTGACTTTCGTTGACATTGCGGCCACAGGTGTCGCTGTGAACAAGCAATTTCTGATTCTTACATATAGCCTCTTTAAGAGATTGTAAAGTTTTTTTCCTACTATATAAAATATGTAAGTAAATATTGCACTCGTTCGTTCAATTTTTAAGCTTTTACGTGTCTTAAAAATGGCGGTTGCTAACAAGTGGCTAAATGAGACTACTAAACTTCACCACGCCGACTCGTCGTCCTCTACAGCCTCGTTGTTTGTACTCGCGTTCATGCGAACGTGGTGTAGTTCGTTTATAGGCTAACGTCAGCTTTTTACTTCTGGCGATTGCATTTGCGCTTCAAAAATCATGAAAGTGGTGTTCATTTGTGGAGATTATTTTACGGAACAAAACCTGTAAGTATCATAAACATTTGTTTGCGACAGAGCTTATTTTCCAAAATAATCCAAAAGCCAACAGAAATATCCCATTGGCTTTTTGTCGAGGGAACCCAGGGCGATTCTAGCTTCCGGGTTAGCCTAAAAATACGTCATCCTTGCACCACTCTATGGTCTTCAAGGTAAATTGACGCTTTATTTCGATCTTCAGAAAAATGTTCATGTGAACAAACAAAAGTTAAGATACTGCACTGAATCAAAATGCTAGTTACGCTAAAACTGCCCAACTACTGCATGTCTGGTATTGAAATAGGCCTTCCTTTACTTTTTCAAACCACGGCCTGGGAGAGCCCCAAAGCAACCTCGCACGTTTAACTTCAGATTCTTCAAGTACATCGACACATTCCTCAAGTGCATTCCTGAAGCTCGCTATGGCCGGAGGGGGAAGAGCTATTCGCCTGGCTGATCCCATTAAACCAACTTCCCCCAGGTTACAAGTGGTGGTGAGAACAGAAGAGGCATTTATGCAAACTTGGCTAAACTGCAAGCAGGTAAATATCCCAGTGAGACGCAAAGTCACGTTCACTTGAAAACACTGATACTGCAGAAACGAGCTGTGTGAGCTACTGCATATCATGTACACGTGAGTGAAAGTTGAGAACGTGCATAATCTTATGGCATTGTGCCAACATATACTGTACTTGGTGTATTGAGCAGTGGCAGGAAAGCCCCCCCAACAACAGATAAATGCATGCAGTCACAAGATGTCTGACACCAGATGATTGCAGTGTTTAAAACTGCTGCAGCCTCCTTATGCTAATGTAGATAAGACCATGCTATCAGCTGGACACTTTAAGCCTGTCAGTGAACAACAAGCTAGACTCTGACCCACTTTGAAGGAAGCAGCTGATTGTTTCCTCTTGAGTCTACAGGGGCTGGGTCTTGTTCAAGGTAGGGCCCAGCAGGATATCTGTTTGTAAACAGAACATGTCACACTGTAATGTGAGGCATGGAGAATTTGTAAAGAAAGATGATTGAGTGCGTGCGTCAATCACTAGGAGTTGACACAGTTTATGTTTCTGGCTATTGTGTTGGCCGTTGCTCACATGCCTGTGTTGAAGATAATGAAACGTGTTGAACTTCCTCAGTGTAATGACCCAGTTTCTACACCCAGCGGATCGATCCCAGTTATGCACTGGCACATCACCATGGGAACGGTCTCCAGAGGACAGCGTGTATGTGAGCAGTGTGAGAAGAGATAGTCAAGGTTTTACTGCGTTGTGGTAGGTTAGGATAGGATGCACACTTGTTTAGAAAAGTAGGGTTTCCATCATTTCCAGAAAGAAGTGTAATGCTAGCTTACAATATTCAACGAACTGTGTGATGTGCAACATACTAATAAGCCGGTCAACCCAGCCTTTGATTTCCTATCTGTCCTTTATTTCATTCTGGACACATATCGCACGTCTGCCTCAGGTTATATATAGCTGCTGTGGCTCCTGTCTGGTGGTCTGTTAAAGCTCTGCTGGCACATTTTTACACAACTACACCCTGCCAAATCATGCCCCCACCCTCCCCAACCATACCCTTGACTCCTGACCTCCGATGGATAACTAAAAGTAGGATGATGTGCATTGATACTGGCTCCTCGAGCTCTGATTTCCTCCAGACCTGGAGGCTAAACTGGGTCAGGTTCTATGTCCAGGATCTTGGTGGCCAGGTTCTTGTCCGCATGTGGCCTTTGGGTACTTTCCAAGCCGCCGCACCAAGTCTGGCCCACCTGCCCGGCCTCAGGCAGCCCCGCCCCCTCCTGCCCCACATCCTGTGTGGCCAACCTGTCACATCTAATCCCCGCCAAAGTCAAAGCAAGGCAGGTGTCACTCTCGGACAAGGGGACCAGAATGACTCAGCGCTGGCAATTGCTGAGCATATCTATGGCTCGTGCAACCTTTCACACATCTTATCCATTACAGTGTAAACCCTTCGCCATCCTGTAAATCTGCTCAGCAACTAATTTCAAACAAGGTCCATCTTAATAGGTTATGGAGCCTTAAAATCATTCTGAAATCATGTTTTTAAATTAGGGCTGTCAATCAATTAAAATATTTAATCGCGATTAATCACATGATTGTCCATAGTTAATCGCAATTAATCACAAATTAATCATACATTTATTATCTGCTCAAAATGTACCTTAAAGGGAGATTTGATAGGTATTTAATACTTTTATCAACATGGGAGTGGAAAAATATGCTTGCTTTATGCAAATGTATGTATATATTTATTATTGGAAATCGATTAACAAAACAAAACAATGACAAATATTGCAGAGAAACCCTCACACGTACTGCATACCTGTGCATAAAAAATATGTTCAAATCATAACATGGCAAACTGCAGCCCAATAGGCAACAACAGCTGTCAGTGTGCTGACTTGACTATGACTTGCCCCAAACTGCATGTGATTATCATAAAGTGGGCATGTCTGTAAAGGGGACACTCGTTGGTACCCATGGAACCCATTCATTCGGATATCTTGAGGTCAGAGGTCAGTTTTTCCTCACCATAATTTAGCGCAAGTTTGGAGCGTTATTTAGTCACCTTCGCGACAAGCTATAGTATGATGGTTGGTAACAATAGATTCCTTAGGTTTTGTAGTTTCTAGCAGTTTTCTTTATCTAAATGCACATTCTCACATTATTTTTTTATACAAATAACCAGTACTAAATTAAACAAAACATTAATGGATAATGCAGGGAAGAAAGTCTGTTGCTACACACAAATTGTTCTTTTTTTAATCAAACAAAGTTCCCCTATCACCACAGTAATCCCTTTTCTGTGACTTCTCATTGGACCCACAGTCCAACTAGCCGTCAACACCTCCAACATTTAGGAGCAGGCTTCAGCACTCATATGGTTTCCTGAAAGCAACAGATACACATGCACACACACACATATATATATACAGGGATAACTTGAAGCAAGATGTAAACTCAAAATTCCCATCTTTTTTACACACGAATACAGAAATACAAGGCTAAATTTAAGCTCTTCAATCACAGAGCACACTTCCCCGAAAAGGAATAAATCAACATCACAATCTCTTCCCCTTATTGATATGCAAATCAACTACATGCGAATGAACATTCAGTACCAGCTCTGTGGTAACAAGTTTAAAGCCAAGCAGGCACTGTGCCTCTCCACCCAGTCAACACGGCCAAACTAAACAGGCCTACCACAGATCAACAAAATAAAAAACACAGTACAAACTAATTTTGGTTTTGTGTAGGTGAAATAAGCACTCGTGCAGCTTATTAACAAAGTAACGGGTATACATTTGTCTGAAAAGCTCGGTGGGTGGAGACTGTTGAGAAACACAAAACAAAACAAACCTTCTAACCTCATGGCTCATATCAGCCTGTTTTTCATCAGGCAGATACGTGAGCAGCTTTATCTCTGGTATCTTCCCTGCGGCTTTCTCAAACCTAAAGTTCACAGACAGCAACGGAAACATCAACTTCTGTCGCCTCTGAACTAAAATTCACAAATCTAGCCTCGTGAACGCAGTCTGGGGGGGGGGGGGTGGTTACTTTGAAACGGAGTGAGGTTTAAATAGTCAAAATGGCATGATTTTAACCAGGAGTGTGTGTGCAGGACTTACAGCTCTGCATTTCTCCCTGCAGCTCACTGTACACTAATGAGTTCCATATGACCCAAACATGCAGAGAGCGGGCAAAAAAAAGTTTGATTTATATAAACAAACCCACTCCTCCTTCTCTCCACGTGTTACACAGGATGTCACGTGGCAACTAGGACTGCCAAAATCTAGAACCATAATATTTTGATTTTCACGCGCACACACACACACACACACACACACACACACACACACACACACACACACACACACACACACACACACACACACACACACACACACACACACACACACACACACACACACACACACACACACACAAAATATATATTCAGAACGAGCTCAGACACGTGCACGCTGAGGATCCAGCTCAAAACAAACAGAGCAGGGAGACATTTACTTTTCAAGGACTTCCATGAAACTGAAGTTCATTGGGTCACATGATGGTAAAAGGAGCAAAACTGAGCTTTAAAACTATAACAACTACTGTTCCCCACTTTGTACAGTGTAGCTTAACTCCTGGAGATTAATATTGTTTTAAAGTTCAATCCTTAAGACATTGTATAGCATTAAATGGGAGTGGAAAGTGGAAGAATAGTTAAGTCAGGGGTTTAGTTTGCATATGGGACAAAGAGTTCTGCTTGTTCCTGCATTTCAGATTAATGCGTTGGAGATGAAATGCTTGCTTTGTTTTTTTTGCTGAATGCTGAAAAGTGCAACTGAGATCCTTTTTAGGCAGAAAGGTCACGACCATGAATGTCCTCGCCGCAGTTTCACTGTCAGATGTACACCAGTTTTCTTTTTTCCAGGAAACGTGGAGTAAACATCATCTGTTAAAAGTCAGAATCAAGACTCCTCCTCACTTGGCTGAACATAGAGGGAGTGTTTTTGTTTTCAGTCTGCAGATGTAAGGGGTTTTGGAATTCCCTCACATATCAGTGGTATGTGTGTGTGTGTGTGTGTGTGTGTGTGTGTGTGTGTATGCCTGTGTACAGTATGTGCATATGCAGATGTTTGAGAGAGAGAGGAAGGAGTGAATATACGTACTGTGTGCTCCCGCTGTATTGTGTAACAGTCAAGTGTAACCTGTATCTAAACCCCATGACCTTATATTGACAGCGAGTACAGGCTGTTCAGAGGTGGTGGCCCTGCACACAAACACACAGCCATGATTTCACAATCAATTTCACCCTGACTATCAAAATAAGGAGACTCTAGGTTAAAGGTGCAGTGTGTAAGATGTGGCCACATGCTCCAAAGAAATACGGGGCAGCATTGGGTTAGGGTGAGGGCATATTGTGTCTATGGGGCTGTACGGTCAATGTACGTGTTGATAGATGTTTATTGGATTAAATCCACAGTGGCAGAAACAAGAAAATGACTTGTATATTCGTTTCGTCCTCCCCGCCACCAGGAGACTAACATTACTTTGCGGGGAGGAGAGTGTGCGGCAGCTCCGGCAGACAAACCTTCAGTTAGTGGAGCTATAGCAACGCAAATTCAGTCAGCACAAACCCCAACACCGGGCGTCTGATCCCGGGGGACTGGCCATGATTAGCATGCTCATTTCAGTAAATATCTCTGAACACATAACACATTGACATAACGTCAACACTGTAACCTCTTCACATTTTGTTGATGTTTGTTCATTTTTTGAATGTTTTAAAACTAAATTTCTGGCCAGATCTTACACATTGCAGTTCATATTTTATATATTGTTGAAAAAATTAAATTAGAATCTAAACCATGAGCAAATATGAAAGCTGTGAAAAGGAAAATATACAGTAAGTTTAGCGGCTTCATGCATTACAAATGTTGCTGTTCTGCATTTGACTGTGAGGTCTCAGATGTCAGAGCTTCCCACCATATTTTATTTGTTTGCTGTAGCTATCTGTTGCACTGTGTTTATCCGTAATGACACTGTTTGCGCAAAGCTCGCATTCTGCTTATTATTGGTAAATAACTCAAGTGAGATTAAATATGGATCTTATCTGTCAACAACCTGGGGTGAGCAGATAAATCTACTGCACCAGACAAAAACTGTGCTCGAATGTAGCTGAGCTTTACTTTGTCAGACTGCTGCTAAAAAACTAATAAGCAGTTAAGTTTTGAATTAAGCTAACAGCTAGTGAATGACTGGGGTAATGTTACTGCAGTCTTAGGGTGCTTTCACAAGCCATAGTCCGTTTGGCTAGTCCGAATCAGGTTTCACAGTGCACAAATTAAAGCGGGCCAAATAAAAAAATAATTGGCTGAGGGGAGTGTACGAAGGAGCAAATTTATCTCTTTCTTCTGGAGAGCTGCCACTTCTATGCAGCGAATCGCGGACTTTGATACTGTATATTGCTTTTGAAATTTTTTCTCTTTGACTCTGCGCTGATCTACTGCGCATCCCTTCTCCTCTATCTTTATCTCGAATGACTTTATAAACGTTTTGGTCCGCACCAGAGTACGATTACTGTGTTCACAACCGCACCAGAGTTGGATTAAAGAGGACTAAATGTTGGCTTGTGAAAGCACCTTTAAAGCATTTCAGTGTTTGTAAGGTGCCTTGTCTGAGCAAATAAAGACAAATGAAAATGAAACATCTGAGATACTGACTAGGCCATAAAACCTCTTTGTATTCCAGCATGGGACATCGTTAGCCTCCTCATCTCCAGTCCCATATACAGATAGATTGGTTTGTGCAGACAGGCAAGGTCTGGAGTAGGTCCAGCTTTCAGTAAGACTCACAAAATGTTGAACTTTACTCAGGCTGCTTTGGTATGTGGATCCCTTAATGTGGACCACAGCTGTCACTATGGTACCAACTTAGACAAACCCAACTTGATCGCCACACCAGTTTGATTTTAATTAGTGCCCTGCACGTCAATACCACTGATTAGTTCTATCATGGTGAGAAAGCATCAATATCTCACACTGTCAAAAGCACTTTAGACTAGACTGCTATTGACTCTGCTGCTGCATTCGCTGGCTGGCCTGAGAAAGTGGATATTCATCAACAGGTCAGTGTAACAGATCAGGGTCGAGAGTTTTGCTCTAATCTTGCAGTGCATAAACCTGCCGCCATGTGCAGCCACTGTTTCTTAGCTGAGCCCTTTAATGAGTTGTGTGATACACTGTCCAGATGGTTCTGTTGACTTTGAGTGACCCACTGCCAAAATCATTCACATCAGCAATCTATTTGAAAATGCCATCCCAGAGTTTTCTGGTGTTAGTTTGGGGGAAGAAGGAGGTCTGGCTATATTTCCCTACCAGTGGCCATTAGACTATATAACTCCTCCCCCTTCTGCAGGAAGGATAACTGAAAACACCGGACACTGAGAACAACAATAATATCAATATCATGTGCGATACTACTTTCTCCATTCTCATGTGCAATGTCACTGTTCATTGTGTGCAATATTACTTCTTTTCTGTTTTTTAGCTTACTTTACCTTTTTTATTTCACTTATCTTATTTACTCATTTTACTAAATGTATTTTAATTGTTATTCTATTAGGCACTGGTGCTAGAAAGAATACTTCTTACTTTCTATTTTATACACTTGTATTTTATACGCTTGAACTTGTAATTTGTTGTAATTCGGAGCAATCTCTGGCACAAGAATTTCCTTCGGGATTAATGAAGTTCTATCTCATTTTATTTTATCTTATCTTATCTTATTTTATCTTATCTTATCTTATCTTATCTTATCTTATTTTATGTGTTCCCAGGACTGCTGACAGGAAAGAGTTATAGTGCAGAGCTATCATGCATTCCTCAAACTACCATTTCTGATCCAAAAGCAGAAGCGTTCCCGGTATTACATTACTTAGAATTGCTATTGAGATGCAGTATGTGGATGTGATCCAAAGCTGAATGTTTATTACTTTCACATCAGGGTCTCAGAGTGTATGAGGGATCAGGGTAAATGTAAGCGAGTTAAAGTACTTGAGTGCCTGCATTAGTCTGCACTGAACGCTGCTTTGCTTAGACTTCTCTACACTTATAATAGAAGAGAATGTGAGAGCCCTGAAGCGTTGCCCAGTCTAGACTCCAGCCATTAGTCAGAGGCCATGCAGAAATACACAATGACATCAATATCCATTCAAACATTTCCGTTTCTTAACAGACAGCCTCTCTGAAAAAGGTGGACAGACTGATACAGAAAGATTGGTTTGTGAAGGTTAACTGTAACAAGAGCTTGGCTGTTTAAGTTTCAGAGCACGACTGAAGTTTGAATAATTCACAGCAGTAAACTAGAGGTCGAGCAGCATTTCCATGATGCGAATAAGCACACAAATTGCTTCACAATTGGTTTCCAACGGCTATTTCTATGTTGGATCTGGTTTCAACTTGCAACATAACATAATCTCAGAGGCTAAAGAATGTCTTATTATTATTATTATTATTATTAGTCTTATAATGTCTTTTATCTCCTCACTCTATTTTTGTCATTAAAGTGCAATGTAAAAACCTTGCAGGTAGATAAATATAGGTAGGTATAGGTATATAAATATCACAAATGTATCTGGCATAACTTGAGTTTTAGTTGCTTAAAGGAACGGAGTGTAGGATATCGGGGGATATATTAGCAGAAATGGAATATAATATTCATAACTATGTTTTCATTAGTGTATAATCACCGGAAACTAAGAATTGTGTTTTCATTAGCTTTAAATGAGCCCTTCATATCTACATAGGGAGTGGGTCCACAATGTTGCTCCGCCTTGTTTCTACAGTAGCCCAGAACAGACAAACCAAACACTGGCTCTAGAGAGAGACTTTCGCATTTTTACGTTACCTGAAGGCCACCTTAGTTGTCACACATGTGAAACTACGGTAACGTGAGCCATAAAGTGCAAAACCGGGGTACCGCCAGCCGCCGCCTGACTTCCGTTGCTCCTAAAGTAGTGTTATTACGGAAGGATGGCCTCTGAGCGAGGCAAATGGCATTACCACTGTTGCACTCGGCAGCTCACGTTACGTCAGTCTTGGAAAGGGAGGAGTGGGCGGAGGGGTACTCAGTTGGTTGCAATCTGCAACCACACCACTAGATGTCTCTTACTCCTACACACTGACACTTTAACTGTCAGTCTTTGAGTTTCAGTTCCTAAATATTAAGGATTTGCTTTGTTGTAACTGAAAGCGTATCTGAAGGTGGTTTACACATGCACTTCAACAAGATGACTCAAAATGAAAATAATAGGAAACCTGAACATATAAAGTCTTGTAGATATCTTCCAAATATGTATATTTTCAGTGTGTATCTGAGTCATAGATGCTGCTCTGTCCCTGCTGTAGCATCACAATTCATTTCTCCGAACAAACCTGAAAGTGCTGACTCAAAAAGCAGACCTGAACGTCCCTGCAGCACGAGTCACTTTTTGCAAATGAAATGAAGCCTAAAACAGCACTGCTATAAACTGGAATGAGTGAACTTAGCTTCATCATAAATTAAAGTGTCCAAAAATGTGCACCGCCTCCTATTCACGTGTCACAATCTTTCCCAACTTTCCAACCACTTGTCATTCCATCTGCAAACTGCATGATGTTAATCAATAACGCATTAGGCTAGTTGTTTAGAATCAATCTGTATGGAACAGATCCCTGAGGCAGGTTGATTGATTTGTAGCATTGTGACGTCTGTAATGTGGCACTTGGCCTCGAGTCTGTTTCCATGTGACATTGGTATCTAGGCTGTTTGAGTGTGTGAGTTATGTTAACTTTGAATACAGGATAATTAAGTATAATTAAAGCGGCTATAATCAGTATTTTTTTAATAACAATGTATCAAATGGCAATGTGACAAAAGCTCCCCTCACCTTACGGAGTATTATAATAAGTTTCTACTGATTGTTTAGCGGTCCGGACCACAACTTCACTGTTCAAGGCTCTCATAGTATTATTTTTGGTCACAGCAGGCAGCTGTTTTCAGCAAAGAAGCTCTAACAAAAACACTGCAGACTACCTGCTCAGCAGGCAGACAAAGTTAGCAACTAGCTGGTGAAGAGCCAGAAATTTCCCTCAGGAATTGGTGGAGACCAAAAACAGTGCTAAAAGGGAGTGAATATTGGACGTATATTCACCAGGTGGTCAGAAACACAATTCCACATGAATGATAGTGTTGCTCCGTAACTGCCGGATGTGTAAATAAGCGACTGTTTGCTAAGAAGTTCACCATATCAGCTTAACAGGTAACAAGATGTATATCAGTGTTGTGTTTACAACTTGTTTCTGCTAACCCATGTGGCCAAAAATAAGTTATTGCATGTTAAAGTCTCTATATTAATATAAATCCAACCACCTGTGCCAGATGAATGTTATGATACAACCTTTACCTTGGACCTGCTGCATAATTGATGGCCATATATTTACACGGCTAAATTGCATTAATCATGAGCATTATATTATGTTTATTTTTTGTTTATAGCTTATATTGTATATTGGTAAAATTTCAATTTTTTTTTTTTTTTACTCTTATTTTATTCTAACATTTTTAACTATTCTATTGTTATTTTGTACTGCTTATTTGCACCAACAAACCAAAGCAAATTCCTAGTGTATACCTGATACACCTGGCAATAAACAAGATTCTGATTCATTGCTGTGTTTGAATAGACACAAGAAAGTAAAAGGCATACTGTACATTTCCATAGATCTGTGTGAGTAATGTTGAAAGCAGTATATGTTTGGGAGAGGGTGTGTGGATTAAAGCTACAGCTGCAGAGTTTGTGTTTGTGCCAGCTTTAAGCAGTAGTATCGGGGTACTGCAGTGCTTTTCTGCTTATTCTCTGAGCACGTGATGATAGATGCACATTTCTGCAGAGGTTACTTTGACCACAAGAGCTGCACGCCTCCATCCCTCACTTCTCTCCATCTCTCTGCATAAATACAGCTCTCCCCCCTTCCTCTTCAAACATATTTACATATAATGTAGCACATCATCTAAGGTACAACTTTGTCCTCATTATTTTGATAGTATGCACGAGGTATAATCTTCAAAAAATTGCATTTAGCATTAAACACATTAGTGACGTGCAATGTTTTCCCCTCATTGTCTGCATATGCACTTATTCCTAACTACAGATGCACACATCTCTTATCTCACATATCTCACTTACAGTGTTTGCATCAATCATAGCGTAAACATGTTCCTCCTCCCACGACATATCTGAAAAACTCACATCATTGATTATTTCTTGCAAGCATATTCTCATGCCTTCCCACCTGCATCTCTCTCTCTCTCTCTCTCCTCTCTCCTCTCTCCTCTCTCTCTCTCTCTCTCTCTCTCTCTCTCTCTCTCTCTCTCTCTCTCTCTCTCTCTCTCTCTCTCTCTCTCTCTCTCTCTCCTCTCTCCTCTCTCCTCTCTCTCTCTCTCTCTCTCTCTCTCTCTCTCTCTCTTCTCTCTCTCCTCTCTCTCTCTCTCTCTCCTCTCTCTCTCTCTCCCCTCTCTCTTTCTTTGCTGCAGTGTGGAATTTTCCGAGCACAGCGGGCGCTGCAGTGTGTGATGGCGTAAAGGACGATGATAGGAAGGAGGAAGGAGGCAGGATGAAGGGTGAACGCTACTTAACACATACCACAAAAAAACCTGGGCCATTGTGATGAAGGACCCACCACCTCATCAAACAAATTCAGTGGAAAAATACCAGACAGACATAAAGATACAGAGGCAGCTGAGATGGAGAGTCCCCAAAAACATACTGAGGAGGTGGATGTGTACACGTTATTTTAAAGTGGATAACACTGAATGGTACAGATTTTATTGTTCATTTACTAATTCATTTATAAATATAATGAATCAGGACCAAATGGGTGTATAAGCAAAATTGCTATTAGCATTAGCACACTCATAAAAAATAATAATAAATACATTTAAAATACACAAATATACAGTAGAAGCATCACCTGCCTGAAATACCTTTTTGCTTACTGAATGTAGTGTGATAAAACAATGTACTAGGCAAAAATCAGGGCATTTAATCAGGGATTTGTCTAGGGCTGACCCGAATGCTTCAAAGCTCAGACCGTTGCCATGATAATCAAACTCCAAATCAGTATTCGAATGCTTCATTTTGTTTTTTTAAATATATAAGTATGTTTAATAACGTATAAATCCCAAAATAGCCGATGAAATAAGAAATAATCCCACAACATTATTCATATTCAACAATTATTATTAGTTATTCTCAGACGGATGTCGGTGTTTGTTGTGTGGGTGCGTGTGTGTACAGTAGTGTGGCAGTGGCACTGAAACGGGGGAGATGGAGACAGACAGACAGAAGAACATGTCAGCCTGCGGCGCCACACCGCAAAGCTAAGCTTCGAATACCTTCGAAATTATCTCACCAACGTTTCAAAGCCCAAAAAATGGTATTCGGGACAGCCCTAGATTTGTCCATTTTACTTACAGCAATTACAGACAGTTGCATCATTCTATCACAATTTAAATATCTTCTTGCAAAAAATGCCCACCTCCACATTTCACAAAGGAAACCTTATTGTTAGTTTGACCAGTGGCATGGGATCATCTTAGAAATTTGCATATTTTTTTTGTTTATTCATTTACTCTTACTCACATAATTTCCTAAATTCCAAGAAACTGGGCATTCAATTTCCCAAGTGCGTTGAGGGACAGATAATTTCCAGTTAAAATGACTAGTTTTTTTAAAATCTCTTTTTAAAGGTGCTAAATGTGAGATTGGGAGAATTTCTACAGCCTCCGCACAGCTTTCAACATTGCGAAGGCTGAGCCAACATGGATGTATAAATAGAACTGGACACAGCGTTGGAGGCTCCCGTTCATTCCTATGAGAGTTGCTCAGTGGCGCATGAAGCCAAAATGGCTCGACTGCCGAGTGATAAAGTACCCGGATCATCTGGCGATCTTCAGCATCCATTGGGCCCATAGAGTAGGCGCAATAGCATTTCCCCTAACCCCGCCTCCCAGCTCTTGGTCTTGGTCTCTTTCCCATGAATGGAGAAAGGGAAATAACTCTGGATTTGGCTATTAGTGCATTTTACAACTTTTACGACCTAATGATTTAAATAAGGGCTATTAGAGTATTCATATGGGGAAGTTGATTTACCTAAAAAAAAAAAGATCTGCTGAGTTACAAACATCTCTTTCGCAAAGTCTTTTTGGGCCCAATGGCATCACGTGACGGACACGGAAGTTGTAGTACTGCCGTTTGGCCACTACGGAAATTTGCTTCAAAGCCCAGCGCCCTTCCTGGTGGCATGTGAGCCGGTGGGTCGTGTCTAGAAGGGAACCCATGAGTTGGGGAAACTCTCGTGACATGGTTAGGGTTAGGCATTGACCTTGAATAGTTATGGTTAAGATAGGTTGTCGGGCAGCGCGTCTCACTTGAGTTTTTGCAGATTTCAGATCAGATTTCCTAATTTGCGGGTTACCGTCTAGATAAGGCTGAGCCGGCGGCTCGCAGCTAACGGTGCTAACAGCGCTAACAGTGAAAGCAACAGCAACAGTGCTGACAGAGCTAACAGTGTTAACCTGATGGGGAACCGGAGATTGGGCGCTACGCTAACACGCAACGGCATCGTCGGTCGGGACGGCGTTATCAGCCGTAACCACCGTATGAGCGCAGTGCAGAGCTGCGGCCGTGAGCTAGCCAGTGGGGCACGCTCACATGCACGAACATGCATCTGCTCAGGTAGACATTACTCCTTTACATCTTTATATAGCAAATAGTTGTTTGCTGCTGTATTAATGCTCTGGATATCGTATTGAGAACCTTTAAGTATTTGCATAAGTAAGGAGTCTCTGGAGGTCAGTATAAAAAAGACAAAGCTCTCTTGTAAGTAAAGTAAATGTGACCATTTACAGATTACTGATATAATAAAAAATACAGAGTGCAACTGGAGGATGTGTGTTAATTCTCAGCATTAGATATATTCGTTGTGAAGGACAAATGGTTCCCAGCAGTGTATCTGACAAATGTCCCTACAGGAGAACAGTCATGCCATAGTCACACTGCAGCATATTTGGTGTGAAAGTGGAGGAGGTGATTGTAAATGTGTTAGTGACATTCTGTGATTGTGACGACTGCGAGGCAATGGGCCTCTGTGGTAATGTAGTAATGGCTGCGGTTTGAGGTCATTTCGTGGGTAAATGACAGGGGCAGGTTTTTGCTGCAGTGTGTTGGGACAGCGTGAGAATGATGACGTTATAAATGGTGGAGAGAGAGAGAGAGAGAGAGAGAGAGAGAGGGAAGATACAGCATAGGTCATTGTCCTGCGTCACCAGTGATGTGTAGGACATGACGGCATTTACCGGGACTGTTCAGGACCCCTCATCTCCAGTAAGTCAAGTAGGAACATAAAATATACACACACTCACTTTCACACTCAGTATAATTGTATATAGATGAACTATAACTACAAATAACACTTTACTTCGATGATAAACAATACAAAAAATGCAAGAGTGTTGTAAAATGGGCTGTAGCTTGAATGGATCACGTACAGGTAATTGGATTACACTCAAACCCACTCAAAATTAGATTGGAAATGTTAGCGTAATTACTTGGTGCCCAGCACAGCTTGTGAATACATCAGGGAATGGGGTTTCGAGCGAGGTGATGGCCAACGCATTAATTAAGCAGGCTGGACATATGAGATATATCCAGGGTAACACACAACAACCAGCATGGACGTGCGTGTGAGAAGCCTCAGCCAATCCTCCCTGAATCCCCCTATCATTTGTGGCGCTCTTTCTGTCACTTTCTGGTGCCAAAGGAAACTAGACCCAGCAAGAGCCTTGGTGACGGGGGGGTTTATGGGAATCCCGAGGGGCCTGGGACCTGGGCCAGAGTAGGCCACAGGTGCCACTCATCAGTCCTTGTATGCACAAGCCAAGGGACACTGTCAGAGCAAACCGCACCAAAAGTGAAGAGGAGGAAGGCGTAGGAAGTAGGGCTGGGACGATACACCTATCTCCCGATGCGATACTATCACGATACTTTGGTGCCGATTGGATATGTATTGCGATTCTACAACAATCGCGATTCGATGTTACGATTTATTGCGATTTTTGTTAACTTTTTTAACACTAGACCATGGGAAAAAGTTAAATCATACACTTTTAGGAACTTTTACTATATACATCAATCTAAATTGATACAATAAAAATATTTGATTTTCAGCATTTATGTAGTCTGAGATGTCCCGAAGTCAAATATATCAGTCATTGTCAGGCGTTATTCATTTTCTTCCATAAACCTAAAAATCAAAGAATAAAGACATTTCCCTCACAAATTAGTGGTATTTTCTTTTTAATTTATAAGGGGCATGTAATGTTTTACACTTCTGGTGAATATAATCCATGAATCTTATTTCCATTTATATATTTTGCATATAAAGTTCCCTTTGTTAACACCTTATTTTGAAAACCAGACGTAGTCACACGTGTATACTTCCGCTAAATTCGCCAAGTCCGTCGCTAGCTCTCCCGTCAGCTCCGTTCTCTTTATACTTCCATGTTCAGCTCCATCGGGGCCGTTTGAATGCATTTATCATAAATGTCAGTATATTGGTTCTCTACATTTGTAGCATTGGCCAATTTTACCACGGAGATGAGAGTGGCGGCTGGCTTGACCGCACGTTACCGTAAAACAATAACGTTTCCTGTCCATGACAGAGTTAGCATGCAGCTTTAGCCATGATGTCTAGCTCTGCTTTTCCTGGTAATGTGTGAAACCCAAAGTGTTTCCATACTTTACTGTATGTGTAGTGTTTACCTCTTTGGATTTAAAATGTGAGAGTGCAGGTCGTATCCACGCCGACCCTTCGCCGTTTTCTACTTTTTCGTTTCGGCACACTGCAGCCGGCTGCGGTTTGTTTTGGTTGACGGATACGGAACGGATATGACGTCACGTTACTCAGACTAAAACAATAAAAGCGGTAACTTCCTTTTACCTC
The DNA here is from genome assembly GCA_916701645.2 of Sebastolobus alascanus. Classification (NCBI taxonomy): domain Eukaryota; kingdom Metazoa; phylum Chordata; class Actinopteri; order Perciformes; family Sebastidae; genus Sebastolobus; species Sebastolobus alascanus. The sequence goes on along the minus strand of CAKAOJ020000257.1, from coordinate 375,490 downwards.
CACATAGACTCAAATGAAGCAAATATATTGATTCTGGCATTAAAAAATTGATTTCAAAATCCACAAAAAAAAAATCGCGATACATACTGCATGTGAATCGATTTTTTCCCCACCCCTAGTAGAAAGGCTGTAGTTAGGTAACCAGCAAACGCAGTTATTAGGTAAATCATTTACAAGGAACAAATAAAGCATCCTTACATGAGACACAGACTCAATCTTACAGCTTCTAATTTGAAGTGTATTCTTCCGTCTCTTTAGGAATGTGTTTGAACCCCTGGCCTACTCACTGTGGTTTCAGCCTGTCTGACTCAATTTGTCCCATGAAATAATCCCAGGGTTGCATAACCCTGACCCCAGAGCCCACCACCACAACCAGCGCTAAATCCCAAGAGATCAAGAAAGGGATAGAACAAAAGGAGGACAGAACGAACAAAGAAGAGACAGGATGAAACAGAAGGGGCCGTGGCTGGAGAGCTGTCTGACTGGCAGGCAGCAAAGGGCATTTGGCTCTTTCCTCTGAGAACACAGACTGGGTGAGAACATGGTGGCAGCCGACGGAGGGCACTGCCAGAAAAGAGAGTGGCTTACTCTTTGAAAAGATATGTCAACACAAACTCCCAATGTACGCCGTGTCCATTTGCCTAGTGCTGTCAGGAACACGAAGGTGGCAGGGCTTAAGGAAACAAGTGAGGAGTGTAATTATGCCAGCAGGAGCTGTGCTGGTATGAGATAACGGAGTGAGGCAGAAGAGAAGTCAGGAGATTTTCCCACCTATGCTCCCTGATGGGGCGCGCAGTCTTCAAAAAGAAGTTCTGCCAAAAAAAAGAGAGCTGGGAACTGGGACAGGCCTCCCTGAGCGAAAGGTTAAGTATGTGAGAAAGTTAGAAAAGGAGAAAAAAAATCAACCCAGAAATCTTCTTAGGTGTTGCAAGATGGAGCGAGGGATGGTGGAAGTAACATTCAGAGACAACACTAAAAACAGCCCAGCCCTTAGGAAAAAAAGAGAAGTAAATTACAGCCTGTGCCAGAGGATAGAAGGACACATTTGCTCTTAACGAGAACAGCTTAAATATAGCCAGGAAGGACGGGGGAGTTGAGACAGAACCCTGAAGAGTTTGCAATCACTTCTCTCCATACGTCCCTTGGAACATTTCCCCCCCTTGCTCATATCCTATGTCAGTGAACATACTGACCTGGTCGAACCATACTGTGCGAATGCATGAAAATGATCCTTGAAATACGATCCGCTAGGAGATTACATAATACCCAGATATGGATACTACGCTCACTGAAGCAAGTTATACATTTGAAGTACAGACATAAAAAACAGCCAGTGGGCCACATTATAGCAGTATTTTCACAGCATAAACGTGCTAGTATACTCCAACAGAAGTACTGCCCACGCCTGGCCGATGTCTGAATTGGAGGAGCTGCATCAGACTATTTTTACAACTTTCCAAAACAAACAATCTGACATTTACACCCACTTCATGCAGCAATTGACCTGCTGTGTGGAGGTGAGAAAGCAATTTTCTCTCTCAAACTCTCCTTTTTTCATTCTTACACAACTATTTCTCTCACATTTCATCTGAACAAATGAGTGAAACACTATGAATGCCTTCCAAGAGAGATTAGCTGATTTAAATGCCATTTAAATGATTATCACATCTCGCCCCTTTCTACGACGGTCAGCTTGCCTACCGACGTGCTTGGACAACCCGTCATACGGACTAGTTTTTTTAAGCATATCTCAGCCATCAGCAGAAATTAGGCAATTTACACATGCAGGACTCCATCTCCTCTTTCCAATCTTTACGTCAGAGTCCCTTCCTCCTTCATTCTCTCCATGCAACACCTTCCTCCCCAGTGAGCACGCTCAGACCCTCAGAGAATTCCCTCAAGTCTCAATGTCAGATATCCTGTCACCAGCCAAAGTCAGCTCTCATCTTCTCCTTGCTTTAGAAGACACTAAAAACACAGTGTGTGTGTGTTTGCGTGCGTGCATGGACAGCTCTATCAGCCATTTATCTTCTGCGGCGAGCCGGTGTGTCAGCAGAGCTTAGATGACCTAGAACCCCTGCAAGTGCATCACCACAAGGAGCAAACGTAAGCACAAGCAAAGGGCCTGCGACACTGTTGACATGTGCTGCACAGAGATCTTCTGCTTGCATAAGATTCAGGAAAACTGATCTACGTCTGCACGGTGGAGCTGCACGGCTCCCAGCAAACACAACGAGGGAGACCACTGATTCTTTACAGACTTGGCTCGAGAGAGAGAAGAATGAAGACAGAGCTCTTGCAGTGGCTGAGTAACATTTATTCTCTCTACAGTGGAGGGTGAGAGGTTCTCTGAATGGGATAATTATGTGTAAGACATGTGAGGCTGTCTAATGCTCGAAGATAATGATTATAAACTGGGCTGATAAAATAGATATAATAGTACAACTATTGTGCTTCAGTGGCATGCACTGACAAGAGCTTTTTAAGAGTCCATCGCATTATACACCTGTGATATACTGGGTTTGAATTCAGCCTGGGACCTCCGTCACATGTCCTCTCCCTCCTCATTGTCTTCACTGAGAACTCTCTAACAAAGGTAGGTGAGTTCAAAGACCTGTTTTCCCTCCCTATTACGTGAAACTCATTTCTTCTGTGCCGGCATATTCTTCAAGGGACATCATTATAATTCTGCTTGTGAATGAGATATTATAACCTAAAAGTTAAACATATGAATTGAAACAATTCTTTGTTTTAGTTTAGAAAAAATTTAATATACTGTATGTCTGTATTAAGCAAGACAGTTTATACACTATAGCTATACTATAATTATTTTTATTTTCTTTACTCTGTTTGGGCATGCTATATGAGACTAAATGTGCGTCAAATGTATATATTTGGGCTGGGCAATATGACGATATATATCATCAAAACGAGATAAAAATGTATATCTTATATTATATATATATATATATATATATATATATCGTTCTATCGCGATATATATATATATATATATATATATATATATATCGTTCTATCGCGATAAAGGATAGGCCTGTATTTTTTTTTTTTATAATTTCACTCAAAACTCTTCATTTTGCACTTAAGTTCTTCAAATGAGAAAATACTCTCAATTCAATACTTATTTATTGAATTAACAGAAAACATGTTATATCGTGATATACATTGATATCGAGATATGAAATGACCGTGACAGAAAATTTTGGCCATATCGCCGAGCCCGAATATATATAGGTCAGATCACTACTATAAATGTTTCTAATGACGTCTGGGGTCTCTATAATGTTGGTATTATTTATAATAGGAAGCTGAACATGATCCCACTCATTAAGAGAGGGAGATTAAAGTCTAGTAATTTTAGCCAGGGAAACACTGTGTCCATGCACAAGATGTCCTGTGTTTCTTGTTTACTGTACATATAAGATTTTCTCTCTATTTACGCTACAGACATCTGAGAATGCCCCGGACTCAGTCCTGTAAATATATTTCCTCCATCAGTTCATTTTCTTTACAGATTTTCCAGATCAATTAAACAAATTTGGGATCTAATTTACCTAAACCTATAAATTTGAACACGTATTATGTTGCTTCTACCTGTGTGTAGCTCCAAATGTGTTAGTCACACTTTAAAGGTAGGGTTGGTAGTGCTGTTCAAACACATTTTTGTTATATTTGTTGAAATTCTCATTACATCCTGACAGCAATCAATAAATCAAATGCTATGACAAAAAAAAGAGAAAAGAAATCTGGTATCTGTGCTTGTCACTGGGCTGTAATAAGCCATCCTGTCTACCTACCTGCCTGCCCTGTATACTGTAAACTATTTATCTATCTAATCTATTGTTTACATTCATTATGAAATGTTTATGTTTATAATTATAATTTTAGGCCTGAATGGACGGTCAGTGTTGCTGACTTTGAGACTTTCCATCTAGATTTAGGGACTTTTGGAGCTAATCAGCAGCTAGTGCTGCTAGCTACTTTCATCGGAAAAGATTTGGCAACACTGGGCTGAGTTTTTCGATGGGTTATTTTTCAAATCTAGTGTGCTAGTTGCTAGTTACTCAGCATTACCAACCCTACCTTTAAATCACAACTGGATACATGCAGCACACAGCACAAAGACTAGCAGAGTAGCTGCGGTGCTGCAGGTGTTACATGATAGTGTGTGTCTCTGTGTCGGGGCTCCTCAGGGCCTGAGCGCTTCACTTATTCATCCTAACCCCTTCACCTTGTGTTCGGAGATGCAGGGACGTGGTAACCTTACACCAGGCAACCTCTGACAATGTGATGGCTCAAAGCAGGCCACCTAACACCGCAGAGCACCTCGCACGATCAATATGCCCGTGTACTACTATGTGCATATGCGTCTGTCAGAGACAGAAAGATGGAATGAGTTCAGAGAGATAATAATACCGACCCCCTGGACTGTTTTTGAAGCTCCCGAGAGAAACGGTAAGAATAGAGTGAAATGATCTCATCTCACACTGACCTCAGTTATGTTCCAACACGCGAGACAATTATCCTGATAACTGGGGCATAACAGCTGTCAATCAGTGATCATAGCAGAGGATACTCATTTCAAAGGAGTTGGATCAAGATCTAGTCCGCAGTCACAATGTTAATAGGAGCAGGAATTTTACTGGCTGGAGTTTATGTTTTGCCAGCTCAAAAATAGAAGCATAAAATCTCACAATGTTTGCAGGGGGACTGAGATATTAATGAAATATTAGAACGAGAAGACTCAAAATTAACTTATTAACTATTGCACTCTATTGCCTGTAGCTATGTTTCATTGCAGGCGTCTACTGCAGCAGTGTAGTCAAGTACTTTTTGGCAAACTAAGGCTGCATTCACACGAGATCAGGCGTTGCTGCGGTTCTCCGCAGGGTTGTGCAGAGGTCTGAGCGAGTCACTTTGGTGACCCAGTAACTGCGACAATTAACGTCTTTTGTTCCCTTTTGGCTGGGTTGTACAGCTCTGGATCGCCGGTTACGTGATTGGCCACCGCAGCGTGATGTTGGGTTGCGTTTCCTCTAAAAGTTTATTCTGTTTCTACTTTTCGGCACCCCCTCAGCAGCCGTAGCTCAAACGCTCTACCCCCATTCAAAATGCATTGAAAAACGTGCGTTTTCGCCGAATCGCCTGATGTCGTGTGAATGCAGCCTTGGCCAAACATAACTGAGCCAACTCTCTCCTCCTTTCCCGTGGCTCAAGAAGCTGTCTGTTCTGTATAAACAGCGGGCAGGGCCGGTGAACACAGGAGATTAGGTGTACATAAACACACACACGGGGATGAGGATGATTGGTAGGCTCGCAAAATATGTGGCTGCTTCACCTGGTGTTTACAAAACCTCATACCTGCTGAGCTGACAGTCCTAGCACACTTAATGTCACCTGGCGAAGGCGATGCCAAACGCTGCCAGTGACTCCCTGTTGGCCACAGGTGCTTAAAAGATGACACCCCTGTCTCTGTGAGTATCACTGGGCTTAGGCTGGACCAGGTTCCCTATCATCAGAGGACTTACAGGAATTATCGACCGTTTATCTATGTCCTGTCAGTTGATATGGTGAGGGCTTGGAAAAAATAATAATTGTCTTTTTTGCTGGAGTCACCCTGTGTCCTCCTGATCTGAGCAACAGGAAACGAGAGGAACAAGTTGATCCAGGGGTCACAGCAACAGTAACCCCTGACACATTGCAGCAACCCCTAATGCCAACACCCTTTAAAGGTTCACTCCCAAGCTATATATAGAGACTTTCCAACGTACTGGTCAATGGGAATTCTTACCCTCATATAGAGGGCCTAATACTGCAAGTCCTTCCCAGTGGAGCGTCTCTTCCACTGTGGCATGTGTGTCGCTGGATCGCATTACGATGCTGTCCATCAACAACTGGAGAGAGCACAGAGGAGAGAACAGGAGAGACAACCCGTTAAATGCTTTGTACCAAAGGACATCTTTATGCACTCACATTTGCAAGTGCGCCACAGAAGCTGACAACAGATCGGCTGCTAGACTTGCTGGCTAACATACAAGACAAGGTTCAGACAAAATGTCTTGGCATCTTCCCAGCTTTAGGGTGTGGTTTGTACTAGAGGTCGACCGATATGGGTTTTTTATGGCCGATGCCGATGCCGATTTTTTACAGAATCAGGACAGCCCATGGCCGATATATGATGCCGATTTTTTTTTGCCGATATGTTTGGCTGGTTTTCTTTTTTTCCTCCATCTGATAAAATATAACAGCTTAATAATAACAAATAATACACAAAATGTCTTAACTTAAAGATGGGGTCTGCGATTTATCCAGTATACACTTTTTGTTATATTGGTTGAAATGGTCTTTACACCCCGACAGCAATCCGTTTCTTATGAGCACTGAAAAAAGACCGGAAAAGATCCGTCATCTGTAGCTGCTGTAATCCTGTAAAAACGTCTACCAGTCAGTAAAAATGGTCCCGGTTGTAAGGAACCAATCAGATGCCTCCCTGCCTCCCTGCTCGTACTCTAGCCTCAGCGTGCACCAGCGTGAACTCAAAGCGCACCAGCGTGAACTCAAAGCGCGTGTCCGCCGCACGTTCACTGGAGAGTGGAAGAGAAAACTCAGCTCTTAAAACACCGGACAACGAGAACGAACTCGTACCACTATTACCATATTATCGAAAAATACAACTTTGATTTAGTTGTTTATGTTCTGTTAGTTTACTTTATAAGATACTGCAGATTTAAACTATTTATTCTAACAGCTCAAAGTGAAGTCAGACAAACAGGATTATCAACGAGGGGAGACGGCGGACAGAAAACATTGCCGAACAAAATTTACGTTACTCAAACTGCTTTTTCAGTTACAGAAACAAACGAGTGGACTGATCTCCCTCCAGATATTAGAGTAATGTTAAAAAGGGTCGTGTTGTCTCAGCAGGTATCTCTCTCTTTCCCTCCCCTCTCTGCTGCTCTGTGGCCGGCTCTCCAGCGAGCTGCTGCCCCCCCCTCCGTCAACAAGGAAATAAAGCCCCTCGTCTACAGACCGGTCTCTTGAGAGAGCTCCAGCTCATAGCGGGGTCTGTGTGAGTGAATGCCCGGGTGGAGAGGTGGCGATCCAGGCAGGAGCTAGCTAGCTGTGCCGGTAGTTTGTTGAGCTTCTAAACTCCGACAGCGGTCGAGCAAATGTTTGATTCGCCATCTAACATCGTAAAACTGTCAATATTCTAAATCTACACCGTTGATTTCTCGCCTCAACATTTTTCAGAAGTGAATTTAGTGATGAAATAGCTACGAAAAATGTGAAGTAGTTACGATGCGGCGGTGCTCGTGCATGTGTGTGGGGGGCGTTGCCTTATAAGGAGTTTCGAGGGGAGGGGGGGGTTTAGACGGAGCTCCTGAGGCGATGCGACTTTAAAATTATGCTAGTTTTCCAAGATCGCAGACCCCAGCTTTAAGTAAACATTTATTGAACAACACTTATGGTCTGTCTCTCCAATCTGCACTTTGTGTCTGCACTGCAGTGCATATTTTATTTTGTGCATGATGGTTAATAGTAGTAATAGTACAGGGCTCAAAACCTTTTAAGCACCTTTCCAAAACTGTCCTAAAGCATATTTTTATTTATGTTTGTTGACAGACACTGTTACAAGCTATATGGCCATAATCTAAGTGATCAAAACATAATAATAACTTTGTTCACTCGTAGTACACAGCCTGCTGCTCATATCTGCTGCGGATTACACACAGGCCACTAGCGGTGACGTCATAGAGGCTGTGTAGGACCCGTAGACCGTATACACGTTTAATGAGGAAGTGAACTTTTTGCTAAATGTTTCGACAAATTGCTCGTGTCCTCACACGCAAACTTGCACTTATGACAAGCATTGTCAGCATCAACTCTAGTAAAGTGTAATCACGCTTTATAAGTTTAGTTTTCTCCGTCACAGTTACTAAGAGCAGAAGCTCTGTGTGTGTGTGTGTGTGTGTGTGTGTGTGTGTGTCTGCGCTGCAGCAGTGTGTCTGTGAGAGCTGCTCCGCCCCGCACACAGCTAACGTCACCTACGGAGAGAAATTCTCCGTTACCAAAAACAGAATTGATAACGTCGGAGCATTTCATATCTAACCAATTAAATATATAGGGCTTTGAAAGAAAAGAATTTAAGCCTACCGGTTTCTCCCGGCAGAATGGCAATTTGATTGACACACAAGGGGCGGTGTCACACGTGTTCCACAGCAACACTGGGCTGCCCGCAGATGTGCCTGCTTGATAATCGGCTTAATATGCTCAGGCATCGGCCGATGCCGATTATGAAAAAATGTCAAATAATCGGCCCGATTAATCGGCCGACCGATAAATCGGTCGACCTCTAGTTTGTACATTAAGATCCTCAAAGAATATTTATAATTCATAAACTGAATCCTTGTCTAGACCCAGAACAATGAGATGACAGCAGAAGAATTTGAGCTGCAGCTATACTGCAAACAGAACTTTGACTAGCTTTCACTGAATTGTTTTTTGCTGACAGGAAACATTTGAGCTAATCTGTAATTGCAATCCTGAATGCACTGAACTTCCTGCTGTTCTCCACATTTACATTACATAGCTTGGAAATTTGGGTCATATTTCCAAAGGCACAGGTCAAACGCTGAAATAATGGAAAGAATTGCACCCTTCTGAAATGAGTTTCTTCAAGGGGGATGAAAGGGAAAGCAAAACGAAAAGGAAAAATCAGTGGAGATTGTTTTGCCTTGATATACCTGATGTGAAACAGAGTTCTGCATACAGACAACAGTTTTTTACTTTTACTTTGAGGCTGTCTGGGATGAGTAGAATATAACAGACAAGAATGGCTGGAAGAACACCAAGATCTCCCATGCCATCCCCTGCCTTCTCACCACATATTATGAGAAAGAAACAAGTTTTTCAACAATAGACCACATGTGCCCACTGTTAAATTTCACAGCCCTGAGGGACCTCATCATTTTGCCTGAAGTGCTGTTGGTTTGTAAAAATCACATTGTCAGACTTGATTTGGGTCACAACTACACGGTACAGTAAGATATATGGCACAGGAAAACTGCCTGAGGCAAATCAAGCAAAAGCAAACTATGACTCTGACTAAATTCCTGAAGTAAGGATTTCAATTTGAGGGTCAAACTCTTTATATACCAGGTAATGGCCATAATTGCTCAAACTTTACACTCATGTCTGACTACTAAAGCATGAAATGTTTAACATTCTTGATAACTAGAATGGCACTCGGAGAGCGCATACCTCCGCCAACGTCTGACTTTAAAAACAGATCACTGCTCACAGCTGGCGGTTACGTGAGGTTGTCGGCTTGTTATTAACACGGTGTGTTTCCGTGTAACGTATCGGCGGATGCCTCTCTCATTCAGCAGCCTTGTTATGTCTGTATAACGTAACACTACGTTGTCTGTCATCCCGTCAACCACAGCTTTGTTCAATGAATCCGGATCATGATCCGGATCGCCACCAAAATCTAATGGATTGTTCATTGTGTCACACCCCACCCCTCCAAAAAATGTCATTCAAATCCATCGCAGACTTTTGGAGTAATCCTGCTAACAGACAAACAAATAAAACAAACCAACAAACCAACGCCGGTGAAAACATAACCTCCTTCCTAGGAATTTGGCCTTGGCGGAGGTAATTAGAGAACGTTCTCATTCTCTCTCAGCAGTATCTTATTAGCATTGGCATGAGGACATTGGCAATGAAATGAAGCATGCTAAACGCAGTACAACAAGTCCTTCTGATATAACTTGTCTGATCAGTCTAAGATACATGTTTTTCCAAGATGGAGGGAAGATGAAAATCAGTGAAAATACAATATCTCCATATATTTTAACTAGGGCTGTCAAAGTTAACACGATAATAAGGCGTTAACGCAAATTCGTTTTAACGCCACTAATTTCACATTATCACATTAACGAAACTTGAGATTTTTAGGTTATAACGAGCTCAGTTTTAAAGCTACAGAGTGAAGATACTGGCACCATATGAAACTAGAAAACCCAATGAATCTATTGGTACCAACCATGTCATACTAGCTTGTCGCCAGGATTTTTGCAATTAATCGTGATTAAATATGGACAATCATGCAATTAATTGCGATTGAATATTTTAATTGATTGACAGCCCTAATTTTAACACTTCAAATATTCTACAAAAAACAATGACGAATGGCTTCTCTGATGAGTCAGTAATAACACAAAGAAGAATGGAGTGGAGCTGTTGAATGCTGAAATGTGAGTAACTAGCTGTCTGACTGTAAGCTGTCTGGGACAGTTAGGGAGGCCTTATTCTTTCGTGACACCAGGGGATCAGGTGTAACTAACAGAGAGATCACAGTCTGCGTTTGATGACAGCACATTTGAAAGCAACAATACCTGTCTTTGGTTCTTTTTGTGTGTGCCTGTCTCTCACTTTCTCTGACTTCACTTCATGAACTACTCTGGGGTGCCAGTCAACTTTTCCCTACTCGAGTTCGATGGAAACGTGACTTCTTTAGGGCAGCACACTAAAGGCTACAGAAGTGCAAACTGAGGTCTGAAAAGAGGAAGTGCACTTGGGAGGGGGCTGGGTAAATACAGGAAGTGGGCCTGTTGTGAGTATCTGTGCAGCGAAACAAAAGGGCTCATCCTGTTCTCTCTCTGCAGTGCTGACGTACAAACTCAACATAACTGCTGACTGAGTCTACAACATCCGAGTTTTCTCGTGCATTAATCGCAACACTGGACAAACGGAGGACTCAACGGCTGAAACAAGTGAACACAATAGGCCTTTACATTAACATTTGGTGCCTTTAAATGGGATCGTGTTTACCGTGTTAATGAGAAGAGTCCATATGAACTTGCTAACTAACTCCTAGACGCCGACAGTAACGTTAATATTGTCGTTGCTTAGCAGCGGTGTTCTCACGATCTAGCCACTTGAACACCAAGCATATATGTTCACGACTTCCCATGTTGTAAACACGAGCTCACGAGTTTCATTTGAAGGCACCAATAAACTAACAATCACCTGGATTCAATTCAGGTGTTCCAGTTGCAGGCTGGCTCATTGGCACCGTTTACTAGGTCACGTATGTGCGCTCCAGTACCCATACTAACCTACTATTTAGTATGCCAGAAAAAGATTAAGTATGTCCAATTAATATAATTAGTTACACCTTTGCTTTACCTGCTAGGAAAGGCTGTGTCCGAAATCATTCCCTCATTCACTACTCCCTGTATAATACATGAAAGCACTCAGTTTACTCTATAATGAGAAGCACACGTAGATTTCAGACATTTATCAATCATTATGTCATCATTGACAGCTATAAGGTCACATGACTGTAATTTTTTTTTTTGTAAATTATTGTTGACTATACTAGACCCCTGCAGAGTATGCATATGACAATAATTTGTTTCATTATTTTACACACATACACGGACACAAAATTGCAAAAAGTCTGTTAAATCTCTGGCTGACCACAAAGAGTCAAACATTATGTGAAACTGGTGAGTTGTATCTGAATCATAAATTCCACCACTGTGTCATTAAACTCACAAAGGATTTGTAAGACAACTTTGCCACTAAATCCAGATGATACAGTTACCAGGATCACATGACTTTATCCTCAACTGGCAATGCAACAGTCAAATAATCATGGGTTAAAGTACCACAAAACCTGTTGTTTTTCATGTGTTGCTGGGTTGTTAAAGAACATCATGGTTTGGGATTGCTGCCAGACTTTCACAACCACTGCCTGCCTTGTACCATGGTCACATGTTGCATAATAACACTACAGCTACATGTGAGGAGTTATACTTTGACTAATAGCAAAAATGTTTTGTACAGATATTCTAGTCCTTTAACTTCTTCTGTATCCTTTTTCTGCTGAACATGTGCGTGTTAGCAAATTATTAACACTTAACGTGATATGCTAGTCAACATTCAATCTGCATAAAACAGAGAACATTACATTTTTACAGCACACTACTTCAACATATTTTTTGATACGTAATATTGTGTTGCGTTATGAATTACACATTTTTCAGGGAAAAAAATACACAAAGAAACATAATCTTGTTTATGAGGGTTCCTTAATTTTCTATCTTTTGAGAAAAAAATCCTGTAAATAGTGTTAAATATAGAAAAACAGATGTAAACAATCTCTGCAAATCAAAGATAAGTTCGATGAATACCTTGTCTTTCAAACCAAATCTACCAACGCGTACAAAAAAAGTAACTTGAACCTGAACCACACACACAAAGTAAACCCGTCACGTGTCATGTTTGGAGTGCACCGGGTTCAATCTTCCCTGTGAAAGGTGTGTATAAATAAACTAAGGTGTGGTATCTTCACTGGGGGACTGTCACAGGCAAAGAAACAGGTCTGGGAAGAAGTGAAATACCGGAAGAGAAGTGATGTTGAATAGAGAGATAGGCTAGATAAAATGTATTGTGTACAAAGGTCGAAATGCACAGACAGATACATGTGGTAGATGGAGAACAGGCAGTATAAGAGAGTGAGAAGGTCCCGGAAGAGCATTTCCACTTAAACTAATGTTTGTGATTGAAGATGTGTTGTGAAAGGTAGACAAATGATCAACACTTGTGTAAGGAAGTAATGAGAGAGACAGAGAGAGTGAGAGAGAGAGAGAGGAAAATAGAGAGGAGGAGTGTCAGGTTGCTGCTGACGAGGAATGCATAATAGAGGTGTGTTGGGATGACGTGTTTTTCGCACGGGTTCCCTCCACAAAAAGCCAATGGGATTTCTTTAATCGGGTTTTGGATTGTTGCAGAAAATAAACTCTGTGGCTAACACAAGTTTATGATACTCACAGGTTTTGTTCCGTAAAATAATCTCCAAGAAATGAACACCGTTTTTATGATTTTTGAAGTGTAAATACAATCACCAGAAGTAAAAAGCTAACGTTAGGCTATAAACGAACTACACTACGGTCGCATGAACGCGAGTATGCACAACGAGGCTGTAAAGGCGGTTGAGCCGGCGTGATGACGTTTAGTTGTCTCATTTAGCCACTTGTTAGCAAACGCCGTTTTTAAGACACGCAAAGGCTTCAAAATTCATGAGTGGGGTATTTCCTGACGTATTTTACATCGTAGAACAAAACGTTAAAATCTCTTTAGCTTGTGATAACTACAGACCTTATTTCAGGCATCTAACTAAAAACCCATTGACTTCCAAATGAGGGAACCGGAAGTGCTAAAATAATAACTCATTTCTGGGTTTTAGGACTCATTCCTGTAGCACTCTATATGAAATATGTGTGAAGTGAGGGATATGATGGCAAGCTATAGTTTGGTCTTTGTTATTGTGCAGCTATTAAGATAAATGTTTGCCTCCATTTGAGCTCTATATACAGTCACACACACACACTTTATAAAGTGTATTTATAATAGTATAAATCAATTTTGAAAAACCTAGAACCAGAAATTGTCCAAACAATAGACAAAAGTCTAGTAGACTTCAAAAACGTGTTGCTACTTATCCAAAAGGTTTCCTGAGTAGCGGTGAATTCCCAGCATTTAACCTTTGCGGGTTATTCACACTATGACGTCACACTGAGGTCACATGACAGTCGTGTGAGTTGTTGTTTCCATAAAACTGTCGGGATGAGGTTGCCTTTACAATAATAACAACACGATGGGACAACAGGGCTGCGTTGGCGTCGGGCAAGTCTCTACAGAGCAGAAGATGAAATATAGGCCAACCAGGGCATCCAGTTTGAAGACTTGTGTAACACTGAGACACAGCTCGGGGATTTCTAGTCTTTGGAGGCGGGATTGTACAGCTCTGGAAAGTTATCACAGAATAAATAATTGTTTACAAGGTAAATGGTAAATTAATACCATGCCACACAACATACATGCTACAAGATCTTCTTCATACTTAGCATTTGCTACTTAATACTCTTCATTGGGGCTGTCCTCGACCAAAGAAATTCTTAGTTGACTAATCGATTAGTTGATTTAATTGACAGATCTGTAAAACTGAGTTTCTCCACAGAGAATCACACACAAGCACGTCTTTAAATCTTGTGTTTACCAGAGATGTGCTCATGAGTTTCTTGGTAATGAGTCATTCAGCATAAAAAAACGGATAAAAAGCATAAAAAATGACTAATCGACTGAAGAAATCTTAGTCGACAAGATCAAAACAACCGATTAGACGACCAATCGACAAAGAGGAGGCAGCCCTACACCTTATATTCTGCTCCACTACATTTCCCGGATGAGGTTGCATTGTACAGCAGCAACTGAGCCAGGATCAACTGTCTTGTTGCATTACCCTTCATTTTTTTCTGCTAAAGGCCTCGGTGACAACACCCCCCATTCTCCCAGTGCATTGGTCTCAATAAACAGAATGAGGAACCCCACTGTAGAAATCCTGGTAATGTTATACCTCTCTCAGGTTGAATAGGAGCAAGATGACTGATGTCTGGAAACTGCTGAGAGAGCTACAGTATAGTACTGATACTATTATAGAGATGCACTGATACCGGATCGGATATCGGGCCGATACTGACCCAAATAGCTGGATCGGATAGCGGTGACAATGCGGCCGATCTATTAAATTCAATTCTATGTTTATATACTATATTTATTATATACTGGAATTTTAATTCCTGTTTAAGTTTTGACCAATTTGTTGCTGCAACGGTTTACTAGGTTGTAATTCCTGTTAATTTTGAAGATTTTTTTGCCAAATTGTTAGTGTACGATTTATCATTTTAATAATGAATAACAGTTCACTAAATTTATGTTATGTTATCTATATATTTATTAGTTACATTTTGTTTACAAAGTTAGGAAAGCAATGTTTAAGTCAAGGCTGATGTTGCCTTACACATAAAAGAATGATCCCAGTCACTTCCACGCAGTAAGGCATACAGCTTATTAATTAAACACTGTTATCAGAACGGTACTCGGTATCGGCCGATATCCAAAGCCCAGGTATCGCTATCGGTATCGGTATCGAGGATGAAAAAGTCGGATCGGTGTACCTCTAATATTATATTTATATCTATGTCTTGTGTAAAGGAATTTTAATTGTCTTGTTGTTGAAAGGTGCTATACAAATAAACTTGCCAAAAAACACTATAATGTATGTAGCAGACAAGTGATTTATTTATTGAATGTATATTTTAATAGGGAGAAGTAAAGTATAGCATGAAGCGATGCCACATACCACAGCATTTGTAGCCTAAGGTAATTTGCGATGCCCGGCCCTTGATGGGCCTTTAAAATACTAGAAACTCAACAATAAAATACATACAGAGCATCACAAAACACATTATGCCACAGTCCCCTGTGTGAATTTCAATCATATGATGTTCAATATATGTTCTAATTTCAACATTTACCGGTAAAGAAAGTAGCTCCAGGAACTAAACTCACGAATGAACTCTTAAACTGTATTTCTTTAGCACATTTTGCTTGTGTTATTACTCCACTACTCTATCTCAAGGACAGAGATGTTGTGTTCTTGTATTAATTTGTATATTGAGGACAAGGATACCCTGCCCTGAGATGAACTGCATACTGTCCTTGTTTTTAAACTTTCATGAAGCTCTCCAGTTCAATGATTCATTGTACAACATCGCCCCCTTGTGATAATTATTGTGACTGTTATACTCTGCACTCAAGAAATAGTGAACTATAAACCCACATATTTGACAGAGCAGGCAAGTAACAAGCTAAATTAGAGTAGTTAAGTATATGCATGAGGTACTTTTACATTACTTGAGTATTTCCTGCATTATAACATTACTTCTACTCAACTAAGTTTCAGAGGGAAATGCAGTACTTTTTATTCCACTATTTCTGTAATCGTTTTGTTTGCTTTGTTACTTCACAGATACATTTTTTTGCACGCAAAACCCTATAATGTGATGCAAAAAACATAATTTTACAACCTTTGTGAAACTTAAATATGCTTCTAGTATTTTAACATGTTTTTTTACACCCAGTGGGTCAGTTTTGAAGGTGATTAAGGTATTCCTTTCAGGTGTGCTAATTAGAAATGTTTTTTTTTTTAAAAACGCTTTATTGCAAAACAAGTGCAATTCAATAGTAACAAGCAATAGACATACGACATACAGTATACCAGGGGTTAAGGGGTAACAAAAAATATATTATAGTTCTCCCTGTTCCAGTTCAGACAATTAAAAAATGTATATATATCAAGAGTCGAGATGAGGTAGGCGAGATTGGAGCAAATATGATTAAAAAAAAGATATTTTTTATAAAACCGTCGCTATATCGTGACAGTAGTACATGAAACAGGTAACCTGAAAAAAAAAAATCATGTTCCTCTGTGTCCTACTGTGTCCTCCTAAAGGCATTTGAAAGATTTCACTTACCTGAGGGAAACAACCAGTCAGAGCTGATCTGAGGTCTGCTGTCCAGCTGCCGACTATGAGAGCCGGCTGTCAATCACTCGCGAACTCCAACCGAACGGTCAAACTAGGCAGCGCTGATCAAATATGAATCAATATTCTGTTACTGTAATGCCTATTTCTCGCCTCAAATGTTTTCAGAATCATCTTGTAGTGTACTGTTTAGCTGTAAAATGAGAAAGTTTGTGACGCGGCCGCCATTGAAAAACTGTTGAAGGAACGACAAGTTCTGGTCACATGACCGGAGCACAGCCAATAGGAACGCTCTCTCTATCTCTCTATGAAATGACCTGTGATTATTCAAGGCCTGAAAACAGAGCCATGAGGAGTTGCAGAAGTCTAGGTATCTCTCAAACACTTGAATTACAATATGCTGAAAGGTTATTATGGAATTTTTGACCAATGATGCCAAAAATATACTGTCTACTGCCATTTTAAGGCTTTGTAAAGTGCTGAATAGTTTGTGTGTATTGTTGCATTTCATTTACAAACAACTTTAAATAAAGATCTTCTGTCAGAGAATTTACTTTTGTGTGAATGTGAAATTTTGCTAAGATAATAGAGAGATTTATAGTATAATATTGTTTTTGTTCTGAGCTGCAGACATTATAAGAACCAAACAGCACATCTTTGTATAGTAATGAAAAATGAACAGAAATGTTGCAGTGAATATGTTGGGCAAATTCTTTCCAAAAAAAGGACAGTATAAGGACAGCTCCAAAACAAGTTTGTGGTTCTTTCACCATCAAGTCCACAGAAAGCGCAATTAGTATCAGTGTGACGTCGTATTCGTTTTCAAGGTATGCTTTGCGGGATAATCATCGATGGCTAATTAGCAAAGGTACATTCTTACCTTGTTTGACAAAGGCGTCACTTCACTTGGAAAAAAAATGGATACACATCCGATGCCGAAACCCGGGATCGAACCAGGGACCTTTAGATCTTCAGTCTAACGCTCTCCCAACTGAGCTATTTCGGCAAGTCTATAACTAGGTGAGTACCTCATCTTTATATATATATAGCTGGCTGACTACCTCCGAGCCATATATATATGCCGTTCTCATCTGTCTACCGTTGCATGTGTTTTCTCCGGATAGCTGACGTCAATCTAGCAACGCCAGTGGAGAAATACAAACTCCTAGCTACATTTAGCTAGCCGTGTTCAGCTAAATCTGCTCTAGCTAATGTTTGAACACAAGATGGCGCCATTGGTGCCCATAAAACTCTCTAGTTGGTATATTACTCACTTTGGACCTCTGTCCTCTGAAGATACCATTGAATTAATGATAAATCCTATGAAGTTTGTTAAATTCGTGCCTTTTCCTTTTCCTTTTCTGCCTTTTCCTTTTCCTTTTCTTTTAGTGTCGCTTCCTGTTTTCATCTTGCCATAGTTGTGACGCACTTCCCAATCTCTGTCTCAACCAATCACAGCTGAGGAGATTTGAAATTAAATTTTGATGGAGTGAGGTTGAATGTATATAAAACATATTGTTTTATCGCTTAACATTTACTTTATAGAAATAGATACATTTAACACATTTTGCAGATTACCATTATTTACAGCATATGCAGTGTTCCATATAGGCCTATTTGGCATATCTAAATAGTAAATGGACTTTATACAGTATAGCGCCTTACTAGTTTTCCGACCAGTCAAAGCACTTTACACTCCATGTCAGCATTCACCCATTCACACACACATTCATACAGTGAGGCTGCTATACAAGGTGTCAATCTGCCCATCATGATCTAATCTAAATACTACTTTTACATTTAGTTTTACATTTTACATTTACATTTATTTATCTTTGTTAGTTGTGTTATGAACAGTGCTCTTTGGACACATCAGAACTGTATCAATTAAACATCTCAACATCAGATAATAGCATACATAGGTACTGCATTTAGCATAAAAAATATGCTCAAATCATAACATGGCAAACTCAAGCCCAACAGACAACAACAGCTGTCAGTGTGTCAGTGTGCTGACTTGACTATGACTTGCCCCAAACTGCATGTGATTATCATAAAGTGGGCATGTCTGTCAAGGGGAGACTCGTGGGTACCCATAGAACCCTTTTTTATTCACATATCTTGAGGTCAGAGATCAAGGGACCCCTTTGACCATGCCAGTTTTTCCTCACCAAAATTTTGCCTAACTTTGGAGCGTTATTTAGCCTCCTTCGTGACAAGCTAGTAGGACATGTTACCAATGGATTCCCTATGATGCCAGTATCTTCACTCTAGCTTTAAAACTGAGCCCGCTACAACCTAAAAATCGCAAGTTGCGTTAATGCGTTAAAGAAATTAGTGGCGTTAAAATGAATTTGCGTTAACGCATTATAATCGCTTTAACTTTGACAGCCCTACATAATAGCCTATTAAAATCTATTAGATAATGGTCAAATCAGAAGGCCTCTGCAAGAATGGGACAATGCAGCAGGCGTACAGTAAGTCCCATCAAAGCTCTGCCAGTCTAGTGTTGTTTATTCCCATCCATTGTTGAGCTCAGACTCACTACTGGTTGACTGGTTTTGCCATAAATCACGATAGAAGGGGAAGACTATAAATATTTAGTTGTTGGCTATCCTGTGTGTTTTTTGGACGACAACGTGAAGACATTTTCACAGTATGATGGGCAGGAGCAAAATTGTAAGACTCTAACAGTGGTAGAAAACAGTAAAGCTTGCTATCTTATCATCCTGCACTTTGTTTTTCTCTTTTTTCTATTGGGCTCTGCAGTGATGCAGTGCTGTCCCTTTATTAGTCATATTATGTCCCGTTGCCAGCTTCTATGCCTCCCTTCTCTTCTCCCTTTCCCCCCTAATCTCCCCTCAATACTGCCTCTCATTCTCCCTCTCTCTCTCACATTTTTTGTTCCTCTGTCATCCCCCAAGGTGACTTTCCTTCCTTCACCGACACTGCAGCTGTTCCCCGCTTTGTTCTGGAAGGCCTGAGTGTGGATAAGAGATGAGAGAGATGCAGACGGACGGAATAAAGAGGAGGGAGAACCAAGGGAGGAAATTAGGGTGTGAAAGAGGAGGGGACTGATGAGATTATCAAGCAGAATGGAGGAATCCATGGTGTTGACTCACTGCATAAATCAGTAAGGCAACAAACACACGCACACACCACATGAGCAGACAGATTTGTTCTGGTAAAATAAAAGAATGAAGTGTCAACATCAAGAGATTGAGCTGCCTCGACAGATGCTTACCTGACTAACAAGTTTCATCTTCATTAGTACTGGTGATTAGCACAGTTGTCACATCACAGCGAGGGTTCACTACAGTCAGCACTAAATACTGCAAGTATCTGGGACGGAGTTTCTAAATTTAGGGATCAGAGAGACGGGGAGTGGAAGCAGGAGATGTAGAAAGGGAGGGGCGGCTGGAAAAAGGAGTGACAGATTTGGACAGTAAGGACCAGAGGAAGAGGGATGGAGGACTTCCCAAGTGACACTGAGCACGATGAATTCAAGCAGTAAGACTGTAGAAATACAGCTGCATGTGTGATGGAAGCCCAGTGACAAAACTTTCTATTTAAAAGGTCTCTTACTCATAATATAAGAGTAACAAAATTGTCATATTTCATTCTTCCATTTACAGATTGGATTCTTGTAAATTCTTAAAGCAACAGTGTGTAACATTTCTGGGGATCTATTAGCAGAAATGAAATATAATATTCATAACTATGTTTTCATTACTGTAAATCACCTGAAACTAAGAATTGTTGTGTTTTCGTTAGCTTAGAATGAGTCCTTCATATCTACATAGGGAGCTGGTCCTCTTCACGAAGTCATGTTTCTACAGTAGCCCTGAACCGACAAACCAACCACTGGCTATAGAGAGAGACTTTCACGTTTTTACGTTACCTGAAGGCCACCGTAGTTCTGCGACACACTTGTTAAACTGCGGTAACGTGAGCCGCAGAGTGCAAAACCGTGGTACCGCCAGCTGACGTCTGACTTCTGTTGCTTCTAAAGTAATGTTATTATGGTAAGGAGCGAGGCGAACGGCGTTACCACGGTTTTGCACTCAGCGGCTCACGTTACCGCAGTCTTGGAAAGGCAGGAGTGAGCAGAGGGGTATTCAATTGGTTGCAATCTGCAACCATGCCGCTAGATGCCGCCAAATCCTACACACTGTACCTTTAAGGCCCAGTCACACCAACCCAACATCAAAGAACTAGCGGCGATGAAGGCCGACTGTTACGTTGCGTCACGTCGCCTATGTCTTGGCCGACAAATTGCATTTGAACACATCTTAAAGACGACAGCCGATGGCCAGTCAGCCCGTATGTTCTGCGCCTGCGTGAGATGAAATAACTCTCCACACCAGCAGCCGGCGGTAGTCTATATTCATCATTCAAAAAGGGACACCGGAAGACCGAGGACTGCAGATATACAAGCCGTTGTTAAGAAACGTACATGAAACAAAGCGGCGTCTGCCGACCATTTTCACACCACTCTCACTCACCACTTAGCTTCATTCCAGATGGCCATGTCCCTGTGAAAATATCCGTGTATTGGAATGATCAGATGAGATGAAGATGAAAATGAGAAGAGCCTTCTGTTTTTTTCCTCTTGACTTTACTCGTTGGCTTGCTTTCCTCGCGTCCGTTTCTCTTCTCGTGCACTGATTCGTTTAAGCTGAACAGCCAATCAGAGTGATTTCTCTCATCGACGTGCTCCATCGCCGATTCAGCAAACTGAATCACCTGAAAAACCTCAGACACGGGCAGACTAGAGCCGACGGTGTGAGACACACCGAAAAAAGTAGGCAGACGGACGCTCACTGAAGGCCCAAAACTGTCCGACGGCCGACCATCAGCTTGGTGTGTCAGGACCTTTAAGTCTGTAATTATTACATGTTCGGGAAATCTTCCAGGTTGTTAAATTGAAAAAAAAAGCCATTTCTTCAAAATCTACATAATTTCTTCCTCTGTATTACTTTCTTTTTCATTTCCATTCTGTTTCGTGTCTAAAAGCTCATGAAAAAAGAAGACACCCATAAAAATATTTTTTTTCTTTCGAGTGTCTAAAATACATTTTCCTGTATAATTAAATTTCCTGACAAGTAAATTATCAATATTAGAAAAACTGACAACAACCACTGAACATAACGTGTGTATGAACTGACACTGAGATGGATCAATTCTTAGATAGATCATCTTTTTAATACAGATTCTGTCTGTTCTATACAATAACACATAATATAAATCTTATACAATACTAATAGTTCTCTATACACGTGGTCATAAATGTACAGTACAGTGTACACACATACAGTATTAACACAAATACACTTACATAGCTTTCCAACTTGCTCAGTTTTTTTTTATCACAATGGCTGATTTTCTGTCCGGCAGATGATTGTGACCAAAAAAGAAAAACAATTTTCTTTGACTAAAACCTAAAACAGACACTTCAATATTTACATCCCTGAAAAATTTACATGAATACACAAGAATTATTGTCTTCTGTCTGGCTCACAAATAGTGTAAAAGGGGTGAGGATGAAGGAGATAGCCCAGATCCCAAAGACGATCTCCAAGAGCCCATTATAAAGTTTAAAGTGTACTCTATCTACTTACTGACATAAATCTTTACCTACTGTAACACCCATTATACAACAGCTGATTGAGGGCTGGTTTATTGTTTTATGTCCAGCATGTTGAGAAATGAGACATGAAGCCCTGAGGAGAAAGAGAGACACAGATATAGTGTAACATGTCCAGGACTCAGTCCGGAGACCTTTCTGCCTCCACAGTCATTCAAAGTGCTGTCCAAAAGCAGCAACTCTGCCCTCCAGAGCAACAAACAGCCAACACGAGGAGATGTCCCGTGTCAGTAGTTTTATTTGCCCCGCGTTGGGATTTCTCCGGTATAAGATGCTAGTTTACCTGCAGTGACTACAGACAGTTTTCACAAAATGTTGCCCTTTGATTTACACTTTAAAACTGAAGTGATACAATGTCAGTAGTGTTACAGTGGTCTGTGTAGTTACAATTGCTCCAAGTAATCTGCTTTTATATATTATGCCCAGTGGCCTCTTTCTGTTAATCAGCAGATAAAGTCCCCTTTCTTCTCTCTTCCCCCAGTAATCTAAACCATAAATAGAAAGCCAACAATTCTGTGTTCACATTCTCTTTGTTCACATCCTTGGGGTCATTGCTTTTTACATGATTTATTGCACATAATCACGGACACGCACGCTCATTCATTCATTCATTTACTTAACCGCACGCGCAAACACACATGCGTACATGCACACATGCGACCATACGAACGCAATCACACACCCTCGCTTATGTCATCATGACCGTTACTCTTACAGGTAACTTTGGTACTTTTCAACCTCGACCCTATTTTTCCCATGCTTTTGTGTCTAAGTGACTAATGGGGACAACAATTTTTGAAATTGGTCCAGTATTGAGGGAGAGCGCTGCAGCAGTCAGCCGCTAAACGAGCTGTAATGTAATCATTTGGGGCAACCTGGTACCGTCAGTTTATGTCCACTAACAGTGCTCGTTTTTGTCATGACAGGCTCAGATTTTTATTAGAAATGTTTGACAACATTATGGAAAGGACCCTACAGAGAAATTAAATATTATTTTTATCTTTCGCTTCCTGTTTGTTATTGTGTCATGTGACTTGTTGCCAGAAAAGGCAACGGGACACCGGTGTTGTCAAAGTTTGTTGTGTTGGAGTACAGAAAGCGTAGCTTCGTGTTATCTAAAAGATTTTCAACATCATGGCTGAATATTTTGATGATTTCAAATATGTGGATGCGATGCAAGGTTTCAGAGCGAGGCTTCTTCGAGCAAGACACACAATAACAAACAGAACGGATCAAGCAAAAGGTAAGAAAAACGCAATCTGAGCCTGTCAGTGGCAAAAACAAGCACTTTTAGTGGACGTAAACTGACGGTACCAGGTTGCCCCAAATGATTACATCTCAGCTTGTTTAGCGGCTGACTGCTGCAGCGTTCTCCCTCAATACTGGGCCAATTTCAAAAAGTGTTGTCCCCATTAGTCACTTAGACACAAGAACATGGGAAAATAGGGTCCGGGTTGGAAAATGTCCTTATTATCCTTTAAAGTTTATTTAAAAAAAAAAAAATAAAGTCATGCCTTTTCCTTTGAACTCGCACACATTCTTCTGAAATATGGTGCTTACAGGAAATGAAATCGGAATCAGGTTTTTTTTTTGCAGTTCCCTGGTAGTTTCATATGAGCCTGTAAACTTGGAATCTGAACGCTTGTATTTACCCGCCATTAATTTGCCATACCATATATAGTATGTGCAAACACTTTCACTCGGACACATTGTTGTAAACATACAGCAGGACATTCAGCACCACGAGAATATATTAATAACTCAATTAAGGCATGAAAAAATGAGAGAAAGAAAGAGAAATATAGACTTCCATTAATATTTTTCTCACTGAGAATATCTGTGCAGGTAGATATTGGTGTGCTTTCACAGATAATGACTAAATATAGATCAGTGTGCATTAAGTGTGTGTGTGTGTGTGTGTGTGTGTGTGTGTGTGCATATGTACATGCACATGCAGCTTGAAAGTGCACGCAGGAGTAGTAATGTATGCATTTGCTGTTGTCTAACCCTTATCCTACAAGTGGGGTGCACACTAGTATTTTCAGTAGCCATGGCTATATGATGTATGCTTGGCCAGTGTTGTCATGGCGACACAGTGGCCACCTTGTCAGTCAGAAAGTGGACTAATGAGGGCCAGTGTATAAGGAGAACAGAAAGCAGGCTCTAATTAGAGCTCACCTGTCTCTGCTGTATCTGCATGGAACCAGCGGTCATGGGATTTGTCCTGACCTTTGTAAACTAACTGGTTTTCTCACACCCGTGCACGAATATACACACGATCTATCTCTAGCAAATTGGTAAGATACATACAATTCTTCAAATTCACACACACACACACACACACACACTCAAACACACTGAAGACCAGCCTCATTCCCTCACTGCCTCTGTGAGGCATCGATCAGTGCCATCGCTGGCCTCCACCCGTGGCTTGCGAGTCTTCCTCTGGCCTCCCCCCTCCACCCAGGAGTTATGAATAACTGTCCCCCCGCTGGGAGCCGGGTCCACCTGCAGAAGGGACACCACCCTTTTCTTGACACGTGTTTTGAGGGCACGCCGCAGCTTCTGCCTGGTGAAAGCATAGAGTAGAGGATGGAAAATAGTGGTTCCGTAAGCCATCGCCAAGAACCAGAGGCGCAGCCGCACCAGGCCGTCGCTGGGACCCATGCACAAGATCAGAACATTGACTAAGGACAGAGGGGCCCAGCATCCCAGGAAGGTGGATATGATGAGTAGGGACATTTTTAGGACGCGACGTTGACGTTCCCGACGGTCCCTGTGCCTGCGCACTGCCCGCCTCAAGGCGATGATGGCGGAAACCGAGGCCTGTACGCCCAAGGTGGAGGCGGGCAGCGGTGTGGTGGCGTGGGTCTGCGTTGAGGCTGAAGCTGGGGTTGGGGACGCAGGGGTGGCCGGCGTGGTGGCGATGGGGGTGGTGGCTGCAGTGCTGACAGTGGTGACAGTTGCTCCACTGTCAGACATCACTTGGGGCATGGAGGGGAGTGGTGGGGGCGAGGTTGGTGTAGGGGAGAGGGAGGGGATGAGAGGAGGATGGGACTGGTTCTGGTTCTGGTTGGAGGACACCACCTCCGTGGGCAGACTCAGGTCCTTCTTCTTCTTCCTCCTGCAGCGTATCCTGCAGGTGGAGTCCTTGGCACGCGTGCCCCTCATCATGTGGGAGCCTATGCGAATGTTGAGAGCCTGCAGGATCCTGGAGTAGGTGAACAACATGACGACAACGGCGATGAAGAAGCATGGCACTTGGAGTAACAAGTGGTAATACATAGCCATGCCTGTGTAATACCCCTGCCCTCCTACGCACAGCAGTGTCCTGTTCTGCCATACTGGAGTGAAGTGGTGTGACGGGGAGGAAGGAGTAGTTGAGGGTAAAGAGGAAGGAGAGATGGAGGGAAAAATGGGAGTCAGTCGAGTGGTGAGCTCAGTTTCATTGTTCTGCCCTCCTGGCTCCTCATCCTCACTGTCCTCGACCATCGAAGAGAAGAAATCCCCCTCGAGGAAGGGCAGGAAGAAGACAGCCAGAGACACGGCCCACACTGCTGCCAGGAGCAGTGCTGCACGCCGGGGGGTCAGCAGACGACTGGCTGGACGCACTGAGATGTCGTATCGGTCCAGACTGATCACCAGCACGTTGACTGCTGTGGCCACACTGGTGAACGTGACACAGGCCTCATGAAAGCAGCACAGCGTGGCCAGGCTGCCGACTCCACTCTCATTAGCCGGCAGCAGGATCACGGCCACGGTCAGCGGCAGACACAGCAGACAGACCAGTATGTCCAGCACGTGGAGGTTGACTGTGACCAGGTTGCTGACTGAATCCACCAGGTTGGACTGAGCGCAGTAGAGCACGAGTACCGTCAGGTTGCTGCTGAAGCCCAACACCAGCTCCAGCATCAGCACGGTGGTCAAAGACACCTGGAAGCCCAGGGGGTAGGGCGTGCTCCAGGTCTCCTCCACCCCCACCTCGCCCCCTCCATCCAGCAGGCCTACCCCCTGACCATCGCTGGTCTCCAGGAGGTCACGATAGCCTTCGGTCTCCATTGACGCCACAGTACTCCCTCACACATAGCAACAGCGGCCGCCACGCCACACCATGCTCTGTCTTTCTTTTCCTTCTGGCTCAAATGAGACAGCGATGAGGATGATGGCCAGATCTGTGGTCGATTCTGTGAAAAGACATAGAAAGGAGAGGAGGAGTAGAAAGACAGGGGACAGAGAAAGATCAAGCAGTTATCAGTCAACTTGTCTCATATTTACAAAAAAATAACACTGCACAGCAAGTACAAGTCATACTTGTCAGATTCCACAAGTGGGGAGAAGCTATGAGTTGACACAACGAGGTGAAAGTGATCTTGGCAGGCGATTAGAGTCGTGGGGTGAAGTTCAAGCTGCTGCTGATGACCCATGATGCCTCACTGGGCTCAGGCAGTTAGACAACAATATGCTTCACATAGACAATAGTAACAGCTCAGGCAGGAACTGGAGCAGGGAGTCTCTTGGGGGACATTTAGAAGTATGCATTAAGCAGGGACTCAGCAGAGGATCCCCGAACAGTCTACACATTTTAACAAACCAACGGGGGTTTATTTCCTGACTGTGCTTACAGTTCACATACTGTGCTAAATTCTGTTGCAAAGATGTAACCATGCTTCTCATGAGCAGGAGTGGGTGGATGTTTGATTCATTGTTATGCAACGTACATTATATGGGCCAGAAAGCTTGCAGAATAATGCTGCGTTCCAAACAACTCAGAGGACGTAATTTTCCCAGTTGAAATTTCCAACTTCCGACATCCAAGCGTTCCAATTGCACGACGCCAAACGTAAACAAAAACCGTGGCTGACCGTGTGTAAGTGTACACACAATTGAACTCTCAGCAGTGCAGCTTCCACATTTTTTGGGGGCATTTTTTTAAATTAACATGTATTTATTGATTTTTAGATTTGTTAAATTTGACAATCCAAAAAGATACATTGTAACAAACGTAAAACAGTTGCAGTGGTGTAACCCATCCAAGGAAAATAAAAAGAAATAAAATAGCAAAAAACAACTACGTACAAACAGGGTTATGAGTCGACATTACATAGAAGAGATACTGGACAAGGTATCATTGAATGATAGACATAAGTGTCGGCTCCCGTATCCGATATATTTTGGCTTCACTTTTGTACAGTTGGAGTAACTGGAGAGACGTCGACCATCTTTATATACAGTCTATGGTGGAAACATATAGAAACCAACCACACCTGTGCTGTTAATATGGCAGTGACACACTACATGTTGTCTACAGTATAGTAAGATCGACCTGTACCTGTTCCTCCATCGACAACCCACCCTGTCAGACAATTAATGCCTGTACAAATCCAGTAAATGCCAATTTGAAAAACCCCTCTGTTAAATCCTAAATGTCTTGTCTTTTTTTCTCCCACAAGCAGTATAAAACTGTCAGCTTGTACCTCCAAGAGGAGAGGTGGCAGGAACATTGGTGGGCTGGTAGGAGAGACCGTGCAGTGCATGTCAACATAGAAGGCCCCCGACTGAGGGTGGCAGCAGTTAATAGTTCTCACAGGGAGACATAATGAAGACGAATGGATCAATGATCCACAGACAGTGGCACATAAACAATGCTATCAGAGAAAGACCAGCTCCCCTGGCATCCTCTCTCCACACCCCCTCTGTCTCATCTGCTCTCCTACATCCCTCACATCCCTTCCTACACAGTTCCCCTGGCTGAGACACAGACTACTTTGCATGTAGAGCATGATATTCATGGCTGATTGTGCTTGGGAAGGAATCATAGAAAGTGATTAGATATGAGACCCCATGTTGATTTATAGCGAGAAAAAAAAAACCTATTCCCTGAGTCTCTGAACAAAGAGCTACAGGTGTGTCCTCACTGGCAGCGCTGACCTCGGCCTTTGCTGTCAACCTTTCCTCCGCCACAGCTTTTGTTCTCACCCTCTCGTTTGCCCTTTTCCCTTTGTTTTATTTCACAGTTTTTCCTCCCATTTGTCAAGTGGAAAGGACCTACAGGCAGAACAGGACTCAGTGTGGAACAGTGGTCTATCTTAATCCACTAATGGGTTCCATGGGGTTTGTGGTGTTGCTGGAACATTGATTTAAAGCATCATCGATCTGCCAATTTAACAAGCCTGAGGCATGGGAGCACATGAACACACTCCCTATCGCCTCTTCTCACGGGTACCTGCGGTCCCATTTTGAGTGCTGCATAAAATAGTTGTTTTATTCCTTCTTTTTAACACCAACTGCAGTTAAAGAGTTGGTTTTATTAATTTACTTGAACATAGGTCACAGTTATGGAGGACCACAAGAGTCACAGAAATAGGCATTTGTAAACGAATTTATTAACAACTATTTTTATTTTACAATTAGTTATTAATCAATTAAATGCTTTATTTCTATTTCCGTGACTCTTGTGGTCCTCCATACACAGTATCATGAACAAAGGTAGTGTGTTTAAAATGTTGGATGTAACTTCAGTATTTGTAGTATTTCCCCTATCCCAAAAACAGTTAAAAAAGTGAAGAGAGAGATAACTGGTTGCTCTGTGTACTCAACCGTAGATCAAAAAACATGTTGGGTGGATGAACAAGGAAGGCAATCCAGGCACTCCAAAATCTTAAAGTTCCTAACTTCTTGGTTGGCCTACAAAAATACGTCATCTCTGGAGCACTCTAGTCACACTGAGCGTCTACCACAAGAATATTCAGTGTGCTGTGACCTTATGAAGTCATCAATATCAATTGTGTTAACAGTCTGGGGGGCATCAAGGTGCAACAGAGAATCAAGGAGCAAACAAAGGAACTCTGTGTGTTTGACAGTGAATCACTTACAACAATCACAGAGGCAACATACATGTCAATACGGCATTGACCATGCAGTGTCTTCCATCTAATGCGAGTGTGTTTGTGGCATGTGTGTCAGGAGAAGAACTGAATTGTGTGTAAAACTAAATAAATAATGTAAATGTATGTGTACCGTGATTGACAAATATTGGAATGATATAACACAAAAATCAACTGTGGTCTGAATTTTTATATTGACAGATAATGTGAAAACAAAACGGAGGCGTTTGTTCTTTTTGACTATAAGGTAAAATGTTATTCTGCAGTCAGTGATTTGATCAGTCTCATCATCCATTTCTCTTAACAGTCCTGCCAATAATTACAAGGGGATGATTGTGTGCCGGTGAAATGAGCGGGCTGAATCGCTTTCAACAAGAGTCATTTATGTTACTCTATGACTAAGAGAAACAATGAGCCACAATCAGGCCTGTGATAATGGATACTCAGTGCTGTGCGATAAGAGACACAAAGGGCCACAAACAAAAGAGTAGAGAATGAAGCCTGTGTTAGCATGCGGTTTGGGGGCAAGACTAAATGTCATAAGCCCTGAATATGAGCAGCTGTGACTGACCTGCGGGTAGGAGCAGTCACCATATTATAGTAGTTACAGTCAGAGAGGGAAGAAGAAAATTAAAATGTGTAGACAGGGTGATAAACTTTGGGTTGTTTTTCTAACGCCTTGGTGTCTTTCAGTGGGAATTGTAAATACTCAGATCAGTCTTATACAATTTATGGTCCTCCTAACTGAAAAAACAATGTGCGGAGAACTCATTGCAGTATTGCAGTTATTGTGGCATGCTTGTTGCAACCAACCAAAGTGTTTGTGTGCATGTAAGTTAGGGCGAATATTCTAAAATCAAATATATATTCGAATAGTAAAAAAACAAATAGATTTTCGAATATGAAAATTAATATTCGATTGTGAAAAAAACGCAGCGGCTGTCTGCCTCACACATACTGAATGTTATGCATGGCACGAGTCACACGTCGTCACTTTCACTAATTGAAAATGAAATGTAACGTTAGGTCAAGCTGAACAAGGAATAATTCAACAACCGTAATGATGGCAGAGAACCCCACCGCGGAGAGAGCGACACCGTGTCCTAACAGCAAGCGTTACGTTACGTCATGTAAACAAACCACGCACCTATCAGCTGTGTTGTGGCAACAGCAGATATCTTGAAACAAGGTGAAACTTTTGCGCCATAGATTACGTACAACCTGTGATTGACAAGTCAGACAAAAGGGAAAGGGGCAGAGGGGCCTTAAGGCATGTACTACAAACATGGTATATTTTAAAAATGACCCAAACAAACAGGCATTTAAATCTTTTTCTTTAAATGTTCAAAAAACACATTATTTTTCTCATACTGTCTGTCTGAATATACCTGTATTCACCCTCGTTTTGGCGCCTGTCTCTTTAAGACCCCCTCCTGAAAAAGCCCAGTCTGCTCTGATTGGCTGGCAAGAAAAATATGGTGCACTTTTGCAAAGGTAGTTCTCCAGCTGTGGGCGATATGTATTCTAATGAGCCTGCATGTGACATAGGAAGAGGAGCCAAATCTGAATGGCTTGTTGAATCACATGTTTTCTGATCTAGGCAGCCCACAAAAACTCACTGGGTTGTCTTATTTCACAGTTTGTGAGTTGGTCGTCACAGATGTATGTCTCCTTAAAGCTTCAGTTCTGCTGAGTTCTGTGATCGTCATAGAAGATGGCTTCATTTCAGTCACAGAAATTGGTTTTGGTGAATCCATGTGCCCTCTCCTAAGTCATCAATCAACAGCATAATTTACAATATTGAAAATTAAATAATGTGTCTGTTCAGTATGGAATCTAATGAGTAACTGTCATCTACAGATTTTACTTTGGCTTTGCAGATGATTTCATCAAATCTGGTGTCTCGATTACTTTGCTCCAAAACAAAAAACTGACAGAGTCCTAGACTGCACAACTTCCTGGAGCCTGCTGTCAGTGTTATTATAGGTGTTGGATAGTGCTGGATGACAGGTTGTCAAACCCCTTTCCACAATATCAGAGGGTAAATGCTCAAGCAGATCCTGTTGTCAGTGTGAAAAGTTCAGTTTCTCTCTTTCTTTTCTATTTTTTCTTTGCTTGTGTAATCTTGCAT
This sequence comes from Sebastolobus alascanus, assembly GCA_916701645.2. Taxonomy (NCBI): domain Eukaryota; kingdom Metazoa; phylum Chordata; class Actinopteri; order Perciformes; family Sebastidae; genus Sebastolobus; species Sebastolobus alascanus. The sequence continues at coordinate 344,410 of CAKAOJ020000257.1, read as the reverse complement.
GTGCTCTAAGCTATCCATGTATTTAGCTTTTTCTCCTGACAACACGTTTCTTGCCAGAGGCTAAATTACTTCTTCCCAACACAAAGACAAACAGTAGGCATGCTTTCGGCCCAGGCGGAAAACAACACAGTTTGTAGCGTTTCATTATCTCGGCGTATTTGCTAGGTATGTGTTGGTGAAATAACACAACACACAACATTGCTACATTGAGAGGATATGTAAGAGGAAGAGGATGGACGGCGTCCAACAGTAGAGGCCGTGAGCTAGGCTGAAAATACAGCTGGTACGCCCTGGACTCACAGGAGAACTGCAGCAAAACACTGCAACAGTTTTATCAAAAGAGTGCAATCAACATAGTGCCGCAGCAGCTCGGCGGATGCCAAGATTAATTCAAGCCACAACTCTTTGTCCCCTGTTTAATCAGACATTGTGTTTTTTAAATATTATTACTGATCCCCTTTTTCATTCAAAGAAACTGTATTTCCACACTACAATCCTCTTTTATTAACACACCTGCACAAAATTGCTATTTAGAGCCACACTAAACGGACTCTCACAAACCACATGGACTCGTAAGTACACTATAATGTCACTTCTGTAATCCTACCTCGATGGGTAGAGGCACACTTCACTTATTTCACACAGATTCACCTCAGATGACAGCTGCACTTCCAGGCCAATGCACCTGTCTGATAAACAACACATGCACGCACACATTCCCCGGGACGTCTGAAATGAGGCAGAAAAGGTTTATTAAATCCGTCCCTTTGTGTCATGACTGCTGTCTGTTGTGCTGCTGCGTGCCACGGTTTCAACCAGCTGCATGTTGAAAATGCTGATCCTGCACCGGGCCTGAGGGCACTCTCTCCCACTTTCACCCCAGTGCTCGGCACTCTAGATGCGACAACGGTGGTTGGTGCACGTGAGTTTGCTAATTATTTAGATGTAAGCACCGCCTGCGCCCTCTATAAAACTTTATGTGCTCAGTTTGCATATTTCTGAGGGTGTAATAATTTTCCACAGAAGGCAGTCTCTGTCTGTTATAAATCATTTGTGTGGTGATTCCTAAGTGTTAGAGGAGGAGTGGTTCCCGCAATAACTGCAGGAAGTTGGTGTAAAACGAGCGATTTGGATGCATTTTGAGCAGATTACTTCCTGTGAATATTACATCAGAGATCAGTTTTCCTGTTATTTTTAGGAACCTTTAATACGATTCTCTGCCTGTATTATGTATTTTTGTTTTTATTTTAACAATCATACATACTTAATAGGCTTCCTTTTTTTTTTCTTCTCCCTGACGCTTGGTATTGTTCTGTTAGCTCTTTGGATGTTTTAACTGCGTACTTTTCTAATGCAGGACGAGGCTATTTAGCAGAGTAACAGCTCTGTGAATATATCTTCCCCGTGCCCTTATCCTGTTTAAATCTAAATGAATAATTCAAACTTTTAAAATAACAATTTAATTTAGTTTTATTCATAGAAATGAATGAAATGCTGAGATATATGCCGCGTGTATATTTTTTAAAAAAAGGTTGTCTTTATGCCCTGACAAACCAAGTCGGTGAGCATCCGTCGGCCTAGTTTTTGCGGTGTATCCCGCACTGTCAGTTCTAGTCTGCCCGTGTTTCAGTTTTTTCGGCCGATTCAGCATGTTCAATCGGCAGCGGTGCCTGTCGGTGAAAGAAATCACTCTGATTGGCGGTTCAGCTTAAACGAATCAGTGCACGAGAAGAGAAACGGCCGTGAGGAAAGCAAGCCAACGAGTAAAGTCAAGAGGAAAAACACAGAAGGCTCTTCTCATTTTTCATCTTCATCTCATCTGATCATTCCAATACACGTATATTTTCACAGCGACATGGCCATCTGGAGTGAAGCTAAGTGGTGAGTGAGAGTAGTGTGAAAATGGTCGGTAAATGCCGCTTCGTTTTCATGTACATATCATAACAACGGCTTGTATATCCACTGTCCTCGGTCTTCTGGTTTCCCTTTAAAATGGCAAATACAGACTACCGCCACCTACTGGTAAGTGTGATGGAATTTTCTATCTATTCCTCTCTCCTTGGTCGGGAGGTCAGAGTGTCTCTCAGAGTGTCTCTCTTGTTGACATCACTGGGGTGGATTCCTTCTATCTATTTCTCTTGCCTTGGTCGGGGCGTCAAGGTGTCCCTCGTGTTGACATCATTGGGTTGGATTCCTGCCTAAGGGCGCCACCGTTATCTGTACAGCTGTGTCTGTAGTAGGGGCCATAGAGCCAGTCGCTGGGGCAACCAGGGTCAGAGATGCCAGAGGAATCTCGTAAGTCAAAACATGATGAGGATAAAACAGTGAGCACCAGGGAGAAAGGGCAGAGTTGTGAGGCCTTCACGCATAGAGCACACCAATATGGAGGCCTGACAATTGCACCTTGATCAAGCTTTAATAAACTTCAGCAACAGCTCCGGGGCCTCTTCCTTCCTGTTGACTGAGTTAACCTGAGTATCAGAAATTCCACAACAGTAAGGAGAGTTCTTTCATCTCACGCAGGCGCAGAACGTACGTGCTAACTGGCCGTCGGCTGTAGTCTTTGCGGTGTGTTCGAGTGCAACTTTTTGGCCAAGACAAAGGTGACGTGAGATGACACAACTGGTGGCCTTCATCGCCGCTAGTTCGTTGATGTTGGGTTGGTGTGTCTGGGATTTTACACCCCTTAAAATCAAGAAGGCCTCGCGACCCCCTGTGAAGCTTTGGCGACCCAGGTTGGGAACCACTGAGTTAGACGATATAAGTATAATAGCATGAAAAGGAAGCAGGACTACTTAAGAATGACAGATAAGCAGCTCAGACATAAGCAGATGTCTCGGTCTTCTAATGTTATCTGAAAAGTTTAGTAGAGCACACTGGATTGCTTGAAGTATTGTAGTCTGTCCTGTTAGCAGGAGTTATTATTTTTAATCAGTAAACCTGCTGCTGTGGTTTATATTCAGCAGTTGGATATGATCCAGCTCTTTGTGAGACTCTGCGCCTGCGTCCACCTCAGGGACGGGGATCGTCAGTGCTGCTTACATGAGGACAACAATAACCAAAGTAGATGTGTGTAACTTTTTTTTTTAAATGAGATTGGAAAAAGAAAATGCTGGGATAGTAAGCACAGCCTGGTTGTTCAGATAAGAAGAAAAAAAGACATTTACAAGAGGGCATTGTATCTAACTACAGATGCACAAAGCTAGAAGTGTAGCTGCATTGTATTGTGGTTTATTTAGGCAACCAGCCATGGAGAAATTGTTATCTCTTTCTTCTTTGATGGATTTTTCCTTATGAAGCCGGAAAATGTCAGTACAAAATGGTGAAACTAGAAAGAAGCCCTTGCTCTTTGATTCTATGAGACTGACACCAAAAGTTGACATTTAGGAAAGAAAGGGAGACAAGAGGAGAGAGACGGGAAAGGTGAGTGAAGGAGAAAAAGCGAACAGGATGGTGGCGCATGCAGCACACTGACTCATGGCTGTCTTAGGTATTCCTAATGTCCGCAGTGAGACAATCGATCAAAGGCTTAATTTTCCCACTTGATTCATCCAGCAGCGCTAACAGCAAGCAGCCACCAGCTGGGCGGCAGCATCCCTGGCAGGCTCCCAACAAAGCAGCCTGGACAGGCCAACAACACAACCCGCTCAGTGAGAGCAACAACATCCCACCCTATCTCATGTGTTTCTAATCAGGACGGCTTCAGGAACAACCGGTAAAATGCAGTTTGAATGAGCAACAAACAGAATACTGTATGTCTATTACAGGTGTAAGCGTAACTCCAGAACTGTTAAAACCAATACTGCTACTCCTTATGTGAGGCCAAGCAACACTTAAAGAGGACCTATTAAGCTTATTTTCAGGTTCATACTTGTATTTTGGGTTTCTATTAACACATGTTTACATGCTTTAATGTTCAAAAAACGCTTTATTTGTCTCATACCGGCTGTGCTGCAGCAACTTTTTTAACCCTCTGTCTGAGTCGCTCTGTTTGAGCTCCTCGTCCCACGTCCCGAAACAGTCCAGTCTGCTCTGATTGGTCAGCTGGCCCACTCTGTTGTGATTGGTCGATTGAACCAAGCTCTTCGGACTCCCCTCCAGCTAGCTTTGTTTGAGGGCGTGCCAAACTAGCCGCTAGGCAGGTATTATGCAAATGTGTTACTTGGTGACATCACCACGTTACGGAAGAAAAGGCAGGACTTCGATCAAGGTGTTCAGGAGCAGTGTTTCTGTGGGGGAGAGTAACTCTCTTTGGCGTGGACTTTGGGCTTTGTAACTCTGCAGACCTTTTACAGGCACAAAAAAACAATATAACACTGAATGAAAGGGAAAAAGCACAAAAGCATAATAGGTCCTTTTAACACTGTAAAAACTAAAAATGGGTTATCATAACTCCTGCCAAGCTCGCCGAAGACACACAAGCACACCATGTAGTCCACAATGTATGGCTAACTGCCATCCCCCCACACAGCCACCGACCGCCAGCCCACGCCTCTCGCACGTGCTCCTTGCAGATACGGCGAAAGATGGATTGCCATCCGAGGTGAATGACATCTTGTGTGCTTAAGAAACTGCTGAATCCCATCCGCACTTACGCCGGAGACAAGTTAGGGAGAAAGGGACGGGAGGTAAGATGAAAAACGGGAGGTAGGGAATGATGGATGAGAGGGAGGCTTATAGCGGTGTGCAGATGGATGCTGAGTCGTGTGCTCGCTGGAGGGGAATGTTTGTTCCCTGCTCACTACCTCTATCCATCTCTCTTTTGAATAGTCCCAGTTGGGCTGCCTCGCCTCCCCTCGCCATCCATCTTGCCACCGGCACATGGCTCTTTGCTTTTACACTGTGCAATATCTTTGTGCAATCCCGCCATCGTCTGGACGGACTATTCTGTGATATTTTGAATATTAAAGTGCAAGTAGTACATATTGCTGTCACCACGTTAGAGACCTTGTAGGTAAAATAAAGACTCACATGTTCAGTCACTTTATATCCCACACTTCTGACAGGCTGCTACCAGAACATCAATAAGGAAGCTATAGTAGGCAGGTTAATTATCACAGCCTGTAATCTATAGGAAAAGCTACAGAAAGACCATGGTCTCAAGACAGCTCTGGTCTACATGGTGCGAGGCGTCATTATCACCTGATGGATTTAATTTGGCTCCACACATTCATTAAAGACACTCCCTGGTATCCTATATCCCGCTATGACGCCTCAAGTCTGTAATTTTGCTATTAAAAGCACCACCCATCAATAAGCACTTATCAAGGCGACCATGCAATCACAGCTCTTTAAGAAGAAATCAAAATCGAGTGTGAAAACTGGCGAAATGAAGTGAAACTGAGTCAGAGCAAGTAGAGACTGTTAGGTGAATCATCGCTTTGGAGGGCGGTTCACTGGCCCATCCAACAGAATAGCAATGATTAAATAATAGAATTAAATAATAAATAATAATAAAAGAGGATAAATTTGAGAGATATTCATTATAATTCTATTATTCCAGTAATTACTCGTACAGTCCTTATGTGTTCTGAAGTGATTGGATGTGATTAGCAATGTCTCCCTTCATCTCTCCATTTCAGCCCTTGTCATCAGGAGTAGGGCTGGCTATCGTTTAAAAAATGACAATGCCAGTACCAATACCAGTACCCTTAAAGTGACACCAGTACCAATAGAGTCCTTCATTCAATACCCTTCATGTGAAAGGAAGCTGTGTGTCCCACTGGCTAGCTAATCACCATATACAAACACTGAAAATCTCTTACAAACAGAAGGTGTTTACTCATAATGGTGGATTAAAGGTGCACCCCACCAATTTAACGCGTAACGATCAGTTTACTTGTCGTAGGGAGTATTACTTTTGGGGCGATTTCACAAGCCATAGTCCATTTGTCTAGTCCGAATCAGAGAGGAATTGATACTTGTGGTTTGTTTTCTATTTTGTCTGGTTCGGTTTCACAGTGCACAAATAAAAGTGGGCCAAAAATAAGTTACTGAGGGGCGTGTATGAAGGAATGAATTTATATTTTTCATCTTGAGAGCTGCCACTTCTACGCCGGGTATCGCAGACTTTGAAATGTTGCTGTCGAAATTTTTTTCACTTTGTCTCGGCGCTGATCTACTGTACGCACAAATCTATTCTCCTCCAGTTTATCTCGAATGACTTGATCTCTTCGGCCCAGATGTCAAGCAAACATCAGACTACTGCAGAAGTCCAGGTCAGTCCTCTCCTACTCATGTTAACTTGTCGTTTACCTGTGTCGATCTCATCATCCCGCACAGGCAGTCTGCGTTTTGGTTCGCTTTGAAACGGTCCAAGACCGCCTCTCGCAAGCCGTCTTGGACCTTTTTTTTTGGTCCGCGCCAGAGTACGATTATTCCTTTCATAACTGCCCAAACGAACTGCACCAGAGTTTGATTAAAACAGACTAAATGTTGGCGTGTGAAAGCGCCTAGCATTTCAGTGTTCAGCAAATAAAGACAAATGGTTTAGGAAAAGATCTACTTAGTTAGGTTTATGAAAAGATTGACTTGGTTAAGATTAGGCAACAAAACTGCTTAGTTAGGTTTAAGAAAGGATCGATTTGGTTAGGTTTAGGCAACAAAACTACTTACTTAGGCTTAGGAAAAGATCTATTTAGGTTATGAAAAGATCGACTTGGTTAAGATTAGGCAACAAAACTACTTAGTTAGGTTAAGTAAAGATCGACTTGGTTAGGTTTAAGTAACAAAACTACTTAGTTAGGCTTAGGAAAAGATCTACTTAGTTAGGTTTAAGAAAAGATCGACTTGGTTAGGATTAGGCAACAAAACTACTTAGTTAGGCTTAGGAAAAGATTGTGGTTTGGGTTAAAATAACTCCGGAAGTGGCGTAACGTAAGTACGCAAGTTACGTGACAAAAAAATCAATGTTGACTTCTGGTTTGAAACAGGACACGAACCCCGGTCTCCTGGGCGAAAGTCCGGTGTTTTTTGACCCATAATTACCAGGTTCACGATTACGTGAATTACACACAAATTGATTTATGGGATATACACGATTTAAAGTGCATTACTTTTCGTAGGTATAGCTACGAACAGTGTTTGAGACCAGCCTGCACTACTAGAGGTTAAAAAAAAAACTCCAAAGGATAACTTAAACAAGACATTGCCGTGAAACAGCGAATCAGGAATTTAGCATTCTTGCAGTGTTCACCTTCAGCTTGAATTTAATCAAACTTCGCTTCGGCAGATCAGTGCCAGCAGAGAGAGGAATCTCTGTACCAATATATCATGTTTTACAGCTATCTGAAACAGACTCAAGCTCAGTGTCCGTGGATGATCGGGCTTTAGACAAGTGGAGAGAGGTTGAAGAGGTCAAAAAGACTAGAAAAAATGGATTTGAAGGCAATGAGAATAAGAGCAAAGGAGTGAGTGGAACTGATGGGATACTAGAAAAAAAGACTGAAGTTGTCTGCGACAGGTTAAAATGATTAAGCTATTTCACTCCAGAAGGCAATTAGAGCTCAATTAATGCCATTTATCTCCTGCAGACAGGACATCATTGGCCAAGAGGGGAGAGCATCACTGCAGGCGTCTGTACTCTCACACCGTAATGACACACAGAGGTCTAATCTGAGGGAGGGAAGACCAACATATGCATAACCTTAAAAAGTCAGAGGGCCAAAGTACACAAGACGCATACTAAATACCTGATGGTGTCAATTAAACCTCATTTACACTTACACCTAATGTCTGTCAGCTTCCAACTAATGTAGCCTGAAAATATAAATGTCATTAAATGTCAAACATAACTACAAATATACAATATGCAAGAAAGCAGCTGTATTCCTGTTTAATGTCTATGGGTGGCCACACTGAGTCTATAAATTCTTCCATGTTGTCTCTCTCCTCTTGACAGTCTATTTTCACCCTGGTAACTCCACTCTGCTCTTCTAATGATTTATCGGTCCATCTCTTCTCTCTCTATTTGCTCTTCATGCGTCTCATTTTTTCACCATCCTCCTCCTTTTTGCTTTTGTCCTGAGATCTACTTCATCTCTGTGTTTCCCTGCACTCACGCACTTCGAGGAGCATTGCTATTTACTGTATTAGGTTGGGGAATTAAGTGCAGTGTGCTTTTAATTTCTCACAGTAAACACGAGTACGCTGACAAGAAGGATGAGCAACCTCAGCCGTCATTAATCAATACACCGTGCAAGGCAGTTACTGGTGTTTGTTATGTTTTCACTCACTTTTCTGTTGTAGTTCAGAGACTGGGTTTGACAACATGTTTCTATTGGCGCTGTCAATCGATTAAAATATTTAATCGCGATTAATCACATGATTGTTCATAGTTAATCGCGATTAATGGCAAATTAATCTGTTCAAAATGTAACTTAAAGGGAGATTTGTCAAGTATTTAATACTCTTATCAACATGGGAGTGGGCAAATGTGCTGCTTTATGCAAATGTATGTTTATATTTATTATTGGAAATCAATTATCAACACAAAACAATGACAAATGTTGTCTTCATAAAACAATATGCTCAAATCATAACATGGCAAACTGAAGCCCAACAGGCAACAACAACTGACAGTGTGTCAGTGTGCTGACTTGACTATGACTTGCCCTCGTGGGTACCCATAGAAACCTATTTTCATTCACATATCTTGAGGTCAGAGGTCAAGGGACCCCTTTGAAAATGGCCATGCCAGTTTTCCTCGCCAAAATTTAGCTTTAAAACTGAGCCTGCTACAACCTCCGAAATACCCGTTGGATTTTTAAGAGGTTAATGGCTATGGTCTATGGCTTGGATCAACTCAACATATCCTCATACAGCGGTTCGTATGATATCTTATGAAAAGTTATTCCTCATTTTCCATGCATTTTACTACGATTGTCCAGCAACATGTGACGCCCGTGTCAATTTCTGCTCCAGTCTTTTCTAAATAAACTTCTGTCTTCACAGGAAACAACTTGGTTAGGTTTATGCAACAAAACTAACATTACTTAGTTAGGTTTAGGAAAAGATCGACTTCATCAGGTTTAGGCAACAAGACCACTTTGTTTTGGAAAAAAACATGGTTTGAGTTAAAATAACTAAGTGTCGTCACTTAAGTATGGAAGTTATGTGACAAATAAATCAACGCTGACTTCTGGTTTCACACGGGGTACAGACAGCGGTCTCCTGGGCGAAGGTCTGGTGTTTTTTGACCCGTTCATCCACCTGGACCTCCTCCCTACATGGCATTTGTCGCTCTTAATTCTTCCTGGTTCACAATCATGTGGATTACATAAAAATTGGTTTTGTGGGATATATATGAATTTCAGTTTTCCTAGGTATTGCCACGAACAGTGAATGAAAACAACTAGGGTGATTAAAAAAAGGATCAGGCCAATCCAGTCAAAATATTGTTCTAAATAGGAAAATACAAATGCAGTCCTTAAATACAGTTATCCTTTAATACTGCAGCTATGAACTCCTGTTGCTGGAGGCTTTTACAGCAGTAAATGTGATTGTTTTTAGTTACTGCAGTGACATTTTGCCCATGTCAATTCAAGGGAATTTAAAGATACAACATAAAATGGATTAACAGTTGAATTGTCAGTGAAAAATATACTTTTGGGACTATTTGTGTTACAACATTACTGTTCTCAGTCCTTCAAAATGCAAGTCAATCAGCAATGCAGCTTTGCCGTCCTTCATATAAACCTAAAACAATTCATTTTCACAAGTAAAAAGTATTTAAAATGATATTAAAAACACAGACAGAAGCTTTATTGGAGGCTTTTATGACAATAAAGCGGCTCTTACATAAATCTTGCGTGCTTTTTCCACACTGTTGTTGTCCTATAATAACCTCAGCAAGACTCTGACCATCTCTTCCTCTTCAATGCTGTTATATATATACTGTATATATACTGTATATATATATGAAAGGTAAATAAGACTCATGAGATCAGAGGTACAGTACTCCTTTGCTCACCGTGCTGAAACAAAATATGACAGCTTCCCTCAACTACGCTGCGGTATCTAGCTGGAGAGTGACACGTGTGGTGGAATATTTCTCCACCAGCAGCAGCATCAAAGCTTCTCTATAAATACATGCACAGACGCAAACACACAATGACCCACATGCAAAGCAAACACACGGGCTGCCACCATGAGAGTGAATGGAAAATGGGAAAATGTTAAAACAATTATCCCTTTGGGATTCTGCATGGGAAAGAGAAGGAAACACACACACACACACACACACGTGTGCACAAACACACGCAGCCAGCAAACACATCACAGAGACGGTGGGCTTAAACTCAACTCTCTTTAATCTTCTGCATGTTTGTACTCAGTCTCATCAAAAAAAGTTCATCTGGAGGTGAACCGTCCTAATGTGAGCTACTTAATATCAAGATGAGCTTGTGATAACGCATCTTCAGAGTGGCTAATTAACTGTCAGTTAAAAAGACTGATTATTTGATAAGATTAAGAGAATAAAATGGTCTTTTTTTGTGAAATATGGTCACGTTACCTTGCAACCCACAATGCATTTCAAGCTGCATTCCCAACATTTAATTTAGTTTTTAATTTTACCAACTAAACTACATCCTGCAGATTATACTGTAGTATTTCTGTATTTTAGAAAGAGCCCCTAATCTGCCAGTTCACAAATTACATAACCGAAACAATAACACTGCATCAGTATTTTAGGCCAAGTTGAAGGTAAAATTCAATATGTTGCCACATATTGTGGAATAGCTCTGCAGCGTTACAAGAGAATACCACAAATTGGGCGGTATGGCCAAAATCTTCTATCACGATATAGGTCATTTCATATCTCGATAACGATATATATCAAGATATAGCATGTTTTCTGGTAATTCAATAAATAAATAAATAGTAAATAGCCTATTTTTATATACTTTATAAACTAGACAAATTTTCTAATTTTAAGAACGTGAGTGCAAAATGAACATAGAACAAAATCAAAAGTTTTAAGTGACGTTATAGAGAAAAAAGAAATAACTATAGGCCTAGCCTATATCGCGATAGTACAATATAAAAATATGTATATGCACATTTTTATATCGTTTTGTCAATATATATCTTCATATTGTCCAGCCCTACAACGAATTAGACAATTCAGAAAGTATGTGTACGTGGGAAAGCAATAATGTGAGAGAATGTAACTGTTGCAGGGGAACACAGTGAGTATCATGTGGTAACACAATAGTAAAGTGAGCAAACAAACAAAAAGTATATTAAAGTAATAAAAAAATCTTTCATGACTGTCACATGTCAAAAAGCTCATGTCAGAAAGCAAAACATTTTGCAGCACTTGATCCCAAGAATTTGATTTAAAAGCACTGTCAAGTATAGAGCTGCAACATTAAATCGATAAGTTGTCAAATTAATCACCAACTATTTTGATAAACGATTAATCGGCTTGAGTCATTTTTTAAGAAAAAAAAAGTCTACATTCTCTGATTCCAGCTTCTGAAATGTGAATATTTTCTGGTTTCTTTACTCCTCTATTACAGTAAACTGAACATCTTTGGGTTGTGGACAAAAAACAAGACATTTGAGGACGTCATCTTGGGCTTTAGGAAACACAGATCGACATTTTTCACCATTTTCTGACATTTTATAGACAAAACAACTATTTGATTCATCGAGAAAATAATCGACAGATTAATCGACGATGAAAATATTCGTTAATAGTTGCAGCCCTACTGTCAACTAATGCAAACAGACAGCAGTTTGACCTGAAACTAACAGGAGAATATGTTCCCTTAGTGTTGAGCAGGGAGAAACCCATCACCATCACCACCACTCTACCACCTTCCAACCACAAATGTTCCCATTTCACATCCCATCAGCAAGATAGCAGAGTAGGAAACACTCTTTGTCAAGGCTCCATATACAAACACATGGCAACACAGGGCTGGATTACACATATAGTCATAAAAAATATAAAACCTAGAATTTAAAACCATTATATATTGGAGGAAACAATGTGTAAAAAGCTTTCTGAACACTTCACTGTGACACCCATCATATTTCACATTTAAAATTTGCATAAAAGCAGAAATCAGGCGGAGGAAATGCAAATTTATTTTTTTTTATTTTTTTTTTACTGTTTTTGCGTCTTTCTAATGAAGGTAAATAAATGCAGAGGAGCCCTGATAAACAATCCTTTGAAATCCTGGTCTCGTGGGGTTGTGCCGGTTCAAGACCAACTAATCATGCGCGCTGTGGAATAATTTCATCTTATTAAAGCGTTAAATGTCAAAACACGAGTTGGTGAATTGCTCTTAAAAACGATCAGACGGGCCACCTTCATGTCAAGCGTGGCGCATCCATGTGACTGAAGCATATCAACAATCAGCGAGGCTCCCTGGCAAAACGGGACACTTCAACAGGGGAGGATCTGAACACCACTTACTACAGGTCTGGTTTTTATAACCAACATATGAGATGTTATTTCCCTCTCTGGGACAAGTGTTGCCTGGTTGTTGCTGCACAGAGCGAAAAAGCCCCAAATGGTGAGAAGGATTTTTTTTTTTTTTCCAGTTCATGTCCGAAAATGCAAAGAAGCGCTTAAAACGAGCCGGTGATATGTCCCGAGGTTGTGTTCAGGCCCCTCGTAAGTGCTGGTGATTTGTTTTTGACGCCTCCAGTCCGGATCACAAAACAGGTTTGGACTGTCTTGCCCCTCCACCAGACAGCCCACCATTTGGTTCATTTTGCAGAGCATCCCTTTTGATCCCACACAATTGTCTTTAAATATATATTTTTGTGAAGACATGATCAAAATCACGATGATTTCTACTTGGAATTAAAAATTCGTGTCTGCTGTAGAAGAAGTGCTGTAGTCGGGTGTTAAACTTACCAGTTTGGTGGTGAGTGGGAATTCCCTTTACATCCTACTGCAGGAGTCGGTGCGCTGCGCTATCTCCAACACACTGGACCCCGATTCACTCCAGAGCTCTCCAGGACAGCCGGCTGTCAGCCAAAAACGTGACCAGAATAATTTGCCTCCGTTTTGTCATAAATATTACAGCGGGAGGGGGGTGGTGGTGGTGGTGAGGTTGGGAGGGGGGGGGGGAGCCCTCCACGGCTGCAGATGCAGAGCGCAGCAGTGGCTCACAAATAATATCACAGTGTTTGGGCGGTTGTTTTTTTTTTTTCTTCTTTTTAATTCCCCAATCAGCACGGCGCGCTACACCTGTCCACTTTCATGCAGCGGACTTGTACGGCATCCCACACACGGACCGGCCAAACGCATGATTATGCGCTAACCGCTCACTGGAGCGCAGTCGCTCCATCCCAGCGACCAATACGGTGATCTGCAAGCGCAGGAGGGAGGAGGGAGGAGGGAGGGAAGGAGGGTTTTTTTTTTTGTTCGGAGGGGGAGGAGACAGGGATGCGGGATGCGGGATGAGCAGAGGGGGGGCTGGGGGTGCGTGTCATGGGTATAGCCTTCCTTCCACAAGGACGACCTGAGATTCCTCAAGGGTGAACGACGCTTCTTTGTAGTAATTCAACGAGATTTCACAATTACTTGCGTCTCCCCCTCTCCAAAAACATATTACACACACTTCACCTGATCCCCCTCAAAGGAAAATGACTGGACTCGATAATACAGCCCCCCCCTCCCCCCCCCCCCCCCAATGTGGAGGAGGCTTTTGAAGGCTTCTGTCTATGCTTTGCTGCACACCGGGGGCTGCACAGTGAGCGTCTGCCCTCGTATCACACTCTGAAATTTCGATGAGCTGGTTAGGGAGCAGATTCATGAGGCTTGAAGCCATATTTCACCTGAGATTATCATCTCGTCGTAAGGTGCGTTCATCCCTCCATCTGCTGTACTACGAAGCACTATGTCACTGTGCAGGGATCAAGGTCATCGACTGTTAAATTTGTGACCTTGGGCACACAATTAATATGAGGTCCCTGTCAGTGCACTTCTCACGCTGATTCACAGGCGGTTGTTCTAGCGTGGGGTGTAAATTACTGTGAATATGTTAGATAAACTGTGCAGAGGGAGATTTAGATAAAAGGTGTGAACACCTGGGTCTCCGAGGAGAGCCGGGGCAGCTGATGTCAGCTGTGCACTGTTCAGAAACTCCCATAGTGGAATGTCTGCTAAAATATAATAAAAAAAAAATCCTCCATTAAGACTGTTTGTTTTTCCCAAATGGATGTATTAGAAAATTGACTCTGAATATTAAACTTATTTTGAATTGGTAAACAGTTCCTACAACCTGCATCTGAAATTACCATGCTTGACCCTTGTATGCTAATAAACAGATGGTGGAATAAATGCTGTTTATGTAACCTTGAACAAGAAACATTTCATGCTTCTGAAACTAAATAAAATCAGTGTTGGCCCTCGTGCACCTCCACCCACCATCCACCCTCTAGGTTTTTATATTCCATCCTAATCTTGACTGTACGTTTTTCTCGTTGCTATCAGTATCATCATCCTCATGATTTATATAGGCCTAAGGTATATGCCCTTCAGTTTTTATCTGTGGAGTGTGTTATGTTTAAAGCAATAGTTTGACATTTTGAGAAAAACTCGCTTTCTTGCAGTGAGTTATGAGAAGATAGATACCACTCTCATATCTGTCTGGTAAATACAGTCAGCAGCTGGTTAGCTTAGGTTAGCTTAGCATAAAGACTGAAAACAGGGGGATAGCCTGGCTCTGTCCGAAGGCGTCTCCCAGCACCTTTAAAGGTCACTAATTATCATATTGTCTTGTTTTATTTTCATCTGTATAAAAACTGTTCAAACAACAAATTGCGTTTTTTACAGGGGGTTATGTACCAGACTATATGGCTGCGTCCGAAATTGCATACTATACACTATACATTCAACATACTTTTGTGTGAATAAACAGTAGTATGTATCTTTTCGGACGCACTGAGAAGTAATTTACGTCGTCACTTCCTGAGAGCCTCCATTTCCGGTTGGAGACGTGTAACCATGGTAACCCGTGCCAACCTCGTGTGACCAAAACAACGGTTTGTGAGAATTAAAGTCTGAATTAATTTTAAAAATATATTATTACTTGCAAAGTGAAATCTTATACTTACACTTAAATTGAAGTGTTATTGATGTCACAGAGCTGTCCGTCAATGTCCGTTATGGACGTTGTCATCACTAACACATTTCATTGTGGGATATTTATGCCGCCGTAGTGTCCAGCGTTGCATATTGTAATATATCACAGGTAATAGTATGCAATTCGCGTACAATTTGTATCATACTAAGGTTTCAGACTTACTGAAAAATATAGCGTACTATATAACATGTTAGTATGGAATTTCGGACGCAACCAATTTCATGGCTGGGAGCGGTAACTTCTTGAATTATCTGCTGGTTGCCTGGCAACCTCAAGACTTCAAGACTACAGCCATAACTACAACACACAACTGCACCGTGTCGTTTTTACACTTTTACGAGAGAGATGTAAATTTTCAATTAGTTAACTTTAGAAGTGATGGTAGGCAAATTGTGTTACCTTTGGACAGAGCCAGGCTAGCTGTTTCCCCCTGCTTCCAGTCATTATGCTAAGCTAAGCTAAGCTAACTGGCTGCTGGCTGTAGCCGTATACAGTATACTGTAGGCCTATACCATACCATACATACTGCTGTGCTTCATATGTGTGTGGAAGAAAGAAATGTGTGCAACGGGACTGCAAATAGATTTTTGGAGGAAAAGACCACATAATGACTTCATGTACTGAACACCTCATGGTCTCAGTCTAAAGACTTTAGCACTTTTTCTGCACATTTGCTGCCCAGCCTAACCCACTTCACACCCTACCACCTCCATCCCCATATTCTCTCTGTCGCCCACCTTTTCCCTTTCACTGCGCCACACATTTTACAGGACACCGAGGCCCCCCCCTGAGCCGCAGTCGGCTATTTTTTTCGACAAACACAAAAACACAGTGAACTGCCCTTGCTACCGATCTGAATCTCTTGTGAAAACAGTCACATACAAATGAAAGCTAGCCAGTGATTAGGAGCATCTGCCAAACTCCCACATACCATATGCCCGTGTCACTCAGCCAAGGAAAAATACTGAAAAACATCTAAACACACACTCGCAATACTAGAAAGCAAATGAAACACACACGATGACACATGTACACAAAAACTAACCAAAATATTCATACACTAAACATTTATATGCTGAGACATACTCCAGAGTATACAGATGACATAGTGAAATAGCTGTGGGGCCTACATTCAAGCAGCAATCACAGCAAGAATCTGCAAATGACGGAAAATTCCCTTCACTGTCGTCCATTTGCAATATTCAGTGCATTCCAGCAGCTATCTTATGATAAATGCTGTATATTTACTGCTTCAATGTATATTCTCTTGCCTTGTGTACTCATACTTGCCAACCTTGAGGCCTAAAAAGTAGGGAGGATTTCAACACTTTGTTTCCTGCATTCTGGTAACTTTTAAAGAATGAAAATAACAAAATAACAAGTACACTGCAACAGCATTTTTATGATAAATAGGCCTACTTTTCTGTACTCTGGTGTGAACGTGCGTGGCATAAACTAACATTCATCAGTTTTTATTCCGTCATTGTTTTTTGTCCCGGCCTGAGAATTTCTCTCTCATACTCTCCATTTCTCTCTCCGTCTCTCACTCACTGAAGGCCCTTTCAGACACAACGGCACCACTGCGCTCTGTCACTTGTCATTTTTTCCGATGGCTTGTGCCACGCCACGACAGCTTTTCGAAGCCCAACTTTGGGCGCTGCACGTTGTGTAGTGTGGCGAGCGCAGCTCAAACTGCGTTGTGTCACGAGCGGTCGCGAGCAGCTCTCTTCCGCCGTGAAACGAAATAGGTGTATCTCTATTATCGTCCAGGTGGAAACAGGACTTATACACGCTGTACAGTGCTAGAAATAGGTTGAGATAACAAAAAGGAAAAAAAAGAAGGTGTGAAAATTCGGGAGAAATACGGGAGAATTGTGAGCCCGGGACGGGGTAATAAAAAACGTGAGTCTCCCAGGAAAATCAGGAGGGTTTGAAAATATGTGTGTACTCCATCTCCTCATTTATTTTACTGATTTCCTATATTTCCCAGAATGCCTTTCAGCAACACCAAGACAAGAGCATGAACTTGATGCACACAGTCGTAGATTAAGGAGCGGCAACAACAGCAGAGCACAAGGTTTTCCAGTCAAAAAACTCAAAATACAACATGTGACTGAGTCTATGGAGAATCTCATATATCTCCTCCCTCTACAGAGGATTTCTTCCCATATGGTTATTAAATGTCAGTGTAAAATGCTAAGGCTAAAATGAAACTGTCGCCCTTTGATTTTAAGGGGTGATATCAAAATGTGACCTTTTCTCTGACGTGTTAGAGCAGTGAAAAGTTTTTTGTCACTGGAAACATCTCAAGTTGTCTGCTAAATATACACAGGTATGAGAAAAAAAAAAGATACCACCAAACCACAACATGCTTGTTAATTTTTGTCTTTTGCATGTGAAGTAGAAACTGAATCCCTGCAACTTGTAAGGATGTAAACATCAGATCAGTTTTCTCCCTGTGGCTTTATTTTTTATTATAGGGTAGTGAAAGTCTGTGGTCATGTTTCCAGATCAATGTGGAAATGAAACATTTATCAGATCGATAAAGTGCATTGTCTTGTGCATTTACTCTAGCCTCTATGGTGTGGGTTATACGTCCCTGTGTCCTGTCTGACAGCATGCCCAACCTGATCTCACGGGAAGGCGTATAAATAGCACGACATTTTAAGGACATTATGTGTCATGATATCACATTTTAGGCTTTTCAGGTTGATGTTGTGAAGCGACTTTTTGTGTGTCATTTAATGCCATGTTGTTACCATGAAACGATCGCGGTTATGTTTAGGCAACAAAACCTTAGGTTTAGGAAAAACATCATGGTTGGGCTTAAAATAAGTATGTAAACTAAGTAAAATACCAACGTAAATGAAATAACAGAAGTACGGAAACCACGTAACAAATGTCACAAACGTCACAAACGTCACTAACGTAACTTCAAAATAACGCGACAATACTTTGGGACACGTACACCGGTCTCCTGGTTGAAAGGCGACTATGTTTGTTTAAAGTGGGTAGGCAGAATGCTTTTGGCAGTATTGTATTTCTCGCCTCAAATGTTTTTTCAGAAACATACTGTTTAGCTGTAAAATGAGAAAGTTTGCTCCGGCTATATTGAGTTTGTGACTCGGCAGCCATGCTGAGATCGGTTGAGGTATTTCCTCAACTGATCCCAACATGGCTGCCGTGTACAAAGATGTTTCTGAAAACATTTGAAGCGAGAAATAGTCATTACAGTAACAGAATATTGATTCATATTTGATCAGCGCTACCTAGTTTGATCGGAGTTCGCGAGTGATTCACAGCTGCTCAGAAACGGCAGGCTCCAGCTCGGCTCTGATTGGTTGTTTTCCTCCGGTCTGTGAAATCTTGCAGATGCCATAAGGAGCACCGGAGGACACCAGAGGACACCGGAGGACACAGAGGAACATGATTTTTTTCAGATTAACCGTCTCGTGCACTACTGTCAGGATATGGTGACCATTTTATAAAAATAACTTTTTTTAATCATATTTGCTCCATTTCTACCTACTGCTGCTTTAAGTCCTGTGTTTGTTTGATCCACCCACCGTAAGCAGTCTTTCTCAATTTTTATTCTACATCACTAGCGCTGAACGTAGAATATTCATGCATTTACATTGCAGTCAGTACAAACTACATGGTGAGAAATGACAAGCAACATGAAATGGAAAGCAAGAATGGAGTTGTTGTACTTACAAATTGCAGTGTCATTCGTACCATTTGGTGAGACCGGGCTGGCGTGCCTGGCAGTGAGGGAGTCTGTGTCTCCGTCTGTCTGGCGCAGCGTCAAAGACCCCGGCATAACCTCTGGTAAACATGGACACATGTCCAGACCTCGGGACCACTCTGGCTTCAGCCCCACTGACCTGTCAACAGAAAGAGACACAGAGGGCCTGTCGCACCGATGCCACCACTCACAGACTCACACACTGTATGCTAGACCCAAAATAAAGTCATCTTCACCCACTGGTTTCCCAACTGGGGTGCACACACAGGTGTAACTAATAACATTTAAATTGCTGCATCACAACTGCTGAAACCAAGCCATCGTTAATGTTATTCATTACACCTGTGCTTTTCTTGCTATGACAAGTTCAAATGTGTGAAAAAGATCGATGAATCTGATTAATTTAATAAAGAAACATGTTCTGATGCTAGCAATGTTATCAAGACTCAAAAGGTAGCAAATCAATATTTAAAAAAAAAAAAACAAGATAAAAAGAACCAGACTGAGTCTGCAGACATGCTAGCGGCTCTGTGAGGCTTCAGCAAACATGCACTGAGCTAAATGCTCACATCAGCATGCTAACATGATCGCAACAATAATGCTAGCATGTTGATGTTTAGCAGGTATAATGTTCACCATCTTAGTTTAGTGTGTTTGCATAGTAAAACTTAGCACCAAACACAAAGTAGGCCTACAGCTGAGGCTGATGGGAAAGTCATTCGTTTTGCAGGTAATAAACCAAAACAAAGTTTTTGATAAACACCATTTTGGACCAGATGGTGGCAGTAGATGAAAGGTCAGAGGATCCAAGTGTTTACAATTCATAGTCTGGGGACCATGAACGTCTGTACCAAATTGTATCGTAATCCATCTAATCGTTGTCGAGATATTTAAATAAAAAGCAAAAATGTCAACCTGGTGGTGCTAGAAAAGAAGTCAGAGGATCACCAGGCAATACATTATCTGGTACAAAATGTGGTGCCAATCCGTCCTGTATCAGAATACACTCTAGGGACTGTGGATGTGTGTACAAAATTTCATGGCAGTCTGTCAAAGAGTTGTCGAGACATTTCTGTCTGAACCACAAATATCAACCTGATGGTGGCGCTATAGAGGAAAAGTGGAGGGGATCACCAAAGTAGGATTCATCATCATTTGGGGACCATGAATGTCTGTGCAGAATTACATTCAATCCTGATGGTTTGTCATATTTCAGTCTGGACTAAAGTGGTGCACCGGCAGACATTGCCATCCCTGGAGCCATAGCACAGCTAAAAACTGCTGATGCTCATCATGTGCACACGTCAGTCAAATCCATCATAGCCTAAAAAGTCTAGCAGTATATTTTAACTTGCAAATTTAAATCATAGACTGTATAAGTGGACGTAGTCACCGTGACGTCACCCATTGGTTTGTGGACTACTGTTTTGAAGCCTCAAGTTCGACATTTTGTCCGTCGCCATCTTGGTTTTTAGCCGTCGCCATCTTGGTTATTTGCAACCATTAGTGACACGAGAGGGTGGAGCTAAGTACAACCGAATGCTGAATAAAAAATGTTTAGGCAACCAAAAAGGTGATAATTAACTTTGAACTGAAAACACACTGTGAAAGGGTTAAAGTTGTGAGACAAAAAGTGAGAAGTAGGGTCATTTTCTCATAGACTACTATACAATCAGACTTCTTTTCAACCAGGGGAGTCGCCCCCTGCTGGCTATTAGAAAGAATGCAAGTTAAGGGCACTTTAGCATTAGCTTCACTTTTCAGACCCGTAGTTTGCCCACTGATTTAAATGTACACCACAAACTGAAAAACATTTGTGAAAAGAGGCAAGCTGTTTGTGTTCTTGATGGTGCTATGTTCATATGGTTAAATTGGGCTACATTTGTTACTTGTTTCCCCAGTATTAATAACCTTATCCTGTATTATTAACTTCTACCAAAGACTAGGGAGCTGCTGGTAAAGATAACAGCCATCTTTCCCAAGGTTTGAAAACAGAATTTTTGGTATTAAATACGTCTAGAATATAATTGGGATATGTTTATATTCAGACATGGTTAGGCGTGCCCTTGAATGTGACAGAAACATGCTGTGGACACGTAATATACATATAGCTGATGCCTTATTACAGTCAGTGACATTCTCACCATGTGACCACAGACTCAGCTACAGTTCCTGCTCAAATGAAAGGCACTCGAAAGAAAGAGGCGAGATTGATCAGATAGACCTGAGAGGAGAGGAAGCAATAAGGAGTTCACATTCACTGAATTCCAGCTGATACAGAAGAACAAAATGAAGTGCTTTGATGCAGACGAGTAAAAAAAAAATAAGCGGAGGAGTTGACACAAAAGACGAGAACATTAAGCATCAAACTCTGCGACCTGATAACTGTATGCATGAGATGGTATGAGGAAGAAGAAGGGAATGAAAGGATAAAAAAAAAAAAAATCTTTGTGAAGCCATTGTGGCTTGACAAAATGACCTTGAGCCGAGGTTTGAGGGAGGCAAATGCTGAGCCAGGGGCACGGGGCAGACAGAGAGGATTATGGGTGAGGTGGAGTGAGAAAGACAGCCAATAAAAACAGCTGAAGAGAGAGAGAGAGAGAGAGAGGAAATAGATAAAGCAAGTGAGGGAAAGAAAGAGAGAAAGACGAGTGGATCTGCAGTGGCTGTTTGATCAGCATCCAACCAATTACAATGGTGCATTATGAAAACGAGGAGACAAATTTATTTTTCCCAGCATAAAGAAGAGGAAGCAGAGGGCACACAGAGGGCGACTCACTAAATGCCACCTCTGAAGTGTATTTGTATAAGCTCGTGGTGTTCTGCCTGAGGAGGGGGCAGACTGACAGCTTGATTTACCCTCTCATTAGTGCACCCAGGAAGTAGCCCTGGACCTGCACACAGGGTCTAATATTGACTGTGTGACCGGCCACGGCTGGCCAGTCACCTTTAACTGGTATTTTGCGGCGACTGTAAACTATAATTTTTTTGTTGCTGCATGCCCCACTGTGAGTCCACCGGCTGCTGCTTTTCAAATAAGTGTAATGGGCTGTGAAATTAGTTTTATCTCTGCGCACAACATGGCTACAGAACAATTCTGGACAATCTAGTCTCCCTAAAGACCGGGTTCAGAAAATGCATTTTCACTCTAAATGACATACAGTTACAAAGAAATCCTCAATTTACATATACGTGCTTTAGTTAAGAAATAACACATTTGACCAGCTTGTGTAGGTTTCAATAAGAGAGAAACACGTCTTTTCATTTGATTGGATGATATTTTTGTCCGGTACGGACAAGTGGGCACAGGTGTCTGCATGACTACGCATTCACCTGTGCTCCCACAGTCAAAATCGGTCAAGACATGTCTGGTTTGACTGAACCACAAAGGGACTGTGTGATGGATGGAAGATGAGACGCGCACTGACCTGTCACTGCAACCCACTCTCGGCCCCTTCCCTCCTGACCCGCGCCTGTGCGGTCTTCTCTCCCTGGGCGCCATCTGACATCCACGGCCATGTCTTCGGCTCAGCCCTCCTGTTCCTCGTCCACACGTACAGCCTGTCACTTCCATCCCATCCCCACTCAGCTACACTTCACTTCTCCAGCAGCACAGCAACAGCAGGGCCCTCCTGTACTCCACCTGCATGTGTAAACTTGGTAATGGCTTGTGGTCATCATCCTCAACCATTTTCAACGAGCCACTACTTCGACAAACTGGTGTCATTGTTTTCTTTAGGGTGCCATTTGATTCAGAGTGAAGATATTACTTGAAGCCTGCCAGAGATAATATTCTGAACAAGAGAGACGGAGCCCTGGAGCCCAGTAATCCAAGCTGATACATCCTCACAGACAGCTTTCAAACATCCATCTACAGAGACGAGGGGGAAATAATCTTCTGTCTCACCTCGCCAGTCTTTCTTCCATCTCCACTAAACTACAATTTCTCTGCATCAGAGTCATCCCTTTCTCTGTGTGTTTTAACATTCAGTTGTTGCAACATATTCAGTCAAAGGGAGCCTTACTTTACACAAATGTTAATGAATCAATAGGCAATTACTTAGGGAAGCTGTAGTGGTCGCATAAGCCCGATTAGGGAGCAGAGACCAGAAAAGTCATTCAGGTAATGATCCCATGGGTCCACAGCGACAGCACAATTTGAGTCATTAAGGGAATGAAGAGGGAAATTGAAGATTATTGTATTTCAAAGCCGTTGACCCGAAGTGAGGTAGAGTTAAAAGCCGGGGACAAACTTTACTTAACCAAAATCAAAAGTGAAATATGAGCTGGAAGCTGCAGAAGGATCTTACTGACAAGGACGTCTGGCAACTCAGAATACTGGCTAAGTGGGGTCATAGGTCAACAGACTGCACTGCGAACCATGTCTGAGGGAGTAGGGTGACATTGCTGATAACACAAACAAACTGAGGAGTTTCAAGGTGCTCTATACGATATCCAGAGCATTAATATAGCAGCAAACAACTATTTGTTATGTAAAGATATAGAGGAGTAATGTCTACCTGAGCAGAGAATGAAGTCGCTCTCCCTCTGTGTGTGTCGTAATCTGAGCTTCTCTGTGCTTTGTTGACATAGCCGGGCCGCTCTGCTCTCATACGGCGGTACATAGGCGGTTACAGCTGATAACGCCGTCTCGAACAACAGCGCTGTTACGGAAACGTAGCACCCACCCTCCGGTTCCCCCCAGGTTAACACTTTTAGCGCTGTCAACACTGTTGCCGTTGTTTTCACTGTTAGCACCATTAGCTTCTAGCCGGCGGCTAAACCATTGCCCTGTTGAGAGCTGTGCGGAGGCAACAGAACTGCTCCCAATCTCGCATTTAGCACCTTTAAGGTTTTAAGTATCATAAATTTGACACAGAGTAACAGAGTCTACAACCATGCTAGCTCTGTGAGTCTAGCACTTTGGCAGTAGTTTTAGTTGAGTGTGTTAGTGTAACAGGGTTTGTACAGTGTGTGATTCCACTTGCCATAATATTCAGTAGTGTAGGTGGATTCACGATAGTTTCGCTCAAGGTAAATTGTTTATCTCAGGGCTCAGCATATAACAAATTCATATCAATATGTCTTCTATATAAGCATGTTAGTGTTAGTGCTATGGCACTCAACAAACTAGCTGGCTGCTGTGTTAAAAATAACTTGTTAATCTTTTACAGGGTGCCGGACTGTCGGAAGCCAACTGTATGACTGACTGCAGCACAGAAATAGAAGCAGGCACCCCGTCCATCGTTCCTCCACCCAACACAACCCAACCCAACCCAACCCAACACAACACAACAAAGAGTCAAAGGTGTCTGTCTGACCCCTCAATTACACCACGTTGCATTAGCATGCTAACATTTGCTAGTTAGTAAATTCATCCTACGAGCACCGTGTACATCTTTACCAAATCGTGATTGCAGTCCATCCAATAGTTGTCAAGACGTCACTAAAACCCCAAAATGTCAACCTGCTGTTGGCAGGTGGTGTAGGAAACACCAGGGGATCAACAAGGTCAGTGGGATTTACCTTCTGGGAACCATGATTGTCAAAATGTCATAGCAATGCATCTAACAGTTGTTGAGACATTTCAGTGTGGCCCAAAGTGGTGGACCGACTGACAGACAGATGTGCATTGCCATCCCTTGAGACACATCACTAGAAAAGAAAGACAACTTTCTGTTGAACCATAGTACTTTCATAAAGCCTTAGTTTAGGTAGAGCACTGAAGTTGCATTTGCATATTAGCTGACTGGCATTGGGGCTTCATTCATGCTACATAATCACAAGCAATCCAATCTCAGAACCCATCGGCAATCAGTCTGACTACGAATAAGCCAAGGTTGTGACTAGAAGGTAATGCACAAATTGCGAAACTCTCGTGAGATGGTTAATAGGCATTGACCTCGAATGGTTAAGGTTAGGAGAGGTTGTCGGGCAGCGAGTCTCGTGAGAGCTTTTTGCAAGTTTTCGCAATTTGCGGGTTACCTTCTAGACACGACCCTGGGGGCAATGGGCTATATTTCTGGGGTTCTGGTCTAGCCAGCGGATATCCAGGCTAAGACTTCCTTGTCCATGCGCTGCTCATTGTTTACAGTCCGATTAGCAACTTGAGACACGACACTGGAGTTGGAATTGAGAGACCACATGTACGACCGGATATTGCTGCATCACCCTGTTGGGGTTTTATTTCACAACAAAGACCCGCTAGCTGTACATTATCCCGCTTATTACATGCCAATTTACTTAAGAAATCAACAATTTGACACTAAAACGGACCGCCAGAGTCCGACATCAGAACTGCATCCTTAGCAACGGTCTGTTATACATAGCAACGGTCTGCTATAAAGAAATGACAGACCGTAGAATGCCGTGATTGACCAATCAGAATCGAGTATTCAACAAAGACGTGTAATAATAATTTAAAACCAATAATACGCTAAATCATTGTCAGACGATAGCCGATGGGTTCCCAAATTGCATTTCGGCCATTGCGTTCCGCTTCTTTTGCTCTCCACACAAACTGTTTACCTGCATTCAACCGAAGCCTGCTCGAACATAATTGATCAATACTACTCAGACTACAAACGGAAACCAGAACCCTTCTGATAGCAAAATCTTGTCCCGTTGCCTACAGAATCTACATATGAATGCAAAATCTGCAATCATACAGGTGTACAGCGTGGCCATTATAACCTGACACTTCTCACTATCTATCTGCTGCTGCAGCTCCTTACACCACCTCAGCCACCACCTTATTGCGTGTTACTGTTGATTTAACTAAGATTTAATGGTCATGGACAGTGTGTTTGCTCAAGGATGATTAGTTTTCCTATTAATGCTTTAAATCTTTGAGAGCTTCCTCAAAGGAGGGAAGCATTTTCATATGAAAATATATCACCAGAGTAATCAAACTGCAGGGACAACCCATGGACCACCTTGTCATGCTGCTACACCACACTATCAGAAACAGGTTTAGGTGTTGCACCAGTTCCAACGTGCAGGAAGTGCTTTACAGGATCCTATCTTATAACCATCTCCCCCTCTCTTCCAATAACCAACAATTTCCACCACTCTCTGCTTCCTAGTCAGCTGCAAAATTACAGATTACAGATTTGCTTACAGTCAAGAGAGGGAAGTGGATCACTGGGAGGGGGCGGGGGGTGAGAGGGAGAGAGTAATTGATAGGGAGGGCTGAGAAAACTAAAAAAATCTCAGGCCATCAGGAGTTTGAGCATAAATTGAAATAGAGCATGGGCTGCTGAATGACAGCAGGGACAGATGAGAAATGGCATATGCTAATTCAGGCTTATGCGCCTGAAATATCCCATGAGAGGCTTTTAATAATGCTGAGGCATTGTGACACTCAGGTGGCCCATGCTCATCACTGCCATAATGAAGAGAAATATGCTAATAGCTGACTCATCTGCTGGAGGAAGAATTAAACAAAGTAAACAACACCTTCGCTGCTCTCTCTGTTAGTTTATGGAGGAGATGGACGGCAGAGAAGGCAAAGTGAGGAAGAGGCATTTAGGGGGAGAGAGAGATGGATGATGGGATGGAGGGAGGAGGTGCTGCCTGACATTACTGTAGCAATGAGTTGGCATTTAAATGAATTCGCGTTAACGCGTTATTATCGCGTTAACTTGACAGCCCTAGAATTAATCATTTTAAAAATTTTGGCGGGTCCAAAATGAATGTTTTGTTTATCTCTGTGGAAGATATCTGACATTTCGTTCCCACTTCTAACCAGGCTTGTGAGCCAACAGTAAAACGACAGTGATATCATGTGGTATCTAGGTCGTCAGTTAGTGTGGAAAAAAATGGATAAATGGCTGAGATTGACGGTAAGTGCCTGGCAACGACTTGTTGTGAAGTAATGCAATGGAACGAGGGGAGGGAGAATGTGACATCTAGTGGCTGAATGTTAATGTTATCAATAGCAACTTTAATGCACAGCTAAAGCCTCCGTGACCTTCATTTTGCATTTTTAAATCTCAAAATCTTTCTTGAAACACACCATAAAGCATCATCCTGTCATGCATAAGGATCTGGACTCACTGTCGGTGAAATGTGTGGTGATCAGAGGTAGGCTGGTGTGTAATATCCATCTCTAATTGAAACCACTTTGTGTGAGAGTGCCAGGAACCCGGAGAGGTTAACCCAAACGCTCAGATCAATAGACTGAATAAATGCTTAGACTGGCACAACTCTGGGTGCTCAAGTGAAAGACGTACAGGACAGAAGAAACTTCTGATGCCCCGTCCACACTCAAAAAACTCCAGGAGATCAAACAGAGAAAATACAAAGGTCAAAGCATCGGGGGAATCTGCTGTGAACAGCACGCACAAGCTTTACACTAATCCCACAGTTTTTTTTTCTTCAGTTTTTTCTCCTGACACTCACACTAGATGAAGAAAAGCATATGCACCTTAAAAGGACCCACACACAAATGGTTCCTGTGTTTTGCTTAATGAGCGATGCGTATAGCAAGTAGGACAGAAATAAAGATACAAGTGATACGGATCATATGTTAATATGGCTGAGAGGGTAAAAGTGAGATTGAGCACATTTCTAGCATGTTTCATTGCTATAGCAACAGCCTTTGTACTTGTGGAGGGAAGTGGGTGGCAGAAAAAAATGAGCAAGAGTGAGAGTGAGAGGAGTGACGGGGAGAGAAAGAGAGAGACTTTGGCTTGCTCCGCTCTCTTGGCGAGGTTCTACCAATCCAGCTCCCTGCCAACCCAGGACCCTGGGGCTTTAAACAGTCAAGGTCACTGAAGAGGAAAAATGAACAACTCCTAAACGTGTTTCTGCATACTCCACATCCGAGGGAGGCGATGAGGAGCAGTCCTGGCTCACACAGACAGGGGGAGCCACCATTGTACTCATGGCGTGTGCATGATTGTCCTCCACAAGACCCACTAGAAGGATCATGGTGGCTGCGAAATACCCTTGAAGGTCACATATATAATCCTTATTGTGCCTCATTTGAATGCCTCAAATCTTATAGAGAAAAGCAACATAATATTCTGCATTTGAAAAATTCACAAGCAGTCCTGTTTTATGCAAAAGCATCAATAATGTTGCATTCAACTTAAACAGCAGCAGTAGCAGCGCTGTTATGGTGGGAATTACAATAACACCAATACAGCTCAGCACATAAATGCAGTGAGGCGGGCACTTAGTTCATATTAAATTACAATTCAGTAGTAGCCAACGTTCACACTCACATTAGCATAAGTCTGCGAAGGACAACCTTGAGTCACGAAATCAGTGTGTGTGTGTTTAGAGAGAGAGAGCCCTTAGGAGCCCCAGAAGAAGCAGAGTGAATATCAAATTAGTTAAGGTTATTAAAGCTCCCCTCGTTTCATAGAGATCTAAGTTTGCACTCAGTCTTATACAGTCAGTCCCCGCACACACACACACACACACACACACACACACACATATACACACAGCCGTGTACTTCTATCTTTGTGAGGACACTCATTGACATAACGCATTCCCTAGCCCCTTACCCTTGCCTTAACCATCTCAACTAAACGCCTGACCCCAACCCTTACCCGTACC
This sequence comes from Sebastolobus alascanus, assembly GCA_916701645.2. Taxonomy (NCBI): domain Eukaryota; kingdom Metazoa; phylum Chordata; class Actinopteri; order Perciformes; family Sebastidae; genus Sebastolobus; species Sebastolobus alascanus. The sequence goes on along the minus strand of CAKAOJ020000257.1, from coordinate 315,985 downwards.
CTAACCTAAACCTAATTCTAGCCTAAACCTTATAACCAAGTCTGAACCCTCAAACAGGCCTTTGAAGGTCTGTCCGAAAGTGAGTACCGGCCAAAATGTCCTCACTCTGAAGGTCTAAATCTCAAATCGGTCCTCACAAAGGTAGCTGTACAAGTTCACACACACACTAACACTATCCTCACATGTCCTCTGAAAGACTTGCCGGACGGCTCTAAAGGCTTTTGGTGTCTTGTGTAAAGCTCACTAGTTACGGCTGCCGAAATCAGTGATGGCTGCTATTTTTGGGTTATGTGAAATGTATCTCTGACACACCAATCATGATGAAATCTGTGTGTGTGCGTGTGTGTGTGCCAGTGAGCGTTCACACACGCACACACACATGCAGACAAATTCGATAATAACAGGCGAGAGGAATGGAGCAGATTGGGGGGAAAGGCATGGCAGCAGATAAGTGTGAGAAACATACATAAATTCATACATGTATGTTCGGCACCAGCAGGGTTGTATTTCCATGTTATGTCAGTGTATGAGTAACCACTACAGTGTGGGTCATATTACATAAGTCAGCCTCGCTGATGAAGCTTCAGTGCTTCAGGTAACGGTTACGTAGAGGAGGCAGCCCTCTGTACCCCTGCTGTGGTATCATAGGAGGCTGGTGCTTTGAAATTTAACAGTGTTTAAGTACATTTGAAAATAAAAACATATTTAGTCAGATGGTGACACAGCTCTTGCATGTGTTTTCTGGTCCACTTTGCACAAAGCTACAGAACCTATTTTAAGAGGCTTGATAGTCTTAAAAAAAATATAGGGTTCATAATTTCATAGCATTGTTCCATTCTAGCTGCAAATATACTTGGAAAAAAGTATGTGGACTATGAACCACTATCCATCAACTCTACGTTACACAGCTAGCATGCTACCAATGTTAGCTAAATATGCCGTCGAACTTTTCACTTAGAAAAAAATGTAACGTTATAAATGTGACTCGTTTAGACTGAACGGCGAGAAAAAGACAGTAATTCAGATATAAAAACACTGTTTTATATCTATGTAAATTCTCCCTGCGGTGGCGTTTCTATCCATCCATGAAGAGATGGATTTCCTTGCGTTAAACACTAGGAGGTGTAATCCGTGTACTACAAGGATTTACAGACACAAAACAAATCTGTGTGGAAACAAGGTGTTATTACTGTTACAGCATGACAATCTGTGCATTAAGAGTGGACAGCTGAACCCCGTCCAACATTGGCCAGGCCATATCGGCCATCATCAGTGTCACACCTCACTAATGCTCTTGTGGAAAGCCTTCCCTACAGAGAGGTGGCTGTTATACAGTAGCTGCATACTAACGCCTCCGGCAGCGGCCCGTCTTTGTCCATCACCTGAGCAATTTGAAGCCTTTTCCACCTATCTTATCTTTACATCCACAATCACTGTCAGCATGTCGTGATCGTGTTCTCGCCACAGTGCGCATAAATTTGTTAAAGCTGTCACACAGCCGCTGCCAACACATGCAAGCACACAGCATGATAAGGTGCTGACTGAGATAACTTTTGAAATTAAGTCAGGTGAAGGAAGAGGACGAGGTGACGGCGGAGCTGCGTGAGGCCTGTTGGGGTGTGATGAGGTGGATACGGAGCCGGAGTGTCTTCCACCAGGGGAAATCAACCGAGGGCAGAGAGCATGGAAAAACCAAGGGGGGAGGAGCCGTGGCCAACAAGCAGAAAATCCTCTCATTAATAAAATCTGCTGATGAAATTAGAACATCTTGATCAGTCACACACGCACACACACAACGATTTCTGATCTCCTAATCTTCGCCATTAACCCCTTCGTTGACAGATGATGTGGTGAATTTCCATGACTGGAAAATAAATGAAATTTTGTGTGCACGCAGACGCAGATCATTGAGGACTCATCATTTTATTTTGTTGTCAAACAGACTGTCTGCTAATGAGAAGGTCACAGGCTCAAAAGCTAATTGTCGTGCATGCTAACTGGCTAACAAACTGTTTACATTTAAAGCTAAAAGCTTTAACGATTAAAGGAACAATGTGTAACATATCGGGGGATCTATTTGCAGAAATATAATATAATATTCATAACTTTGTTTTCATTTGTGTTTAATCACCTGAAAATAAGAATAATTGTGTTTTCGTTCGCTTAAAATGAGTCGTTCATATCTACATAGGGAGCGGGGCCTCTTCACGGAGTCCGCCGTGTTACTCCACCATGTTTCTACAGTAGCCCAGAACAGACAAACCAAACACTGGCTCTAGAGAGAGCCTTTCAGGTTTTTACATTACCTGAAGGCCACCATAGTTCTCCAACGCGCTTGTTAAACTGCGGTAATGTGAGCTGCAGAGTACAAAATCGTCGTGCCGCCAGCCGCCGTCTGACTTCCGTTGCTCCTAGTGTTAATATGGTAAGGATGGCCTCTGAGCGAGGCGAACGGTGTTACCACGATTTTGAACTCAGCGGCTCACGTTACCGCAGTCTTGGAAAGGGAGGAGTGAGCGGAGGGGTAATCAGTTGGTTGCGATCTTCAACCACACCACTAGATGCCGCCAAATCCTACACACTGTCCCTTTAACGTTACATTAGCTAATATTAGAATGAAATGATATAACATGAATACAACTTTACCTCATCCGTGAACATGATTCCGAGTTATGACGAAAACAACTCCAATGATCCAATGCTACTTCTGCCATCAATGTCCGTTTTTTATTGATTTGATTGAGAGACCCCTAGCGGCAGAGTTAGCGGAGGACTACTCAGTTGGTTGCAATCTGCAACCACACCACTAGATGCCACCAAATCCTACACCCTGTACCTTTAATAGCTAAAATCAGAGAATACACCAAACTAGTTTTTACTCAAACATTTGGTTTATTAGAAATGTCTTTTAAAATGTTCCATAATACTAAAGAAACAGAATGGTTTGCACCACACACAAAAAACACACTCTTCCATCTTCAATACATAGTAAAAAAATACCTTTAAAAATAGCACCTTTTTCTCTGGCAGGTAAACATGCAGTCGTGATCAGAAACACAACTTCCCCCAAACAATAAAATACATTATATGTACAAAATATTGGCAGAATATTGTGCTTGATTCTTCATATTTAATACAAACGACAAAACTATATCCATAATAATAACCCAATATAGATGTGCTTGCATAGTTATCATGTAGAGAAGTGTGAGGAGTTATTTCAGGCACCTGGGGTTCTGGAAGTTTCTCTGCAGATGGTATTAGATGACTTGCAGTTAGAACACTTTCAAGGTTGGAGGAGGGTTTGTTAAATTCATTCATTTCAACCATGTTGAACAAAAAAGCTTTAGGAGAGAAGTCATTAGGCTCGTTTGAGATGAACTGCGCCTCGCCTGGAAAGTAGACGAGATCAGGCGCCAGCAGCAGGGGGCGGTGACAAAAAGCTGCGGTCAAATCGGACAGTTTCCAGCAGCCTTCGAATAATTTACAGGAAGTCACAGGAAAAGTGACATCCTGTTAGAGCCGATCTGTAGGCTACTTGTAGTTTGCAGACCACGTTCAGATTTATTTATATTTGTTTGTAAATATATATATGTGGAAACGTGCGTGTTTCTGGCATTGGATTCTATCCATTATTCTTTTTATGTCTGCCATGTAAAGCAATTTGTAATTGCTCATTTTGATAAGTGCTATATAAATAACCTTTAATATAATTAGCATTATCAACCATACAAGATGTATTTGTAATTAGATGAAACCTTCATTGCACAACATGAGACTAATACCCTACAATCTAGTGTTAAATATTACAATTACATGGAAAATTTAAATTTTCTACAAAACGTGGTGTTTATTGTCGAAACTAAGAGCCAATCAGCTCTTTGATCAGGCGACAGACAGGCGTTTCCCATCATGCCCTGGGCCCTGCAGTCGGTGGAGAGCAGCTGCGGCGCCTGGCTCTAAAAACTGCGACCGCCCCGATCTCGTGAGGTTATCGTTGCCTACGTGTGCATGACGTCAGAGCAAGTCTAACCGGCATGCATTGTGCGCCGATTGCCGGGGATCGAATGTGCGCAGGGCTGGCTCATCTCGAACGAGGCTAAGTTCAACTCCCAAATAGCACTGCGGTAAAAACAACAACCAATCACGGAGCGTTGTTCAGGGCTGAAGCTAGTTGTATAAAGTTAAGAGAGTTTTAAGTTTCTTTTTCTGCTTTTGGTCTTGATTTACATACTTTCTGTACGGTTTGTCATGCAATGTTATTTTTCTTTTGATTAAAGGGATGTAAAAATAAAGTTAAATGCTTTGTAGAAACCTGTTAATACATTGAGCAGTTTAATTTGATTCTCTTTTGGATTCTGGGTCAATTTTAGATGAATTCAGCATTTCATGGTGCAGTGGCTTTTGTCTTCTCCATAGTAATGTCTGCTACTGAATACTACAGTATTTATTTACAGCATTTGCTAACCAAACTGACCCAAAAAACATAACTTCTCAGAAACAGCTGAAATACAAACCTAAAAACGACCTCATCCAGGTGACTCGGATGTGTGTTTCTATGTCGAGGAACATTACAGTAAGATTATCATTAGAAGAAAACTTTCAAATGCTCATTTACAACGTGGAAAATATTCCCAGAACCCACCACTCTGCCAACTTTGCTACTTTACTAAGTAGTGTGCGAAAGTGAGCGAAATAATAAAACACCTTGTAACAGCATCCTTACAGTAACTACCAGTCTGGTGAATAAAGGGTGTAGTTTGTAGTTTGTACAGTCTGTTAACAAATTGTCCTGTTATGTTTAATTCATTCAGTGTTGCTGAAGTCGACTTGTGTTCCTCTTCGCTGATGCAGCTTTCATGTTTTTGGTTGTCATGATTTTTATTCTTCCCTCTTTGACACTTTACAATTAAACAACTACTGCAAATCATGATTACAAAGACACAAGTGAGTTAGTTGAATGCCAATTAGCAGTATGTTTCAGCTTTAGATCAGACTCAAATCATTAGGACATAGAGCAAACGTAAGAAACCTTCATTAATGAAGGGGAACACTGGTCACATGTAGACCTTTTTCCTTTTTAAAGGATAACTTAAATTCTTTTTCAACCCTATTTTCACATGTTTTTGTGTCTAAGTGACTATTGGAAAAAACAATTTTTGAAATTGGTCCAGAATTGAGGGAGTACGCTGCAGCCGCCTGCCACTGAACGAGCTGTGAGGCAATTGAGCAGCGTCAGTGTAACGTTACGTTCACTAAAAGTGTTTGTTTTCACCACTGACAGGCTCAGATTGTTATTATGAGTGTCTGACTACATTATGGAAAGGACCCTACAGAGAAATAAAGCATTTTTCCTACCTTTCACTTCATCCGGCCTGTTCGTTCCACTCAAGGAGAAGTCTAGTTGTGAAATCTGAATATCCGCATCCTCTGGCTCAAATAAATAGGGGCAGCCATCGAATTCAAAGACCTCGTCCACATTGTGGAAATCATCTAAATATTCAGCCATGACATTGAAAATCTTTTAGACACACAAAGCTACGCTTTATGTACTTCCAGCAACACGTCACCTCGCCAGATATCAGAACGAGACTTCTCCTTGAGCGAGACTCTTTCCATAATGTTGTCAGACACTTATAATAACAATCAGAGCCTGTCATGGCAAAAACAAGCACTTTTAGTGGACGTAAATGACGGTGCCAGCTTGCCCCAATAGCGGCATATTACAGCCTGTGAGCGGCTGCCGTCTACAGCGCTCTCCCTCAATACTGGACCAATTTCAGAAATTGTTGTCCCCATTAGTCAGTTAGACACAAAAACATGGGAAAATAGGGTCCAGGGGGAAAAATACTGAAGTTACCCTTTAATGTAATCAATCCAATCAACGGCAAAGTTTAATGACTACAAAATAAAATGAACCTGCATCAAGTGCTTGGTTTACTAGTGTGGATTTGTAATAAAGCTGTATTCGTTATCAGAGAATACTTCTTAAGTTACTAGGAAAAATATGCACCTTTTGGAGAAAGTGGAACAAAGTGCTTGTAAATACCAAACAATGGAAGACGGAGTGCTGTGAAAAGTGTGGAAAGAGTATTTTCATTTTCAAACTATGCACCTGTTGTGACAGATTTAACCATCACTTCCAAATAGAGACATTTCTTTCAGTTTTCTTGTTCTGATAATAAGTGGAGTGACCGTCTCCATGTAAACACAAATAATGACCGAACAATACTACAAACTACAGCCTCAAAAATTTCCATTGAGTTAAAGAAGCACCATGAACTTCACCATATTAGTATTTACTGAAGGATATTGCCTGTAAGGTGAGTCAGGTCATTTTTCCACTTCCGTTCTTTATGCAGATATAAGTCTTATTATCTTTGTGCAACACAATGGATACTGAAGGTACTTTACCACAATACTGTGGCAAACTGAGAACATCAGGATGGAAGCAAAGACACTCTTCTTCAGTGTGCAGATGTTCTACTGCACAAAAGAAAAGTATCTTTTAATCTAATAAACACTATTTTGTCTTTTTGCTTGCATGGTTTGGAGAACATAAAGCAAGTGGAATCCCCTCTCAACCTGGGATAAAGTTTGCTTGGGTTTATAGAAACAATAAATAAACAAAAACAAATCTTGACCATTGACATTTGAACAAAAATAATGATCTATTAAAGCTATATATATATAAAGGCTAACATTCCAGTGGCTGAGGAGGATTTGTCCTCAATCATCGTGCTGTCTTCAAGGGACGAGAACCTGCACAACAGATCACTCGTTAGTCCGCATACATTCAATACCGGACGTAAACTAGTGTGTGTGTGTGTGTGTGTGTGTGTGTGTGTGTGTACCTTCGGCCTCCCCAAGGCAGAGCTCCTCGCACTCCTCCAGGTGGAGGAAGCGGTTGTCGTTTCCTTCACAGCCGCTGTAGATGAAGGGCCTGCAGGCCTGAACCTGACTGTTAAAGTACCAGCGCATAGTGTATCGTCCACAGCTCCCCTCCTCCATGGGCAGCAGGCACAGGTCTGCTGGAGCTGCACAACACACACACACACACGTGAAGAGTGTGCACGCACAGACATAAAGAGGCACATACAACAAGAAAAGGGCCGGCCAGGCAGAAATAAGCAGAGGCAGAGCAGTAATAAAGAGCAACAGCGCACCCAAAACAAGCGTTCATGACCACGGAGAACGAAACTCAATCTACACCAACCTGTTTATTCCAATAATTTTACATTTTTTAGATGCACAGTAACTCATTAGCACTGATATGTTATTCTTTGTTGTTGTATTTCATTTTACTGGATGCATTTATGCCTTTAAGTCAACAGCAAAACGGCCGACGCAGCCGGAGACATGCAGAGAGGACCAGACACCAGGCAATAAATCCCCAAACAGGACAACCGCACATGAGCTGGTTTACCTTCCCCTGGGACTCTCCTCTTGGACCTGACTGATCTGGACTTGACTGCTTTCACAGGTGTAACTTTGGCTGCTTTCTGACCACCAACTCTTGCGATTTTCTTAACATCAACTGTGGCTGATTTCTTTGGCTCAACTTTGACTGTTTCAGTCTGTTTGTCAGTTTCATCCTTGACAACCTCACCTGTCAGCGCACACACACACACAAACAGACATACAGCAAAGACACATTCAGTATAAATAGAAAAAAAGGAGAAAAAAATACATTAATGTGATAACGGGTTTAAAGATCATGATCTAAGTGAAAGTTCACAGAGTCAGGACTGTATGTGCGTTTAGCAGGCGTGTGTGAGAAAATATGCACGGCCAACTGGTTCTCGTAATGTCACTAAATGAGCGCAAAGTGAAACACACACTTGATATGAGACACGCTCCTCCAGCACAAATTGGATTATGTGCCAATTGAATAAACCGAATTACGGGATATGAGCACAAATTTGACACGCCGTCTTCTGTTTATCACATGAAACAGAGAAGTTTGTAGCATGTGAATGAATGAACGTTAATGTTGGGGTCATAGTAATAGACTAACATAATGTAAAAATATGTGAGTAACAATCAGGTTGACATATTTCTTGGAAGTCAGGATACTGGTTTGGTCACGCAAACTTGATGGTATAAGTTGGGAGTTGAACAGATGAGGTCAGATGTATGTATAAACTTCCACTGTGTTTGTTTAATGCTCAATTAAAAAGGTACCCTGTGGAGTTTTTGACCACTTGTTTTCACAAGTGGCTCCCCGTTTTGTCTGTGTAACATGGAAGTAAACAATATGGATTTCAAATTTTTCCAAAAATCAGCTTTGCAAAGCAAAACATTCATATTTGTTCGGCCTTAAAGGGATAGTTTGGGTGTTTTGAAGTGGGGTTGTATGAGGTATTTATCCATAGTCAGTGTATTATCTACAGTAGATGAAGGTCGGCGCACCCCCAGTTTGGAGAAACAGACAGGAGTTACCGTACGGGAGCAAAGCAATGTACTGCTATGGACAGCAGCAAAACGTATTTTAGACAGAAAAGGCCCACCTAAAAAAGTGTATGCTATATTGAGAATATTTTCACAGCTTACCTTGTCATCAGACAGCCCTTTCCGACAAGGAACTGAAGCCGTAGTATCCATCTATGCTGTCGACAAAGCCACCAGACAAACCTGTAATTTTATCTTGCAGAACACAGGAGTTGCTGGTCTACCGCTGCCTTGATTAGTTAGTTTGTTTGTGCTTTCTGCAGGAAGTAAAATTACTGTTTTTTTTCAATGGAGTCTGGTTGCTTTCGTGAGAGCATACAGTAGATAACGACTTTAGGTCCCCGTCGGAAACATAGACTGCTGTCTCACGGCAAGGTAAAATGGTGAAAAGATTCTAAATATAGCGTACACTTAAACTGATATTGATTTTTTTAGGTGGGACTTTCTTTTAGGTGGTTAAAATACATTTTGCTGCTGCTCCCGTCCACAGCAGTATATTGCTTTGGTTCCCGTGCTGTAACTCCTGTCTGTTTCTCCAAACTGGGGGCGCGCCGACCGTCATCTACTGTAGGTAATACACTGACTATGGATAAGTACCTCATACAACCCCACTTCAAAACACCCAAACTATCCCTTTAAGCTGTCCCAGTGTGCTTCTTCAAAAGTGCTTGTCAGATGGTTGTATACCTTCAGATCATAAAAAAACACCACAGGGTGTTGTCGTTTATTTTGGGAAAACTTATTTTTTCACTTCCAAGCAGGGAACACACACAGGTTGCTCAGACAATGTGCTCATTTCACAAATTTCACGCGAGACCAGGATGGTTTAGGTGGTGCTCAGTGTGTAGGAAAGTGCTAAATCACTGCACGACAGCATTGGAAACAATGTGAAACACGGTACCGTCGTTCTGGTTGGCAGAGGGAGTAATGTAGAGCAGCTCGTCCAACGGGTCGTCGTAGGACTCGATAGAGTAGATGTGCTCGTAGTCCGGGTCGTTGGTGTTCACCACCACGCGCAGCTCCCGGCCTGAGAGAAATGCGACGTCACACAGGTCAGAGTACCTTCACCTCCGTGTGACGACCTCCAAGCTTCAGATAGAGGGAAGGCTCAACTCAAGTAGCCTCTAAATACAGGCACAGAACAGTCAGTGAAATACAGCCTATGCACTAATATTTGTGAGATATAAATTACATGATGTGGGACAAAAACATAAATGGAGTCCTCTGTTTTCTTGCTGAGAAAACCACCCAGTGTTCAGAGGTCTCCAGACGCAGCGCCACCAAGTTAAACCTGTTTGTTAGAGACAGACACACAGATGGAGGCCGACAGGCAGAGCCATGGACGGACACACTCACCCTCCAAACCCTTCAGGACCAGCTGTTGCTCTGGTGCAGGCCGAGCCCTGACCGGGGGCTGGGAGCGATTTACCGGGCCTGAACCTGAGAGAGCCAGATAGGACGGGGAGGAGCGAACAGGGACACCGAGGGACGCAGAGACAGGATTCAGGGAGCGAGGGGGGAACCAGGTAAGTGTTACACAAGAGGGAGAAAAGGGGGGCCGGAAAGGTAACATGATGAAAACAAGGAAGGACAGAACAGTCTGGTAGTAAAACCTTCAGACACGTGAGCCAACAACAACAACCCCAAAGCACCACAAAAAATCATTCCACCGTTCCAACAGACGCACCAGCTAAAAGGATTTACAGAGTTTTTAGAAGACTGTTCAACATGGAGGGCAATCTTCCAAAGACTGGTTGTAATCCTTTAAGGACTCAAGTCGCTGCTGTATGGACTTGTGTCGCACTCGAGTCAAACAGTTTTTGACTTGAGTCCAAACCATCACTGATTTGTATATTATGAAACACACAACTATTTCTTAGGTAATAATAAATAAATTAAACATGAGTGAAATGTTTGTTTTGGCCTCATTCTCAGCAACACTGCATATTTATTAACTGCTGCTTCACAACACTGGTGAAGTCCTGCATTGATTAACAGCTCACAATAAACAAAAGTTAAAACTTTGGGAAAGTTGATCATTTTGATGTTTTCACTAATTTTCTTTTTATTAATTTACTTTTAAATATATAATAGGGCTGAACGATTTTGAAAAAATAACTAATTATGATTATTTTGACTGATATTGCAATTGCAACATGATTTGCGATATTAGAAGGAATGATCATTTTTACATCATTATTCTCATTTTCATTGAAAAACATTAAAATGTTTATGGTGTGATTTTTCCAGGGATCTGTACCAAACAAAGATGTTTTCTTAAGTCTGTAGAATATGATGTGTAGGCCAGGACATCTCTGCTGCACCACAATATTTAATATAAAATGGTAATTTGACAAACATTTCGCCTTTAACAAATATTGTGCCTCCTGCGATTTGAAAATTGCAGTAGGCCATATTGTGATTTTGATAAAATTTCGATTAATTGTGCAGCCCTAATATTTAGTGCCATCTCTTCTCACTGATTGGAAAAAGTACATTATTCAGTCTGTCATGTTTATATAATATACAATATAATCAAAGGCCATTTGTCATAACTCTTTGAATGTATTTTGTATGTTTACGAAACATACATGTTTCCTTATATGGTATCATTGGGGCATTAATTATGCTAAGTCAGGTAACACTTCATTTTAAAGGACCGCAAATTTCATGGTAATTAGGTGATAATTAGCAAGTAACCTATTTGAAATTTCTTTGGAATTACTGCCAAATTACCCCAATATTTACCTAAAAATCTATCGAAAATTACTTTATTATAAACATTATTTCATAATTATATTCTGCTATTTCCCAATAGCTGGTAATTTATTTGATACATTTTCAGGAAAAGAACACAAAGTTGATTGATATGCTTTATTTCCATGTCTGCTGATAAATAGATAATAATTAGCAAATAACTTATTTGAAATTTCTTTAAAAACTCCCTGAATCATTACATTAGCTACCAGGTTACATTTTTCGTAGACAATAAGGCACACAATGGTGAGATTTGTGCCTGATCAGAAGTGTCTTCTATTAGTTTTGGTTTTCCACCTCCGATGAAGAGCAGCGCACAGCCGCTTCTCAAGCCTAAGGGCCCTATTTTAACCATTATATGCTATTTTAGCATATAATTACTAAATCATGTTTATAATAAATTCATTTTCGATAAATATTATATTTTATATTATATTATATATTCAAACAGGTTACTTGCTAATCATCACCTAATTACCATGAAATTTGCGGGCCCGTAAAATGAAGTGTTACCCTAATTCACAATTCTCCTGTTAAGTAAAGATAAGAATATGAAACTGTTCTTGCATGAGGCCCAATAAGTGTATTTAACACCACCTTGTTACTTTGTTCAAACAGGTAATATAACTGTTTTTGTGTGCATGAGGTTAAATGATCAATTAAACCACACACAAAATGCTTAATGAGGGCAGATACCCTAAAGCACTAAAAATATATAATACATGAGACTGACTGCTCTCTCTACAGTCTCTGCAGCAGCATATGTGGTACAGTATACCGCTGTGACTCATGCTAAATCACAGCCCGTCTGTCCACCCTCTTCCCCTTTGCTGCAGTCGAATGCTCACTCACCTCCACAAGCTGAGGATCAGACAGATGGACAGGAAGGAAGCAGAAAGACAGGGAATAAAAAAAAAGTTCAGCTTAAAGAGTCATGGCATTGTTGTAGCTTCTTTTGTATCATGCTTTCATGAAGTTTAGCTGTGACTCATATGCTGTGATTACCATCTGAAGTTCAACTTGGGGACAACTCTGTTATGAATTAGCAATGCAAGCTGCACCAAAGACTCACCACAGTGCTGACTCATCTCTGAGCGAACGTACTCTCTGACCTCATACTCCTGAATTCAAAATACAAAAGGGGGAACAGAGCAAAAAAAACACACTTACAAACACAACCCTGATATCAACTCTGTATAAGTGTGTGTTCGCCGTTTGGCGTCGGCGTCTTCCGATTGAGCCTCAAGCACTGACCGTCATGCCTGGTTCTCCTCTGTCTCCCTTGGCTCCATCTGGTCCCAGCTCTCCCTGCAACATGGACAGGTATTAGGACACACAGGCGACCCACAGAGAGGCTTGCAGCACAGTACTTCATTAGGCTGAGACCAGGTGCAGCACATGAACTAAATGCAAAGTCAAAGTGAAAGGTGAAATCAGCAATTGTGACTCAAACAAACACATAAAAAAAAAGGTTTCTCAGTCTTGACGTCCTGTGTCCGTGTATGGCAGGCCTATTCAAGGGGCCGGACATTTACATTTCCTATCTGATCTGCAGAGTAGATTAGTAGATTATTGTTTTAATAAACCATAATGTTGCATTTAACATCTTTTTTATTCAGTTTGACTCTCCTAAATTCCCTCTGCTTAAAGAGCCTGGGTTCAAACTTTTTAACAAAATAAGTATTTCTGTGTTTAACAAGACTTATTACACGGCTTTGTTGAATACTTGATTCTGATTGGTCAATCACGGCGTTCTATGGTCTGTTATTTCTTTATACCAGACCGTTGCTATGGGCACAGTTCTGATCTCGGACTCTGGCATACTGTTTTTGTGTCAAATTGTTGTTTTCTTGAGTAAGTAGCCGTGTAATAACCGGGATAATTTACAGCTAGCGGGTCATTGTTGTGAAAGAATCCCATTCAGGGCGATGTAATGGATGGACGTCGGGGTCCACCCCTCCACTCCGTGTCCGGGTGCGGCATCGCCCTATCGGGGTTTCTTTCACAACAATGACCGGCTCGCTGTACATTATCCCTTACATAACTAATGAATGGGCTAATTAGCCAACTAATGAAATGATGATCTACTAATAATCAAACAATGTAAACACCCATAAACTCAGAATGTTATCAGGTTAATTTACAATGATATTGCTTTTAACCATCCGTGACAATAGTGTGAGTGGTAACGTTGATGAATAGGAATAAACTCTCTTATTGGAAGAAATTATTGTTATAGCCACGGGCCGCCAATTAAATAGGCCTGGTGTATGGGATCCATTTGGGGAACCATAAAATCAAATTCAGCGATGAAAGCTTTAATAATATGTGGTTGTCATTTCAAATAACCAGTTTTGGCTCCATACAAATTTAACTGTCAAAGCGATGAAGTCTGGCGCTGAGGGAATTCATTCTCCCTGAAAAAATGTTTTGCATTTGGCCCACTGTGGGATGTGTAATACTGGAAGTAATTCAGTGCTGCGTGATGGTATGTTTTTGATAAGGGTCCCAAGAATTCCATGACCTTGGCATGTGGTTTCCTATCAAAGATGGTTGCCAAGAAAACAACCAGGAGACGAGTGTGACACTGACCACCTCTCCTCGCTCCCCTGGGATCCCTGGGATACCGCGTGGACCCACCACGGATGGACCGATTGGACCTCTCTCTCCCTGACAGACACACAGACAAAACAACATTACAACACACAACATGTCTGCAGTAGACAGGTGTAGTGTAACACTTAGATTACATATGTACCACTGCCTCTTTATACACAATCTCTGGACACAGGTGGTATTTGCTTGCATAGTTTCAGTGAGAACAAAGAAAGATAATTGTTTATGTTGCACTCTATTTCCACTGTTATCTTTTCTACTGTATTTACAGTGGTGGACGAAGTACTCAGATCTTGTACTTAACTAAAAGTAGCAATACCACAGTGTAGAAACACTTCTTACTTATAAGTAAATGTTATGCATTCAAATATTTACTTAAGTAAAAGTACAAAAGTATTGCCATCACAATATAGTTTAAGTGCCAAAAGAAAAAGTGTACATTATATTATTGTATGATAATTATGAATGCATTAATGCGTACATCACATTAATGTTGAAGCTGGCAAAGTTGCAAACTACTTCATAAACTTTATCTGCTGGGTAGCTTGTGAATTTCCCCAGAACAATACAATCTTATTTTATGTTAATCTATAATAATAATAATGGAAATATTTTGTATATAAATCTGAATCTGCTAAGTAACCAGTAACTAAAATTATCAGATAAATGTAGTGGAGTAAAAAGTTTAATATATGCCTCTGAATTGTGGTGGAGTAGAAGTATAAAGTAGCAGAAAATCGAAAAACTCAAGTAAATCTCAAAACTGTACTTAAGTACAGTACTTGAGTAAATGTACTTTCCATCACTGTGTATTTACTGTACTTATGCGGCTTCAATCCACACACACAGTATCCAAAAGTTAAATTCACAACGATGCAGACATCAAAGCTATAGAGAATACAATTTCATACGGTCATAATGCAGTTCTGGTCACATCATGACATTATAGGTTTACAGTTTTATGTCTTAGTGTTTATTGCTTTCACATCCTTATTAACAGATCAGATGCTCAGTCTTCCTTTCAGACTGCACCAAAGCAAACAATATTGGTTTAGGAAAATAATGCAACTAGGTTGACTCAGGGGGGTGTCTCAGTTCGAGAAAAAAAAAAAAAAAGGGTGCGCCCATCAAAGAGACTTGATATTGCCCTGCACTCCTGTCACCAACTTCCTTTATTTACTTGATGATGCAGCAGACAAGTCAGTCAAACGCAGGACCCATCAAACTGTCAATCATCACGATGAAGCAATACACAGCAATCAAACAACACTAGCAGGCAGGTGGAGAAGAAACAAGAGAACGGTCTGAGGAGAAATACAAAAAGACTATATTCTTTTTATAGCAGTCTTACATCACATTCTTAACGTCACAACTGTCACAAACAAAAGTTTTATCTTTGTTGCCACTCACACGCCTCTGACTGCTGCTATTTTGTGCACTCACGTAGTGAAGCCATAGACACTTTTGTCTATTCTTGCTTCCATTATACGTTATTTTTATTTGCTAGATCACCATCACATGTGTTCACAGCCATTCATGGTGCACCCATTTAGCCCAGTCGCACAGCTGTTCGTGAAATAGTCACAAAATTGAATGTATTGATTCTGTATAATGTGTTTGATTACATAGACACGAATGTCACATTTTTTACGTAAAGGTCGGCACAAAATCAATTTGTATTTAACCCACGTAATTGTAAACCGGGAAGTATAAAGATCGGCGAACGCCACGTAGGGAGGAGGTCGGGGTGGATAGGTTGCTCAAAAAACACCGGACTTTCACCCAGGAGACCGGCGTTCGTGTCCCGTGCAAAACCAGAAGTCAAAGTCAATTTATTTGTCACGTAACATCCGTACTTAAGTTACGGCACTTCTGGTGTTATTTACACATCACAACCACGATCTTTTCCTAAAGCTAACTAAGTAGTTTTGTTGCCTAATCCTAACCAGGTAGGAACTAGGAACCTTTTGAGGAACTCATGGGTTTTGACCGCAAGGAGCAGGATCTAAATTAAGTTCTGGGGACATTTTCCCCCCTAAAAAGGCCCTGGTCGGGGGATAGTACTTTCTCAAAGTACAGGCTTTGGCGTCGGCTTCTCGATGCATTTTAAAAAAGAACGAGAGAAAAAGAGAGAGAGATTGCGCTAGCGAACTGAGAGGGCGAGCAGTAGAAGTGCCACACAGTGCGGCGGCGCAGCAAATGAGAGAAAAAAAAGTTATTTTCTGATTGTTTCATGGCGGTTATGTTCTAAAGCACAAATAAATAACCATCAAACACTCAACAGATGATTTACTTTTTTAAACTTGTTCTTTAGATGAAACGGGTTGACACAATGAAGTGGAGGCTGCAGAGTGTGTTTACCACTGCGACCACCAGCTGCCCTCGTCTCATGTCATGTAGCTTTTTCATACTTCAGCGGACTAATTTGCCTAAACTTTGCAGGTCTTTAGACCGCTATGGGAACGCAGACAACAATGGGCTGAAGGACACTTTTAGTTCCTTGAAAAGTAGTCCCGGGACTAAAATTACCAGGAACTTCTTTGTGGAAACCTGGCTATAGTCACCTTCTGTCCCTGGAGCCCCTCTGGGCCTTTAGCACCAGCTGGTCCCAGAGCGCCAGTCAGGCCAGGGACCCCGTCCACTCCTCTGGAGCCAGGAGGACCAGGTACGCCAGACGGACCCTACTTGAAGCACAGAGACCGTTAGTTATGGATCTCAAGGTTTCCTGTAGCTGTGAGGATGAGCGATGTTGTGCTTCTGATACATAATATGGAGATTAGGTACAACACGCATACACACACTGTACCGCTGAAGTTAGACACTCACCCTTTCACCTTTCTCTCCCTGAGCTCCTTTGGGTCCCGCAAGCCCGTCAAAACCACGGTCTCCCTACACAGACAAAGGAAAGTGGATACCCTTCAGATTGGACACATTTGTTATTGGTTAACCCTTAGAGACCCACATTGTTTTGCTTTTGTCTTTTTTAGGAGGGTACAGGGGGTCTTTAGGGGGAGATAGCAGGTCATGTGTAGATGTCACATAGAAGTGATGTACATTATCATCAAGAATCCCCCCAAAATACCACATTAAGACACCAAGACCTTGAGGAACACCATAGAAAAAGCCATGCTGTGATTTGGCATCAACAACTTTTGACATTTGGAGATTTCTGCAAGAATTGCATTTTTCGGCGATTGAATGGCGAGCGCTTCTGTTCTGGAAACTGCTCAGAAATCCTCCTATTGTCAATCTACCTAGGAAAGTCCTCAATCCTCTGAATGCTCTAGGTCTTTAGTTTGTGGTTGTACAGTTTCATGAGGCTGTGATTATCCTAGAGGTCACCACAGGTCATTTTATACAGTAGGGTCAAGTTTAAAAAAAATAGTCTCATTACAATGAAATGGCTCCTATGGGTGCTAACATCATAACACATGAATATAATTGGGCTCAAGTATGCAGAAATATTCAAACAGATCATTTTTAGAATAGGCAAAAATAACACATTTATAGTGCATGACAAAATAATTATGGTTTTTGCCCCAAACTGCATGTGATTATCATAAAGTGGGCATGTCTGTAAAGGGGAGACTCGTGGGTACCCATAGCACGCACATATATTGTGAAAATGGCCATGCCAGTTTTCTCTCGCCAAAATTTAGCCTAACCTTGGATCGTTATTTACAAGCTAGCATGAAATGGTTGGTACCAATGGATTCCTTAGCTTTTCTAGTTTCACATGATGTTAATATATTCACTCTAGCTTTAAGACTGAGCCCGCTACAGCCTCTTAAATACAGTAATAGCACATACCTTGGGACCGACTAGTCCTTCTTTTCCAGGGATCCCTGGGGCTCCAGAAGGTCCGAGGTCCCCCTGGAAAACACAGAGAGCATTCCTGTAGATACCCAATCTTTAGGAGCACACAGAGGTACACGGATATGATACACCAAATATTACTCATACCTGTTCACCTTTTCTTCCCGGTAGGCCTGATCGTCCATGAATACCAGCATCACCCTGAACACAAACACTCAAGATTCATTTACTATTCAAGTATTTACCACACAGTACATGACTCATACATGCCTGACTCACAACTTATTCAAGTTTGATGTATAATCACAACAAAAGAATAGATTGTCTAGCTTCAAGCACCACCAGCTATTAGGGAAATGTTAACATATTTCTGCATCTTAGAATAAAAACCCACAGTGTCAAAATCCGACTGGGTGTGAAGTTATCACTATACAATGTCTTCATTCATGCTCATTTCTTCTCCTCTTCCTCCTATCAAATCACATTTTCTCTGTCTGTCTCAATCCCACCTTCGCTCCTTTGGGTCCATCGGTTCCACAAGCCCCCTTGGGTCCTCGGTCACCCTGGAAACACACAAGTCCATCATTGACAGAGGCACATGAAGAGGCTCGTGAGTCTCAAAGGGACAAGATGGTTCGAACCAGCCAGACAAAGAGTCCATCCACAGACCCAGACGGTCCTTTCACCTGCCACTCAGACTGAATCATTGTCCACGAGCACTCACACACACAGCGAACATCACCCAACTAGTCCAGCAAGTTCCAAACAGCGACGGATATGACGAAAAACTGGGTGCATCATTCTCCTGATAATGGGCGCTGAGACAAGTGGCAATACAGCTGCAGAGGACTGGCTGATGTTATCTGGTCCGGCTTGGATAGACGTACAGGAAGTTTTCAACAGTTTTTCTTTTTAGACTTTAAAAGTGGCTAGTAATTCGTAAAACTTTTACAGAGTAACAGTAGGAGTCTGAGCTTTGTACGCACATAATTTAGCAAATGGCACAAAAACTTAAGATAACTAGAATTTTTCAAAAACCAAGGTGGCGACGGCCAAAATGCCGAACTCGAGGCTTCAAAACGGCAGTCCACAAACCAAAGGGTGACGTCACGGTGACTACGTCCACTTCTTACATACAGTCCATGTGTCTGTCCAGTAAATATGAAGCTACTGCCAGCAGTCGGTTAGCTTAGCATTTAATACTGGAAACAGGGGAAACAGCTATCTTGGCTCTGCTTCAAGGTAACACAATTTGCCTAACATTCACTAATTAACATGTTATATAAAAACGACAATTCGCCGCTGTACGGGGCGTTATGCGCCTGACTATTTCTTGGCTGAGACCAGTTACCAGGCACCCAGCGGAGTTTCCAAAAAGTAAGTGGTCCAGGCCAAGAAATGTTCCGGCAATTAACCTCCCGTAAAACGGCGAATTGTCATTAATAAACTTATTATTATACTTTTGTATGAATAAAACAAATGTTAAGACGTCTAGTGGTGCTGGAAGGTGGATTTTGTTAATTTTAGACAGAGCCAAAAAAATATTCCTTTAAAGATTCAACGTCTTCAACGTTTCTACCTTTTTTAGAGATGTCTGTGATTGTTTTTTTTCTCACTTATTTTTTATTGCAACCATTATTGCAAGACCATAAAAATACAGAAATGCAATCACAAAGCAATCACAGACATCAAAATGTAATCATCAACCTGTTGTATAGGTTGATGATTACATTTTATGCTTGTGTGTGACTTGCTGTGTTTGTTGTATGTCTTCTCTGTACTTATTTCTCCTGCTGTACTCTGGCCTCACTTGCAAAAGAGATCTTTATCTCAATGAGATTCCGTGATAAAGGTTATCAATCAAAAAAAAAAAAAACTAGCCTGCCAACACCCATCTGAATCGCGCCCACATCTTCGAGTGGTTCAGTGATTCAAATATAATTCAAATGAATAAATGAAGTGAAAGAAAGAAACAGGAATTAAATCCATCAGGCTGAGCAAAACATCCATTTTCGGGTATTAATCATCATAATGTTGGGGTGAAAGCAAATATTCTGCATGGATATGTTTAATTTAATCCTCTGCAATCATATCAATTTGATGCTATTATCGAGTTGTGACCGTCATCACCGACTCCTGAAAGATGCTTCAAGGTTGAAACCACACAGAATGAACAAACACTGTCTCAAGCACACACACACTGAAAATACCTTGACTCCTCTCATTCCTACGATACCGAGCTCGCCCTTCTCCCCCCTCGCCCCCATCAGCCCGTCTTTTCCTGATAAACCCTGGAAGAGAAAATAGAAGTCCACCAAAGAGCGAAAAACCCACACAGAAAATGCTAAATCTGTATTTGAATGGAACTAAAACCACAGACCGATTCACCAGGTACTCCAGGTTGGCCGGCTTCTCCCTGCAGAGAGACGACATAATAACAGTAATTAGAGCAGTTAAATTATTACGTGTGCTGACTACCGGCTGGCTTTGCTATTAATCATGACACTGATTTAATCACAATGATAATCCAGGCTCAGCATTACTCGCCTTCTGTCCACCAGGGCCACGGGCACCCGGGAATCCTGTGGACCCTCTTTCTCCCGGCTCTCCTCTCAGACCCTGATGTCAGATACACAGAAATATGCATATTGATCATTTGTAATATCAATACACTGACCTCTTGGCTACCACAATATAGGAATATTGTTTGAATGTCATCTTTTCCTGGTTGTGTTACAGTCAAAGAATCAATTGATGCGCCTGCTTGGCCATCTGATCCACGTTACTAATGACAATATATCATCCACCCCTAATCTAAATTAAGTACTGTTAAAAGGCAAACTATCTAATTCTGAAACAACTAGTCTAATAGCCAATTAAGATAATTCACAGACAACAATTTTGGTAATTGTTTTCTCAAGTAAAAATGCTAAACATTTGCTGATTTCAGCTTCTGAAATGCAACAAATCCTGTAGTATTCTCTGCTTCACACCAGTGAAAATTGAAAATCTGTAGCTGTTTTTGGATAAAACGAGAAATGTTAAGTTGTCACCTTGGATTTTTTAAAATGCAGGAGGACATTTTTCACTATTTTCTTACATTTCTTTCACCAAATAAGTAGTCAATTCCTAAGAAAAACAATTAACAGATAACTCAAAAATGAAAATGATCATTAGTAGCAGCCATAAAACTATCACATAACAAACTTACCTGCTCCCCTAGAGGGCCCTCTTGACCTTTCACCCCTTTTTCTCCCTGCACACCTTTGGGTCCCCTGTCACCCTAAAATGGAACAACAGTGAGATCCACAACAAGCAAAACCAAATACACACTGTAAGAACAAACGTGGATATTTTTATTATATTTAACCATACAGGCGTTCACTGACCGTTTCTCCTTTGGTGCCCCGTTCTCCAGCAGGTCCTCCCACCAGCACAGTGTCCCCCTGTGAGTGACAGTACAGCTGTAAACATCTGGCTTCTCCCCAAAGCCAAAACATCCACACACACAATGTTTCATCCAGTTACCTTTTCTTAAGCAGTGTCACTTATGGTATCACGGCCCATTAACATTGTGTGTATTCATATATTCCTCCTGCTCTCTCATGAAAGAGCTCTTTCAAAACAGCCACTGCTGACACAACGCGTCTTATTGTCCTCTTTCTCCCTCTGGTGTCAATGTCCGCTTTACAAATATTAATATAAAGAGAGAGAAAGACAGCGAGCAGTGGTGGAGCTTATTAGATATTAAAATGCACACACCTTCTCTCCTTTGTCACCTTGCAGCCCGATGTCTCCCTGAAAAAAAAAGATTGGGAGCAAAACATTTCATTCAAGCGTGTCAATTTAATCCACCACTTTACATGAGCATAATGCTCAGGGGGTACAGCTGGCCTTATGACACATAAAAATGGGAAAAGGAGTGGTAGTATTCACCTTCTCTCCCCGAGCACCGCGAATCCCTGCGGGACCCTGATGAACACACAAACACACATACTCCCATTATATACGGCGCCACACAGAAAAAAGAAACTCCATTCATGTTTCTAACTCGAGGCGTGTTTACTTTGGTCAGACAACAAAACTGAAATCACAATAATGCCATGACTCCTCAGGGTGTACAGTTTGATTAAAGCAACACTGCAACACTGTGAGGGAGGACAAGGCCTATTGAATAATTACTTTACAATCTAATACATTGTGTCCTTGTGAAGAACAGCTCTTCTATCATCACCACAAAGATTTATGTAGGTGTTTTTCCCAGTGGGCAACCATCCGGGCAAAGAACGTATATTGATAAGAGGTGAAAGCGTTCAACAATGTTCCATTGCAACGTCAGCGGCCCAACAGCAGAGCTACGCTTCCGCCATTCTGGACTGAAAGCGATTCACCAAGTCACCAGTGAAACGTTCGCCTACAAAGTGCCTTACAAAAATAAAACAAAATGATTTCTATTCTATTGTCATATTTAATGTCTGTACTGAAATGGCCTGGGTTGATAATAATAACCCAAACAATAAAAATATTATAAATATGCATACTATTATAACTATTTACTTACTTACTTATTTATTTAACTTTTTTGCCCGGCCGCTTCCCAGAGGAGCATAAAGTGAGCGATGGACTTAAATGGAAGTTAGAAAAATCCAGCACACAAAGAGCACTCTCAAACTTTTTCATGTCAAGAACTTCCAAAATAGATGTCCAATAGACCACAGACCATGGATGTATAAGAGGTTGCCGAACTCGGCTGTCCACAAACTAATGGAATGGGTGACACCACGGTGACTACGTCCACTTCTTATATAGTTTGTGGTTTTTCCCTTTATGCCTGCGTACATACAGCCTCCTGGTGAATTAGACATTTTGAAAAACAAAACACTCAAGAGATGTTGAAAGCTGAACGTCCATGTTTTTTTCTGGCAGAAAAGCACTCGCAGCACCTTTCTAAAAATGCAGCTGTATACAGTACGCTCTCTCCTCTATATGCGCTCTCCTCATTTGGAACAATTGAAAAATGATGCTGGCGCTCAGAAAAAACACGTTATAAAGACACTTAGCCTTAGTGGAGAGGCTTGTTGGTGTATGTCGTGTTCCTGAGTGATGGATAAAAAAGGAAACACTTATTACCGTTGTCCCTCTCTCCCCATCCAAGCCAGCACGGCCCTCCTCACCCTAAGAAATGACAGACAGAAAAAGGCACACATATACACCGGTCTCTATCACCCAGAGGCAGATTCATATTGGATTACATCTCCAATGATACACTGATGTAACTGATGTCTTACTCTGGGCCCTGAATCTCCTCTCTCTCCTCTGGGACCGGGGATGCCGACACCAACCTCCCCCTGGCAACAGAAATAATATGTACACCCTTCAAAAAATCCATTAATATTTAAGCAGCTAGACAGAAATATGTGTCGCTTGGATAGTCACCTTGTCCCCTTTGACCCCGTTGGTACCAGCAGAGCCCTAGAAAACAAAGTATTGATCGTATAAATCATAAATCATCACTCATGTTTTTATCCATTTCCCTCTCTCTCCCTGACCTTTTACTTAAAAAAAAGAAATAAAATAATAATATTTTTTACATATCACAACCATCTATAAGCAGTCATCCAACCACAATCCAGAAGTCCAGCAGGATCACAATCAAGCCTAAATATGGCTACTTTTAGCTGAAACTAGCTACTAATCACAGTGTAATAAAAACAGGAACTAGACTCACTGCCTGTCCAGGAGGTCCAGCAGGACCAGGGGGTCCAACATTTCCTGCACGGCCTGCAAAGCCCTGGAGACCCTGAAAATGAGACCTCAATAGTTGAAAACCAACCACAGATATTAAGACAGAAAAAATACAGTATCGTGTATCAGCAGCAGCTCCACCAACCCTCTCCCCTTGTGGTCCAGGAGGTCCTAGTTGTCCAATTTCTCCTCTCAGGCCTGGCGGCCCAACATCACCTGACTTCCCCTGCAGCCCCGGAGGACCAGCTGGACCAGGAAGGCCTGGATCGCCCTGAAATTAAGTCTGAGTTAGATTGGCACATCTGATAATTCACATTAACTGATCACAGAAGTAAAACATACAGTAGATCATCCTATGCTGCACCACATGCTGTTAACTCACCTTTAAACCTTGAGGCCCGACCCGACCAGGAGGACCCGCCAGTCCGATGCCCTTCTCTCCCTGCAACACACATTTTGTCATAACTGTCACATGGATTGGGTTTGATTTCAGGCAAATTAATAAAAACACATGACAGAAGTTTACCTTATCTCCTTTTGAGCCAGAAGATCCCTGTGCCCCCTGCATGAAAAACAAATATGGGGGTGTGAAAATAAGAATAACCGATTGTGGATTTTTTTGTGGATACCAATAATATTAGCAAGAAAACAGAAACATGCAATTCAGGCCTGGAATTTCATCATTTTAGGGGTAAGGCCACTTGGCCTTTGGTGTTGTCAATTATTGTCAAAAGGAGAAGGAGCCCATTTTGGGTACACAAACCTCAACCAGCTAAGGAGACACTCTGTGCATCGCGCTGCGGCTCAAGCAAAAATAAATGAGGCACATATTTTTAGCGGAGCTTCTGAAACATGCGGTGGCGTGTTTGGTGGAAACAAGCATTGTCTTGAGTTGCCGCGATTAGCTTCGGCGACCGCGGAGTAGCTGCGTCCGGTGGAATCCAGGGGTAAGATTTGTGTCAAACTATCTAGATAAATAGTCTGGTTTTCCTGCGGTTCATACCCGGCTCGAAATCAAACCCAACACTGGTTATGTGCGCATCGTGCACATGTTTCCCGAATTCACGATCACAACAAAAGACACTGGGGTCTAAAAAAAACTTATTAACAGGAAGGAAGCAGAGGAGAAAATGGCAAAATCAGCTGGGGCAGTGCAGGCGGGGCACCAAGGCCACTGTGGCCGCGGGGCACATAATTTTTTGGAGGGGCAGAAGGCCAAACTGAAGAGGCAGGGCGGCCATGGCCCTCATGGCCTCCGTGACAATCCTGCCCTGATGCAAACTATTGTTTGTTGTTTTAATTAATATTAATAATAATAACAAAGTTTGTTTAAAGTTGCTAAATGCTAGAATGGTAGCATTTCTATTGCCTCCACAGAGCTCTCAACATGGCCACGGCTGAGCCGGGGAACCGGAGGGTGAGTGCGATGCTTCCGCAACAGCGGCATCGGTCGGAACGGTGTTATCAGCTGTAACCGCCATATGAGCGCAGTGCAGGGCGGCGGCCATGAGCTAGCCAGTGGGGCACGCTCAAATGCACAAAAAGGTATGCACGGCTTGCCCGGCGATGTCAACAAAGCACAGAAAAGCTTGGATTACAACACACACGGAGGGAGAGTGACTTCATTCTCTGCTCAGGTAGACATTAGTCCTCTATATCTTTACATAGCAAATAGTGTTTGCTGCTATATTAATGCTCTGGATATCATATAGAGCACCTTTAAATAGTGCTTCTGCATGCCCCCCAAATATCAGTTTGGCATTCATTATTATGCAGGTGAAGACACGTTCCATCAGTATTGGTGCGTACCGTCAGCGGCTTGGTTGTCATTACACTTAACATGCCTCGTTAACCTCGAGGATGACAAATAATCAAAACCTCGAGCATCAGAGGAGATTGGTCTCAATTACAGCTGACACTTTTAGATAGGAGGTCTAGAGACTTTAATAACAGTGCTGTAGAAAAAGGGTTGATTAAGGTAAGATTAAATAATTTGATCGACTTTGGAGAGGATGAGTTTGACATAAAGGATCCTAGTTTCAAATGTGCGGTAAAATCTTCAAACATTTACTTGTATCATCACACATTTATTGCACTCTGGTGGGATTTCTGGTTAACAGAAATGTCAGTAGGATGCGATTACATAACTAGGATGAGTAAAACGTCCAATTTGGAGCTGATTGCTGCGCAGGCCCTCCAAGCAGAGCCATGCAAAATATCAATATGCTGCGCTTGATGATTTTAATATAAAAATCTGAGCTGGATGTTGTTGAGTAGTTACTCACATCATTACGGTAAAAACAAGCAAAACCCATTTCTTGACAAAATAATAATCATCAAGGAAGTTAAATAAAAAATGCACTTTGTTTAGTGTTTCATCAAGTTCATGAAAAAGTAAATGTTCTTCAATAAAAGAACACATTGTCTGAATAATGGATTAATAATAGTTACACTGAATAGTTCTTCAGGAGCGATTCAATTTAAAATAGATAAAATGGACAAGGTAACTACTGTATTTATACACAGATCACCGGCGATACCGACTGACATTACTGTCTTTAAGAGGAAAACTGGCATGGCCATTTTCACAAGGGTGAAAGCTGATTACTCACATCTTCTCCAGGCTCTCCTGGTTCACCATCCACTCCCTGGCATGATGACAGATAACGTGATGTGAACATGTTGTTGTGTTAACTTTAAGAATATATGTTGCCCTGCAGCATGATGGTAGTACTCACTCTCTCTCCTTTGTTGCCACCGGCACCTTTGTCTCCCCTGTTACCCTGAAAGACGGCAGTTATGATACAGTGTTAATGAAAAGGCATTTGACATTGTCACACTGTCTCTGTGGCATTGACTGAGAGTGAGCCTTCAGGGTTAATGCTTTGGTCAGACTCACCTTTTCTCCAGATAGGCCTCTCTCTCCAACCGTACCTGGCAGTGTTTGACCATTAAGACCCTGCATCACAAGCAGGAAAGTGATGTCAGCTGCATTCAGCCACTGCTTCCTCATATATAATCTTTAAGTCTTTCATTCCCGGACTGAGCCGCGTTATTATGTTACACAATGGAGAAAAAAAAAAAAGGTTCATGTAGCTACTTCCACGTTAATGCCAATAACAATGACTCACCCTCTCTCCTTTTGGTCCAGGGGGTCCGGCCACAGCCTGTAAGTGTGCAGAGAAATGGAAAAAATAATAGTAATTACCTGTGCAGCATAAGGTGGGTTATTGTTTGTGAAAAGACCTAAAAGTGTACTTAAAAGATGTCTTCAGCAAGAAGTCCTACGGCTTAACCACAGCACTACGCCACAGTGAACGTGTTTGACAATCTGTACTTTTCTTCTCTGTGAGAGGAAAAGGTCTTACAACAATTTGCTTAAAGGGTAACCATGGTCCTGGACCCTATTTTCCTACGCTTTTGTGTCTAATGGGAACAAAAATTTTTTAAATTGGTCCATTATTTAGGGATAACGCTGTAACCGGCAGCAGCGAAACGAGCTGTGAAGGCAAGTGAGCAACGTCAATGTAACGTTACGTTCACTAGTTAAGTTCTTGTTTTTGCCACTGAAAGGCTCAGATAGTTATTATAAGTGTCTGACGACATTATGGAAAGGACCCTACAGAGAAATAAAACGTTTTTCTTACCTTTCTCTTGAACTGATCGGTTATTGTTATTGTGTCCAAGTCCCGCTCAAGTCTCATTGTGAAATCTGAATATCGATATTCTCTGGCTCAAGTAAATACGGGCGGCCATCGAATTCAAAGACCTCGTCCACATTGTGGAAATCATCTAAATATTCAGCCATGACCTTAAAAATATTTAATATAACACTAAGCTACGCTTTCTGTGCTCCAACACAACAAACTGCCCGGCTGGCACTCGTGTTTCCACCATGGATGTATTCCACTATTACTAACTGACCGTTGTCCTCCGGCAACACGTCACCTCGCCAGATTTAAGAACGAGACTTCTCCTTGAGCGAGACTCTTTCCATAATGTTGTCAGACACTTATAATAACAATCAGAGCCTGTCATGGCAAAAACAAGCACTTTTAGTGGACGTAAATGACGGTGCCAACTTGCCCCAATAGCACCATATTGCAGCCTGTGAGCGGCTGCCGTCTACAGCGCTCTCCTTCAATACTGGACCAACTTCAGATATTGTTGTCCCTATTAGTCAGTTAGACACAAACACATGAGAAAATAGGGTCCAGAGTGAAAAATATCAGAGTTACCCTTTAAGAGATGCAATTCTTGTGTTAATAATCTGCCTATTCAATTGTACTTGACAATCAAGGAACAATTCACCGATGATGTCGCTCAGGAGTTAATTTGTGATCAAGTGACGTTTCTTTTTTTGGTGTCCCCACATTTTTAGGCTCCGTCGTGACAGTATGACACAACTGCCAGAAAAGTTGTCTGGGTCAAGAATGAGTCAATGAAGCAAAAAGGAAGCTCTAGTTCTTGCACTCAGAAGCAGTGAAACCAACTTAAAAAGCTTTACACGTGAATGTTATCAAAGTCCATCGCAGCTGTGGAGCTGGAAAATGCATTGTCACTTCATCTTTGTTTGTGTGTGTGTGTGTGTGTGTGTGTGTGTGTGTGTGTGTGTGTGTGTGTGTGTGAGAACAAATGGTAGAGCTGCTGAGCAGATGGGCAAGTGCTGCCTTGTTATTCATCAAACTAGTGAACTCGCTGACAGTGTCACAGTGGCTCTGTCCAAGGTGCTGAACCCGAGGCAGTCAGCAGTGAGGGGAGCTGTTCGAGACACTCGTCACGATTCATGTCAACATTACGAACGACAGGAATGGCAGCGAATACCGAGTACCTGACAAGCAAGCTCCATCTTTGTGTCTTTATCTTCAGACACTTGAGAGAAACTACAGCACTGACGATCAGAGGCTGCTGGCAATGAGGAGTTTAAATTGTTGTCGGGTGGCCTAGTGGTGAAGACAGATTCTATATGCTGTGATCGCAACATCTCTGGTTCAGCTCCAGGGATGTCGTAACCCCTCGTTCTGAGAAAAGCGACAATATGATATGAATTTAGGACACATATTCACTGAGACATGATGTAAATGCTTTTAAAGCCGCACAAAAAGCTACTCTAGTGTAGCATGTGAGCTTGAGAGCAGCTGCCTGCTCGCATACATTTGATAAAAACACCTAGGGGTGCACCTATTGTGAAAATAACTGCTCAAAAGCCTTTTTAGCACTATAAAACTACCTACATGTGCTCAATGAGTAGAATGTTTCAGTACGTAGCCCAACAAAAATACTCATTTGTTGAATCATAAATTAAATGTAAATGTAAAAGCGATTAGAAACATAAGCAGTGTTTCTCACACATAGACGTTACTTGGGCCGGCCGCCCATATATTAACGGCCGCCCAAGTATATGGCGAACCATTTTAGAATTTTTCATTGACATTTTTTTTTTTTTATTGGTCCAAGAATAACGCCATCCGCGATCAATGAACTAGTGGGCTAGTAGCGGCAGAACGCCACCGAATCAGCAGCTGGTTATTGTTGTCCGAGACCGACCGCAAATAACCACAAACACAACATTTTGCCGGCGCACAATTGATGCAACACAGCAGATAAACATCGGCCACTGACAGCGGCGAGTGCAATCTTATTTGCCGGTAGGCCGATGGCAGTCAACAATGCGAATATCGGCTGATACCGATAAATCGGTGCATCACTAAAAACACCCCAAAGAGGCATCATGCAAAAGAATATGATGAAGTTTTACAAGCAAACATTATTCAGAAGAAAAGGGGTTGGAGCAACAAACGCTACTGGAAACAATACAGAACTGTGAAAAACTCAGTGGTTGAATAAACATGTGCTTTGGATGCTTAACTTAACAGCTCAAGCCTTTCTCCATACTGTACTGCCAAACGGCCATTTCATCTCTGAAGCAGCTGTTCCGCATCTGTACAAGCGAATCACTGAATTCCTATCATAATGCTTAGAAAACATTGCAGTTTTAGAGTTAATAGCTAGTAAATGTTCATGCTAATACACGTCATTATGAAATCTGGCAGCACACCTGACAGACTCGAGTTTTGCATTACAAAAAGCTGCGCTCGAGGCTATAACATTTGATTGCTCCTGGCTCAGACATGGAGGGGATCTGCAACACAACAACAGCAAATCAGAGTACATATAAGGTCAGGTGCACTCATAGGTTACTAATAGTTTGGTAGCAGTTTAATAAAAGTTTATATGATTAAAATGTGTCCGATTGGTGTTGGTATCTGCAGTGTAATGATACTGTTATTGTAAATAAAATAGTTGTATTGAGCCATGTCTAATAAAAAGTGAAGAACAGAGATGATTATGACTCTATGTGATGATGTGATGAGCCCTGCAGAGCAGAAGTTATGAATGTATTTGACCTTCTCTTGTCATTTTCAGTCTCACTGAGCTGAAATTTGGCTTAATTGAGATCCTCATCATCAGAATTGGCACAGACGTTTTCGCGCCGAGCCAATCCCCATTAACAGATGTCTGCAGTCATTCAAATACAGAGAACTGGCAGGCGATGATATTTCAGTGTCGGTGGTAAGGTAGTTTCCATTTGAAGGCCAAGTGGCGCTGATGGCCGAGCAGGGGCGGGACTTATTGTAATGTTGGAGTATATTCTAGGGAGAAATATTTAATTCAAGTAATAATGGGAGCAGCTACGTTGGAACATCCAGTTCAATCTGCTTTGCCAATTCCTGCCAGAGGTTTATGATGCGTGATCGTGCATATCAATATATCTGTCAAGACTCTTCTCCAGGCTCTCTTTCTTGTTAAAGATATATTCTGACCAGCCATTAATGTAGTTTACATCTCATCTACTTTAAGATACATATGGATAAGGGCTGGGAGATATGGAGAAAAACAATATTTTTGACCAAATACCTTGATATCGATATTGCGACGATATAACGACTAAGTGGGTAAAGACAGATAATAGAGCAGCTAGAACAGTCTGGTAAGTTCAGAAAATTACATCACTTTATTGTAATAAAGCCTTTAAAACTAGGAAAAGACGACACTTTACGATATTACAATATCCAAAATTTAAGACGATATCTTGTCTCATATCAGGATATCGATATAATATCAATATATCGCCCAGCTCTAATATGAATTGATGCAAGACAATCCAGAGCAGCTTGTGCCACTTCCAGACTGGCTGGTTCAGGTTTAAATAGAACACTCAAGCCAATTATCCATAAATGTATGCAAGGATTTAGCTGAAATTCACATTCATGGTTGGCTCCTCTGTTATTTTTAGACTGGGAGGCTCTACAGGCCTCCACAGGGTTTTCCCCCCATTTAGCTGCAATAAAACTCCAGGGCTGTACTGCACCAGATAATATAGACCTGGGAGGGTAGTGTGAGCGCAAGAAAATAGTAACTAAATATGGTCCTGACATGTGAAAACTCATTTTACTGGGTGAGCAAGTGCCAGAGAATTTGCTCTTTGAATGTCAATCAATAACAGTCGTATAACAGAGAAATCCCACTGAGACAGCTCGCAAGGGAAGATGGAGCTCTTGTATTTCTGCCAAATCCCAGCTCAAAATACCCACTGAATGGGTAAGGATATTAAATATTACAGTAGGTAGCTCACTGACAGACAGACAAAATATCATTTAATATAACACTAGAGTTTTGTAAAAGTTTTGTGCGTGTCTCCTGATGAATGAAGACCAAATACAGATCTATCCTCACTTTCAACCACCCAGACAGGTAGAGGTAGCGTAGTTACCACCACAGAGCACTGTGGACACGTTTTCACCAGGATAAAATTCATAAACCACACCTAAACATTTCCCAGGTTAGAGGTATGTAACCGACCCCATCATTTGTAAATGTAGATGAAAAATGAGAAACAGAAATGAGAGCGAGGTCAACAATTATCTGGTGTAACTCCATCATAGCACAATGTTCGTGTTTGATGTTGCTAAATTATGTAGAGCACAATTTCTGTATTCAAAGACCCTTCAACACCACACATTTCTGCCTTTCTGATTGTACTGACTTTACTGTATTTAAAGGTGCTAAATGTGAGATTGGGAGCATTTCTATTGCCTCCGCACAGCTCTCAACATGGCGCGGCTGAGCCTGTGGCTTGCAGCTAATGGTGCAAACAGCGCTAACAGTGGAAACAACGTCAACACTGCTGACAGAGCGCGGGGGGGGGGGGGTGTACCGGAGGGCGGGTGCTACGCTTATGAGACTACTGTCTCACACGCAACGTGAATTTAATCTATGCATGAGTGTATGTATGATCTATGTTTTATACGTGTATGTACAGTACATTGCGACTTTGGTATGTTGTGTGAGGCGGTGGCTTGGAGCCCAAGACAAATCAACAACAAAGTATATCTTATCTTATCTTATGCCGTTGGTCAGGACAGCGGTATCAGCTGTAATCACCGTATGAGAGCAGTGCAGAGCGGTGGCTGTGAGCTAGCCAGTGGGGCGCGCTCTCATGCGCAAACATGCACTAGAAGCATGCGTTGCCAGTCCGGCTATGTAAACAAATAGGGATGGGTACCAAAGCCTGGTACTAAATGAGCCCCGGGGCAAATTTTTCAAGACCATAGTGTCGATAAGCTCTGACGTTAAGCAAATGAATTTCCTATTTATTTAGGCTACATAAACATTATCTTGCACCTTTGATCTCACAAACTCTGTTTCTAGTTTGTAATAAGATTAAAACATTTGTCAATGATGCATTTTCCAATCCAGAGGAGAGGTCTCTCTCTCAGCCTGTTGTCTGTGTGCGAGGGGCGGGGCCAGCTCTCTCTGCCTCTCTCCCACACACACACACACACACACACACACACACATACACACACACACACACACACACACACACACACACACACAGACAGAGATCATAGAACCTGCTCTTAGCGACAATGGCGGAGAGAACAAAGCGGACCAAAGTGTGGTTATACTTTAGTCGAGTGCTAACCACTGCACCACCGTACCGCCCGCTGAAGGACACTTTGACATGCGGACTAATTCTATTATTAATTTGTTTAATTTTTTTCTCTTACAAAAAACAACAAAAATATCCGTTAAGAGTACTGTTAAGAGTATCGTTAAAGTACCGGATCGATAAGCAGTATCGGTAAGAGTAGTAGTACCGTTGAAATCTTAACGACACCCACCCCTATAAACAAAGCATGGAGAAGCTCGGATCACCCCACACACAGAGGGAGAGCGACTTCATTCTCTGCTCAGGTAGACATTACTCCTCTATACATAGACAATAGTTGTTTAGTGCTATATTAATGCTCTGGATATCACATGGAGCACCTTTAACTACAGGTTACTGACAGTAGATCCCCTCATCAACAGAGAACGTCTATTATCTAACGATTGGAGCGCTCATCATGTTCCTCTCCCTTCAGCCTCATGGCTCACACTGCTGCAGCCTACTCAGAGATATCAGAGTTACAATATCGGTTTACAGAGACAGCTAGCAGCAGCATATAACCAACTAACAGCGGGACTCCCGGACAACATTAACAAGTGTACAAATTGCAGGGAAATGTCTCTGGGTTACAGGCAGCCCCAGCCCCAGGTGGACAAACAACAGCAGCCCGACCACGGCCCCTGAAGGAAGACTCAGAATAGGCATCAGATGAAAACTCTCGCAGAGGGAACCTAATAATAGCATCACAGTTTTTTTTTTTTTTTGTCACTTCAGGCAGCAAATCATTCTGTAGCGGGGATCAGATCCAATAAAAGCAACCACAAAACCAATCTCATTGACTGTCCTCTTCGCCAGAGGCTGCTCGGTAGATACAGCATGTTCTCACCTTCCCCGGAGGGCCGCTGTCTCCCTGCTCCCCCTTTAAGCCGCCGTGGCCTGGAGGTCCAGCAATGCCCTGAGGAACAAATTACACAATGATGACATCGAGGAGGACCAGATAAAAACAGCACACTACACATTGCATACACAGTCGACTACATGAACACTGGCACATAGAGACACACACCAGCTTTCCTGGTAATCCATGTATTCCTTCTTTGCCAGGCACTCCATCTCTTCCAGGGACTCCAGGTTTACCTGCTTCACCCTGAGGAGCAGCACATACATCAGTGGGTTTAACAGATGTGTAATCAAAAGCACGTGCAGTCACGTTTGCATTTGAATGCACTACACAGGCTGCAAATCATCTAAAAAGATCTGTGCAGCTGTCTTCAATCTGGTCCCCAATTCACCTAGAACACCACAAATGATCAATTAATATGGATCAGTTATGGGGTCTTCACTTATTTGATATATTTTAATAAATATTTTATAATAGTGAGATATTATTACACAAACAGCCAACAGTTTACAACTAAAATGAAACCAAGAAAATGGTTGATGGCATGCTGAGATTGCTTGTTTTTCAGCTGAAGGTACAACAAACCACATGTTCTGTGCCCTGCTATTTCTAATTATGAACACAAAACGCAGCCGCCCTTCGTCAGCAAAAGCTTGGTACACATGTTTTGGCATTTTTATTCAATTACCTTCCCATTTTCAGTTATAATTGAAATGCCTCAGGCTAAGAACATTTCTTCAATGTCACACTTCCTCACTGTGCTCCACAGTGCAGCAACAGTGGCAGCCAGATCAGGATCACATACTCACCACCTGCCCCGACAGTCCTGGAGGGCCCTGTGGACCCTGCAGGGAGAAATAAAAACAGCGGTGAGAAGGAACACAGTATGATACACACCGTGAGAGTTTTGATCAATTTCATGAGAAAACATGAAAGCAGTTTTTCCCTGAAGAGAATCCGTGGAGACACTTACTACAGCTCCGGGGGGACCTGATGGTCCTGGCAGACCTGTGCTCCCTTGGGCACCGGGAGGACCCTGTAGACAAGAGAAACACACTGCAGATCTGCTCTAAACCTTCACTGTCTAGATTGTAATGTGATTAGGTACTAAGGAAATTTGGTAACACTTCATTTCACAGGTCCGGAAATTTCATGGTAATTAGGTGATAATTAACAAGTAACCTATTTGAGATTTCATTGGAATTATTGCCAAATATCCCCAATATTTACCTCAAAATTTATCGAAAATGACTTAATTTAATAATTATATGCTAAAATAGCATATAGTGGTTAAAATAGGGCCCTTAGGCTTGAGAAGCGGCTGTGCGTTGCTCTTCATCGGAGGTGGAAAACCAAAACTAATAGAAGACACTTCTGATCAGGCACAAATCTCACCATTGTGTGACTTATTGTCTACACAAATGTAACCTGGTAGCTAATGTAATGATTCAGGGAGTTTTTTTTAAGAAATTTGAAAAGAGTTGTTTGCTAATTATTATCTATTTACCAGCAGACATAGAAATAAAGCGTATCAAGTAACTTTGTATTCTTTTCCTGGAAATGCATTAAATAAATTACCAGCTATTTATTACTGCTTATTGGGAAATAGTGGAATATAATTATTAAATAATGTTTATAATAGATATAAAATAATAATAGAAGTCCAGAGTCCCAAGTCAAGACAGCCAAACATTTAATTTAATTAAGTAATTTTTGATACATTTTGAGGTAAATATTGGGGTAATTTGGCAGTAATTCCAAAGACATTTCAAATAGGTTACTTGCTAATTATCACCTACGTACCATGAAATTTGCGGACCTGTAAAATTAAGTGTTACCGGAAATTGGCTAAATGATGTAAAATACCACTGGAATCGTTTTACCTGGACGCCAACACCTGGCTCTCCTTGATTACCCTGTGACAGACACAAATGTTTCTATGACTTTGTCCAGCAAGCAACAAACAGAAGAATTTCAGCACACATGCTGCAACACGTAGCACGCCGAGATGTGGCTAACTCACCTTCACACCTGGTGGACCTGGAAGCCCGTTGGGACCCATGGGGCCCTACATGAAACACACACCACCAACATGTAAACTGCTGCTGTTGAGAGTCTGTGAACGTGCATACAGTACGCATACAGTGATACTTACAGTCGGCCCTCTTATGCCAGGCTCTCCTGGGTTTCCCTAGAAGCAAAATACAAGTCATATACAGTATATTCACATCATAAAATACTCACTGAAACTGCACACAGGCCACATTTAAAGAAATATTTTGACATCTTGGAAAAGCTTATTCACTTTCTTGCAGAGAGTTAGATGAAAAGATTGATACAACTCTTGTGTTTGTCATTAAATATGACTTCCAAGAGTCTCCACTGATTGCTTGGCAACCTCACGGTGACGACAGAATATCAATGACACTGAACAGATATGAAATATTGTATTGACTAGGGGTAGGAATCACCAGAGGCCCCACGATACAATATTATCACAATACTTATTGTGTTTTTTAAACATTTTGCAATATGCTGAGTATTGCGATAAGATATATTGCGATTTATTACCTCTTTTAACATCTGTTTAAGAAATGTTTTTCACTCAGTAATACAGTAAAAAATTGATACTTGACGTCTGTGTATCGATACAATATTGCCATGTAAAATATTGCGATACTATGCGGTATAGACTTTTCCCCCACCCCTAGTATTGACCTTGATATCTATCTCTCGACAAGAAAGCAAATAACCGCATTTCCCAAAATGTCGAACTATTCCTTTGAGCAACATATTTATGCATAAATATGTTTACAAAAATTGAGCAATTGTATAAAAAATGTATATACTTTTTTTAAATACTCAATATTGGACAACATGGAGTTAGCATACATAATACAGACGTGTCACTGATTGACATGAGCGTCTCTCTCGGAGACACAAATATATAAACACACAAACATCTGACTGACTGGTGACAACAGGTAGAACAACACAAACACAGAGGATCAACAATGTCAACAAAGAGACGCATGGTAATCTCTTAAAAATCAGTGCTGTGAGAGGGATAAGCTGACAACAGACAGCAGCAGGAACAGCTGCATGCACGATAAGCAGACTCAAGCGAATCGACAACACAGTACTTTTTGGAGTACCCAATTTCATTTTCCCCACTACTATTGTGCACTAGATCCTGGCGAGAGCTTCAGCTCAGGATGTCAGCTGACTTCCTTTCATCTCCTCCAACAAATCTGCGGTGTTTCATACATTTAAAATTCTACTTTTTTTAGTTTGACATGGACTCTTTGGGGACAGTTGGTCTGGATTAATATTTTATGAGGAACTGATCAAGGTTTGACTCGTATCCCAGACCCCAGCTCCCAGAATACAAATGCATTAAGATTAAAGTGGTGAAATTTGCCTGAGAGGTACATGACGATGTGTGCATCCTGATGATGCGTTGTGCTACTCTCCTGTTGTTGAATGCGGATACATCTTTCAAGCTATTTCCTCTCCGAGCTAAAGCCCACTGGTATCTCTAAAGCTTTGGTCCATTCCCCTCTTGTATCCGATACTACAGGGACAGGTTCTCCCAGCCCTCCCTCCTCCAGAGCTCCAGCATGCCAGCCAGCAGCAGCAGAGAACCTACCGGTCTGCCTAGAACTCCTGGGAACCCAGGTAGGCCCTGGAGAGGATGAAAGACAGAGGAAGGTGGATGACAGGAGGGTGGGGAGGGGAGACAGTGTTGGAAAAGGGGAAACAAACAACACAGAAAAGGAAATGGACACATATTAGGAGAGAGAGGAAGTCAGAAAGTAAGGTGTTAGCTGCACAGCTGCAAACGGTTACTGTCTAAAGATCTATGAAGCCTCGGCCCAAGAGAGGGAAAGGAGCTCCATCAGCCAACCCAGTGGTTTGCTCTGAAGATCAAGCCTAAGAGGACGGCCCCTTCACTGGGTTACTGGTTACTCACTGGTTGGCCTCGAAGACCAGCGGGCCCTGTTTGGGCCTGCTCCAACATGGAGGGAAGGAAAACAAAAAGTGTGAGGAAGTGCTTAATACCTCTCCTCTCCTTCCTTTACGTTTATACCTCTGCAATCATGACATACAGTACATCAGCTGTGTTTGGGCTTTTAGTGATCACTGCATATACTATGGTAAAGAAAAAGATAAAACCTTAAAGGGATAGTTGGGTGTTTTGAAGTTGGACTGTATGAGGTACTTATCCATAGTCAGTGTATTACCTACAGTAGATGACGGTCTGCGTGCCCCCAGCTTGGAGAAGCAGACGGGAGACAAAGCAATACAGTGCTCTGGATGGCAGCAAAACATATTTTAGCCTCCTAAAAGAAAGGATCACCTAAAAAAATCAATATCTGTTTAGGTGTACGCTATATTTAGAATATTTTCACCGCTTTATCTTACGGTCAGACAGCCCTGTCCTTCTTTTTTCCAACGAGGAACTGAAATGAAAGTGAAACTTATCTGTGCTCTCTCCAAAGCCAGCAGGCTCTGATGATAAAAACAGTATAGATACGTTTCACTTTCAGTTCAGTTCACCGTCGAAAATATTCTAAATATAGCGTACACTTAAACAGATATTGATTTTTTTAGGTGGGCCTTCCTTTTAGGTGGCTAAAATACATTTTGCTGCCGTCCCCGTCCACAGCACTCTATTGCTTTGCTCCAGTGCTCCTGTCTGTTTCTCGTTGCTGGGAGAGACCGTCATCTACTGTAGGTAATACACTGACTATGGATAAGTACCTGATACAACCCGACTTTAAAACACCCCAAACTATCCTTTTAAGGTTTCCTCTGATGTTAACTGGAATCCTGTTGGTTTAATATTTTCAAAAAGCTGAGAGGGTGCATTATGTCTTTCGTATGAATTAATACTCCTATATTTACATAGGACAATATTGAAAATTTATTTGGGCCAATATGCAATAAGAAAGAACGGAATTAATACATTATTAACTATAACTATGTTATTCTCATAAGAAAAAAAACTCACTTACCAAGTCTGTTGAAAGAAATATTCACTAAACAGTTACACACGTGTCTCTAAACCAAGAAAGTCATTACTATATCACGCTCTATTACAAAAACAAAAAGCACAATATTGCCACATACAACTTAGCTCACATCCAGTACTTCACACTTACCGGTTTCCCATCCTGACCTGGTTTTCCTGGATCTCCTGGTATTCCCTGAAATGACAAAACACAGATTGCTTCTTATAATCCTTTCATAGTTTTACATCATGTCTTGAGTGTAGTAAGAGTAAGATCAAAATCAGATTTTCTCCCTTAAGGAGTCTGTGATTATTACACCTGAGAGCCAGCTCACCTGTGAGCCATCACGTCCTTTGTCTCCAGACTGTCCTCTGTCTCCTTTATCACCACGAGATCCTGCAAGACCCTGTAAGACACATTAAAAGTAGCTCATTTGCATATAGAAACTTGTGACATATGTGATAGTATTCTTTATATTACGTGTAAATCTTACCCGTTCTCCTTGAGGTCCCGGTGATCCTGCAGCACCAGGTTCTCCCTTCGATCCTAAAACTCCTGGAGGGCCTCTGGCCCCAGGTGCACCAATCAGCACCGAGTCAGCAGATGCTCCCTACAGTGCACACACACACAAATGCTTATGAACTGTGTCCTATTTACAAAATGTGGAATCTCAGTAGTGTTACCTGCACCAATAAAAAGGATGAGAAGGAGTTTACCTTTTGACCTGGTGGGCCAGCTATTCCTGTTCCACCAATTCTTCCCTGAAAAACAAAAGGAATTCTCAGTTAAGCGTGGAAGTGTTTACATAAAACATGCACCTCTTGGGGGACCTCTATGAGGGGGATAACGTGAAGTCATACACAGCTCTAAAGCAACAGTTTGATTTACCCCTCCATCAGTTTTGGAGGTATCTTCAAATGAGGCATCTTTTTGATCACACATTTGGCTCAACTTCTTCAAAACCCCCTGACTCGAACATACACTCTTCTATTCTGGGTTTATTCGGAAAGGGACATAAAGCTTCAAAATATTACTCCATGCTGCTGAATCACTCAGATACTAAGTCATCTAATCTTAAAGCGTTGTGGGAAATAGATATAAATGTGTCATTTTCTGAGGAGGCTTGGACAAGAATTCTAAGAAATTTAAAGACCAGAGAGATTAAAACAAGACTGGTCCAGTTTAAAATTATAAATAAAATGTACTGGACTCCATCAAAGTTATTCAGAGCTAAGCTAAGGGAGAGTCCAGAGTGCTGGAGGTGCAACGAGAATGATGGCACTCTGGTACACCTTCTGTGGACCTGCCCAAAAGCGCAAGATTACTGGTCAGCCATATGTGAAAATATTGGTGAGGATGTTCCATTTTTTTCCTAGTTTGTACATTTTGGGTGATCCCCTACCACTATAAGATCTCCCCACATCAGATACAGATTGGAATCATACGGCTCTTATGCTGGATGGGAAAATCCTAGTTCGTGAGTTGAGTCCGCAGATTTGACCCCCCCTGAATGTATGGTTCGGTCAACTGGGGACTGTAGCAGCATATGAGAAATTATCTCTCCGTCTCAATAACCAGGTGGAGGAGTATGCTCAGGAGTGGGGAAAATACCTGGACTTTGTGAATGGTCAATAATAAGGTAGCTTGACCCCTCTCAGGACCATCTGTGATTACCTGATTGTTTGATGTATTTGGCTGTGTGACTACGGCCAGTGTGACCTTATATATCCTCCTCCTTTTATTTTGTTGTTGGTAGGATCTATTATTATTTTAATTATTATTTATTTATTTATTAATCATTTTGATTATATAATTTATGACATTCTCATTTCTTGCCTACTTCTTGTATTGTTTCTATTCATATTGTACCACTTGTACTGAAAATGACAATAAACAGTTGGTCATAAAAAATAAATAAAACATGCATTTCTTCTCACTGACTTGATGTGGAGGACCAAAATAAACAACGTCAATGTCACATAAACACTTACACCTTCTCCTTTGTCTCCTTTCTCTCCTCTCTCCCCCTGAAATACAGATATACACGAACATTAGAGCAGAACCATGTTCAGTCCATAAAATATCATTTGTTTACCCAACTCTCCTCAACTCACCTTGTCTCCCGGTCTGCCAGACTCCCCCAGTTCCCCAGCTCGCCCAGGAACTCCCGGTATTCCTGGTTTACCTGACTCTCCAGCGGACCCTGGGGGTCCCTCTGGCCCTCGCTCTCCAATGGCTCTACCTGTAGGCCCAGTTACTCCCACGGGTCCTCGCTCCCCTTGATCTCCTTTTCCTCCTCTCTCTCCTTGAAAACCACGGGAACCCTGGTGCACAACAGGAAATGGAAAGAGATAAACAAATCAAAATTTTAAACTGAATTATGTTGATAAGACATTTTAATAAACATCAAAATGGAGAGCACCATCTGGACTTGCTATGATCTTACTGGGGGTGTTCAACAAGTTTTTTTTAATTTTTACTGTAAGCCTCCAAGATGCTCTTAGTCACACTTACATCTGCACCAGATGGTCCTCTCGGTCCGGGTTCACCAGCGCCTCCTTTGTCACCTTTCGCTGCAATCTGCACTGTAGGGGACAGTGGTATGTCCTTCCTGTCCACAACCACCTTCAGATCAGACACCTGTGTGGAGGGAAGAAAAGGGAAATGGTTGGCAAGAGCTTCATAACTTTCAGCCACAGACTGCCTGTGAAATGCTTTAGACATCAGTTAAAGACCATTTAGATCATTTAGATTTCATCTCAGCAGCTTCTAATCAGTAGTCTATTTTCACATCACAAGTCTAATGGTCATTTTAAGATGTATTCGTACAAAAGCTCGGAAATACTGTATATGGTTTTACTGTTAGGGATTGAGATGTTTTTTCATCTGCAGGAATACTAAATGGAGGTAAGCAGACTCCTCCACAGTGGCGGGGCGACGTTTATTCGAAGAAGTGACAATTCAGTCAAAACCCGATGACTGTCATTGGTCAATCTCGGAACCCATCGGCTATCAGTCTGATGGCAATTTAGCCTCTGAGGGCAACATTTCTGGGGTTCTGGTGTAGCTAGCGGATATCGGGGCCAAGACTTCCTCTTCTGTGCACCGGTCATTGTTTACTGTCCGATTAGCAACTTGAGACGCAAGACTGGAATTGGAGTTCAGAGAGGACGCGTACGACCGGTTAGTTTCACAAGTAGCCAGTTTACAAGCTAATAAAATGCTTAATCATCGTCAGACAATAGCCGGTGGGTTCTCAGATTACATTTCGACCGATAAGTTCCGCCTCTTTTGTTCTCCACACAGACACACATGTCCAATACCAAAGTCTTGTCCCGTTGCCTACAGATTCTGCATGTGACTGCAGATATCTGTTTATAGAGTTCAGTCATTGGTCTACGTCTGTGACATCAAGCCCCACATGCTGCTGTGGGTTATAACTACTTGCAGTCCTATTTTTATAATGCCCATAAACCAAGAGCCAATCCCATAATTTAGCATAGCAACTCTGTTAATCCACTTTTATTGGATTGGAGACATTTTATTTTCGAACTAATTGACGAGTTATAAATACATCCGGAAGCTGTAAATGGCACGATGACACAAATGGACAAATAAAAAACACAAAGTAGCAAAAGTCGATTTCCATTAGCAAGACCATTCTGGTAAAATATTCATCCATCTATCCATAATAGATACATGAGTAATAACTGAGACTAAGGCTGTTAGGAATTATATCATATGTTCTTATGGGAATCTAGTTTGCCTAATATATTTTCAAATGAACGCACAAATTAATTTTGACATTTGATATTTAAATATGACTGATAAACATATCTGACTACTCACCAGTCCAGACCATTTAGCTATTTTTTAGAAATGTGCTACACTAACAGATGTTTGTGGAGAACATTACATGTACTGTAGGTGCAAGGCTTTTGGAAATAAGCATTGATGAAAAGAGTAGCAATCAAAATTGTCCATCGAAAACAAAATTGTGCTTAAGAGTCAGTGTGAAAGCCTCAACACAGACAGACCTTTCCATCTCAGAAGGGATCATCGAGCTACATAATCATCATGTTCAAATCCAATGTAAAGGTGCATCTATTGCATTTAAATATATCTCCTTAAATGTACAGTGTGTAGGATTTAGTGACATCTAGTGTTGTGGTTGCACATTGCAACCAACTGAGCACCCCTCCGCTCACCACTCTCTTTCCAAGACTGCGGTAAGGTGAGCCAATGAGTGCAAAACCGTGATAACGCCGTTCACCTCGCTCAGAGGCCATCATTACCATAATAACACTACTTCAGACGGTGGCTGGCGGTAC
The DNA here is from genome assembly GCA_916701645.2 of Sebastolobus alascanus. Lineage (NCBI taxonomy): Eukaryota > Metazoa > Chordata > Actinopteri > Perciformes > Sebastidae > Sebastolobus > Sebastolobus alascanus. The sequence goes on along the minus strand of CAKAOJ020000257.1, from coordinate 273,397 downwards.
CACGGTTTTGCACTCACTTTGCACCAGTTTCACAAGCATGTCGGAGAACTATGGTGGCCTTCAGGCAGTGGCCTTCTTAACGTAAAAATGCGAAAAAGATTTAGTATGTCCCAATACATAGTATGTCAAACACAGTATGCCAAAAATATCAGGATATCCTACTACACCCGGTCGCATTTTGCAGTTTGCAAGCCAGCATGATTTCCTGGCTATTCTGACCCACAATCCTCTGCACAGCGGTTATATGGGCAAGAATGTCTAAGTTCAAGACGCAATGTTATGACGAAGTAGTATGTCCTAATTGTATGCATACTGCATGCAACAGTACGTACTTTGTAATGGCAGCTGCGGTATGTACTAAAAGTAAAAAGAAAAAGTATGTGATTTGGAACATGGCCCCAGTGTTTGGTTTGTCCGTTCTGGGCTACTGTAGAAACATGACGGAGCAACATGGTGGACTCCATGAAGAGGACCCGCTCCCTGTGTAGATATGAAGGGCTCATTCGAAGCTAACGAAGACACAATGACTCTTAGTTTCAGGGGATTATGCACTAATGAAAACACAAGTTATGAATATTATATTCCATTTCTGCTAATAGATCCCCCGAAATGTTACACACTGTTCCTTTAAATTACATAAAATACTGAGGACCAGAAACCTTTCTACACCTTTAAGCGCTCAACAAAAAAAAATGTGACAGAATCATGAAAATGCAAATTGTGTGGCAGCCCACATACCGGAATGCCAAGGTTGGCCAGAGCCTTCTGTACATCCTGGTAAGACAAATACACAAACATCAGTCAACGGAGAGGAACAATACTGACGATAAATGTGTCGCAGCTGAGTCATGACAGGTGACGTGCTGATGTCTTACCACTGCTGTCCCAGGTTTGCCTGGCGCCCCGTCCTCTCCTGGGTCTCCCTGCCAATATAAAGATATCAAAGTGTCAACACATAAAACACACATAAAAGCTCACGCACGTCACACTTCGAATACAATAGGGATGGACGTTTAACTTACAATATCACCTTTGAGGCCAGACTGACCTCTATCCCCCTGGAACAAAGAAAGTTAGAAGGTCACAAAAAAACAACAACGACTAAGTGGTTACTGATCTAAAGAGATCAATACAGACAACTAGGACTTACTCTGGCTCCCACAGCTCCGGGGATCCCAGGTACGCCCTGAAGGACAGAGCAAGGACAATGATAAAAACATCAACAGATAAGACTGTGGGAGGGCTGCAGCAGCACACAGGGACAGATGTAGATAAAACACACATCTCTGCTGCTACATGTAGGAGAGCGATGCTGCTAGGGACAACATGACCACAGAGATATCCGCTAATATAGAGGTTTCTAACTGTCCTTTCTGTAAAATGACCTTTGCTATGATAGTATGCAAAAAGAAACACAGACATATGCAAACACAAGTACATGCAGAGGAATTGTGTTATGTGTATACTGATGTTTATCTTCCATTAATGCACATTAGCCCTCGGAGGTCCGTATCATTCCTAGCACACATCGCTTCAGGAAATGCAGCGACTGTAAAACGCATTTTAAAGAATGTAATTAAAAACAATGTCAGAGTGCTGCAAAGTCATGCGTACTCACAGGGGTTCCTGGAGGCCCTTGGGGGCCTGGGAATGCTGCTCCTTTATCATACACCACCTAGCAGACCGGAACCATGTTTAGATTAAATTAGTAAAGATGACAAACTATCATTCCCATTTATGATGTATTTCAAATGTAGAGCTGCAATGATTAATCGATTAACCACTAAATGTATCGTCAACTATTTTGATCATCGATTAATCGGGTCGAGTAATTTTTTAAGAGAAAAAAGTGAAATTTCTCTGATTCTAGCTTCTTAAATGTGAATATTTTCTGGTTTCTTTACTCCTCTATGAAAGTAAACTAAATATGTTTGAGTCGTGGACAAAACAAGACATTTGAGGACGTCATCTTGGGCTTTGGGAAACAATGATCGACATCTTTCATAATTTTATAGACAAAACAACTAATCTATTAATCAAGAAAATAATCAACAGATTAATAGACAATGAAAATAATCGTTAGTTGCAGCCTCATTCAAATGTGTCTACAGCAGTCGCACCTGTCCAGGAGGACCAATGCTGCCAGGTGCTCCAGCGGGCCCTGAAGGGCCAGAGGGTCCTCCAGGCCCAGCAAGGCCCCGGTCTCCTTTCTGCCCGTCCCGGCCCTGGAAAACAGATCACACAACTGAGACTCTCTCTACACAGTGTTACTTCCTCCTGCGCTATAGCCGAGGCTGAACTATAAAATCAAAGCAGGTGGCCGCTGCCACCCCTCCACTGATGTTCTAGAGATAATTAATGTGAATTTGCACATGAAAACAGCACAGCACTGACATTTGGTGCCTCTCTGGATTCCTCTCAGAAGTGGCTCCCCCTTAAAGGCTAGGCCTGATCATTAGAGGCTAGTGAATTTATTATATAGCTGCTTCTGAGAAGCCTATTGATTCGGCAGTGAGTGAGAGTGTGACGGCAATGTCAATGTCAGAGCAAACTGCAGTTGATAAATACACACTTGAGTGGGGAAGTGATGAGGAGAAAGGAAAGGAGGAATGTGTAATACAATAAAGTCAAGGATCAATACAGGAAGCAGAGGGTGAGAGAGACGGGGCAGGTTGACAGGACGGACAGCGCAGAAAACAAAGAGATAATGATATAAAAGAGATTTTTAGCAAAACTGACATCTCTTCCAGCTGCTCCTGATTCTCCTTTGTCACCCTGCAGATTAAAGACAGCAGAGTCAGATTCACAATGAAATACAGACATAATGAGAACAATCTTCATAAACACTTTTCTAACAAGACTCGGTGAAAACCGTGACCGTGTACGGTCAGTCTGTGAAATGTGGCTAAATTGTTACACAAATAATCAGTGGTCATGTCTTTAATGTTAATCAGCGGTACATGTCCACCAGGTCCGGCGACGACCCTAGGGGACACACTGCTCCACTCAACTGGCCGTTCAAGCGGAATGCACCTGATTGGTCCGCAGGTTTCTGGTTGCCGTTTCAAACAGGAAGCAACATGGCGGCCTGTTCATAAACTTTCTGTTATTCCATCAAAACAATCCACCAAAATCTACTTCTGAAAACATTTTAAGCGAGAAATAGGCTGTGCCGCTGCTGAATCTCGTTTCATTTTATAACTGAATCACCTAGTTTCACAGCTTGGTCCAAGTTTCGTGAGCCGGACGCGTCGCCCTAGGCAACTCATTGGCATAAAGTTGAGATTTTTCAACTTTATGCAAACCCAGACCCTCTCCGACTCGCCGCAACACTCCCACCATGCACTGGGTGACTGCTTCTCCTGCTTTCCATAGGAAATTAATGGAAAGTATTGAGACGCCCTCCGTCACCAGATCTGGTGGAAATGCACCGATAGAGGACCACTTGCGCCAGTGAGTGGAACAGCTGACATGCCCCCCCTGAAAATGTAAACAAAGGACTGTTCCCGTCTTTTCATTTTGAAAAAGCAACGGCCAATGAGGAAACTCCAACACTCGACCAATCGTGTAACTTCATCTCTCAGTCAGTCACTCAGTGACAGACTTTAGCGATTGTAGGGCCGTTCCTCTGCGGTCCAGCCAAAAACACACCAGTCCTACCTCGCTAAAGTATTGTTTGATTTCATTTTTAGTCAATTTTGTTTGGTGTTTTTACATGAGGTGTGTCCTGTAGTATTACAAGCACTGTAAACACTTCAAAATAATATTCACAAATACCTAGTATTTTATCAAAGATGCTACACTTTAACAGACATCCTTCATAAGAGGATATCTGGGAATGAAAGTTTACAGATTTGTCACATTATTATTTATTGAAAAGAATCCTGAAACCTCGTCCCGTCGGTGCCAGACGATCGTATAAAATTATAAAAAGCTACAAACCTTCCTCCCATCTTCACCTGGCACACCATCCTCACCCTGTAAGTCAAAACAAAAAATGCATTACAGACTCGAACAAACAAACAAACTGAGTAATGGCCGCCCTGCTGCAGGAGCACTCAGGTAATTCAGTGCCTCTACTGCTTTAGAGACTCACTTAAGACGGCCATTATGCAGCAGACCCCGAAATAAATGTCCTCACTGCTTTATTGTCGAGGCCATTACCAAATTAGAGAATGATAGAGAGACAGAAAAGAACAAGCACCACTGAACAAGATTCATATTGTGACTGTTCACAATAAATATCAAAGTATGTCAGGCAAGTCACTAATAAAATGCCCAACATGTCATATTAGAGTATGTCAGGGAGAGTGGATATTACAGTCTAGATGCTGAGAAAAGTGAGTTACGATTTTGCCAGGAGAACCAGGTTTGCCATCTTCTGCTGCTTTACCCTGAAATATAACAACAAAGACGATGACACATAATGAATAAACGTGGTCGAAAAATAGACTGAGATGTAAAGAAACAAAAGAATGGATGAGAGTGATGCAGAGATATGTAAATACAAAAATAAAAGTGTGTGTGTCGGGGTGTGTGTGTACTCACAGGTGTCCCTGCAGTGCCTGGAGGCCCAACAGGTCCTGGTGGACCCTGTTCCCCTCTAAGTCCTGGTATTCCCTGTAAACCAAACCAACAAACATCACAGTGAATAGTTTAATCCATAGAAATAGAAGAACAGACATTGGATTGTTTGCCGTGATAATTTGACTAGCACAAAAAAAAAATGGCGAATATTTGTTAGTTGTTGTGGTCGTGTCCAAAAACTCTCACGAGACTCGCTGCCCGACGACCTATCCTAACCTTAACTATTCAATGTCAATGCCTAACCTTAACCATTCGAGGTCATTGCCTAACCTTAACTATTTGAGGTCATTGCCTAACCTTAACTATTTGAGGTCATTGCCTAACCTTAACTATTTGAGGTCATTGCCTAACCTTAACTATTTGAGGTCATTGCCTAACCTTAACTATTTGAGGTCAATGCCTAACCTTAACCATCTTGCAAGAGTTTCCCAACTCGCGGGTTACCTTCTAGACACGACCAGTTGTCATGGTGACAACGCACGGCAGCAGAGGTAGTCACAGAGCTGAATCAATGTCTGTTGAAGCCAATTCATACTTTCTTTCTTATAGTAACATTACTTACTTGTAAAAGGGACAGCCGGCATGGCGTGACTACACACACACACACTAGACGCCGACACTGTGGTTTTACACGTCACGCCGGCATAAGTGAATCCGCGACTTCACAGTTAGGTTAGCCCGCTACAATGGTTGCAATGGCAACGATACACATGAAAACGGCTGCCGCTCTGACCATCCTGCTACGTTGATTTATAATGCCCGTTCTACTCCTATTCTATTTCTATGGTTTAATCTCACTTTTATTCAGACTGCTGAGCTAAAACTGATTTAGACTTTGCACTGCATTGTGGGAAAGAACGGAAAGTTAAAAAGAGAGTTTAGAAATGTATAATTTAGTAGTTTAAAAGCGCCATAACACTTACAGCAGGACATGACAGAAATAGCAACTGCAATTTGTTTTGGATGTACAGCAGCAGTGATAGAGCTGTCATGTAGGATTTAGACTCTTTAACTCAACTGTAAATTGAGCAGTTGAAGACTTTCAGAATGATTATTATGGTCAATATTACATAAGAAGTCTCCTGTGAAACTGGACTGGCCTGGAGACGTCTCTCCCTACAGTCGGCTTATGCAACTGGCCACAGGAGTGAAGGCTGAGTTTTAACACCTCCACAGTGCCCTCTGCAGCACGGACACATGAAGTGCATATTCTGTAAATGACTGCGATTCAAGTGCAGATGGGTGTTTGCTGAAAATGTGTTTAATACAAAATTTGGAAAATATGATGAAAATCAGAAAATAAAACAAATTTAAACTGCTTACTGAAATACAGATCTCACAACTAAAGTGAGCATAAAATATCAGCATTTATTGTCATATGATTACTGATAACTAATACAAATCAGGGCCAATTGTATTTTTCAAACACAGGAAAAATTTAACTCACATCTCTCCCGGGATCCCCCTGTTTCCCAGGATCACCCTGTAACACAAAGAAAAACAAATGCAGTGCATCAGCTACATACATTCACCACCCAGTGAGGCTCTACATACAATATGTTTTATTAGGGATGCACGATGACATCGACACGTCATCAGTATCGGCAGATAAAGGCTTTAAAATTAAATATCGAATCTGTTTTGCGACTTGTAAAATTTGCCCTGGTGCCTATTTGCAGGACTGTCTCAGGGACAGCATCATCAAAGCTTGTAAAAGTAGGATTAATTTTTTCAGATTTGTTTGAACATGTTGCATAAAAATAAATATGGCATGTTTTACATGTAACCCAAGTTGAAGAAGTTTTCTTATTTTGCCCAGTGAATGTGTACATTTTGAAAAGCATTGTATTTAATGTCTTCATCTGCCAGTGGGCAATCACAATAACAGTAGGTAAAATAATATGTTAATTCCACTACAGGAGAGACTTGATGTTCTCTGCAATTGGGTGGAAACAATATGTGCGTATATCGGCATTGGCCAAAATGAGTTGGAAAATATCGTCATATTTGCCAAATATCGTGCATCCCTATGTTTTATAAAATAAAAATGACATAAACTGAAGTACCCTCTGACCAGGTGGTCCAACAGCACCTAGTTTGCCATCCAGACCAGGACGTCCATCTAACCCGGAGGTTCCTCTTTCTCCCTGATCACACAGGAAAACCACACTTACATTACAGTCTACAGGAAGAGAACAGTTTAAGTGGCTCAATTCAACTTTTGGCTGTCTGCACTTCATCCCACTGGGAATCTACTGCGTGGGACACAGAATCCGGTGGAATGAAGGACAGTGAGTTTTTCCCAGTATTGATAAAATGACATGGGTCAGTTCAGTAGCGAGATTGCGAGGACCAGCCACACTGATTGATGTCAAACCTTCTCTCCAGGCGCTCCTCTTTCCCCTGAGTCCCCCTGGAAACATTAGAAGTGAAAGTGATGTAAATGTGTGTGAAAGGAAATAATTCAGATATCTAGTAATGAGAATGGTGATGTAGAGAAGCAGTGACGGAAAGCAAACTCACTCTTGTGCCAGCAAGTCCCCGTTGTCCCTCGGGACCCTTTATAGACAGCAGGGAAAGAACGAGAAGTCACAAAGGATCATCAGCAACGCTTACCAAATCAACAGGGAGAGGGGTCAGCGTGCGTACAGATGCATATACTGTATGTACGGTGGCTTATCAGATGCACACGGAAGCATTTGCAAATTGCAAGAATGAGGCGAACTCACTCGTAGGCCTGCGGCTCCGGGAGTCCCCGCTTCGCCTTTCTGACCTTTGCCGCCGTTCTCTCCAGGGTCTCCATCGTCGCCCTGGAAATCACAATGACGTAAGCTGTAACTTTCAGCTAATCGTGACACTTTTTAGGAGTTTTTCCACAGTGTGTCTGCAATGACTACAATGGCTGCAATGAGACTGGATTTGGGTGATACTTATTGCAGCTCACAAGCTCTTCACAGGTACAGTACATACCTTCTCACCTCGCTCTCCTTTCAGCTGGCCCTGGATGTCAGCCTGTTGAAGAGGACAAACATGTAGTATTGGGCTGAATTGTAGTTGTTTCAATAGTAAGAAGATGCTGCGGACTGTAGTTCCTAACTCTAGTTTACTTTGATCAAAATACTTCATTAATTATCATTATGGTTCATTTTGTTTTGACCTCTTCCACTTCTTGATGGCCAGTCACAAACTAGAGACCTACTGTAGGGCATTCAGAGGATGGATGGCTTTCCTAGGTATGTTGACAATAAGGTTGGTTCCTGAGCAGTTTCCAGAACAGAAGTGCTCGGCATTCAATTGCCGAAATGTCAAAGGTTTTTGATACCAAATCACAGCATAGCTTTTTCTATGGTGTTCATCAGGGTCTTGGTGTCTTAATGTGGTATATTGAAGGGATTATTGATCATTTTTATCAATTCTTGAGTGGTAAAAAATGGTTAAATTTAGCACCAAATCTGTGCAACTTATGTAAGTGAGCATGGGAATGACTTCTATCATAACGTTCTAAGCCCTAATACACTTTCACAATTTTGGATTTATGACTAGAGCTGCATCTCAAATTAGTCTTCAGGCTCCCAGCTTTCAGTTCAGATGTTCACCACTTCTATGTGACATCTACTGTTGACCTGCTATCTCCCCCTAAAGACCCCCTGTACCCCCCCGTAAAAAAAAATAAAAAAAATGGGTCAATGAGAAAGAGGGGGGAAGTGGAAAAGGTTAAAAAAATACAGTGCGATGCACTCACCACTTTTCCTACTGGTCCTGGAGGTCCTTGTGGTCCCTTGAAGATAAGAGTGAAACATGTGAATCCACTAACAGTAGATATAAAGTTATATGAGCACTTTGTCAAAATAAAGCAGACAACAAACCGGCTCTCCATTCTCTCCTCTCAGTCCCGCGGGTCCAGGGCTGCCCTATGATCGAACACAGATCAATAAATATGCTGATTAGCAGGCCTTCATCACTGTGTCTTCTCTCAGGGCTTCAGTGGGAAAACACAAGAGCATATTGAAAAGCTGTCTGTATGATGATACATAAATGTATGCCTCACATTTCGTCCGTTCTGTCCTGGGTCTCCGATGTCTCCTTTCTCTGCTGGTCGACCTGGCTGACCAGCCAGTCCCTGAGGGGGGGTCAATAAAAATTTCCATGAGTTGAACTTTCCATTGATGGTAGTTTTAAAGTTTTAAAATGTGTCAAAGACACTTGTCCTACCCTCAGTCCTCTTTCTCCTGACTTCCCTGGAAGTCCAGACTCCCCCTGATGAAAAGCAAGTTTAAAACAAACGACACATTTGCAGTGACATGTACACACTAATCTTTATGAATAAACACACTTTTTATGAAGAGAGTGGACGTTGAGATGTTGGCATCAATAAGAGGAAGAGATCATACTTACAGGTGTGCCTTCGTCACCCTTCTCTCCTCTCTCTCCCTATAAAACATAAGTATAAATAATAATTAGGTCAATCGATTAAAATATTTAACCGCGATTAATCACATGATTGTCCATAGACACACGGACACACATGTCCAATACCAAAAGAACTTGTGAGAAAATGTCATGTCATGTACAGAAAAGTGTTGTTTTTACCTCTAAAATGACATCGTTAGAAAGAGATGCATGTTGGGAGGAACAGAAGAAAGCTTAACAGGCAGTCTGATCTTTGATTACAGCACTGACAGCAACATGCAATAACAATAACTGCTATAATAGTACGATGCAATGTCTTATTTCACTGTGTATAGAAGAAGAAGAAGAAGAAGAAGAAGAAGGAGAAAGACATGATAACATGATAAGATCACTAGAGCTGCAACTAATAACTTTCACTATCGGTTAAGCTGATTTTCTTCATTAATCGTTTCATCTATAATACGTCACAAATTTGTGAAAAATGTTGCAGTTTCCCAGAGCCTAAGTTGACATCTTCAGTCCGAAGATATTCAGTTTACAATGATATAAAACAGAGAAAAGCAGTACATCCTCACATTAGAGAAGCTGGAACAAAGGAATGATTGGCTTTTTATGTTAAAAATAACTTAAACGATAAGTCAGCTATCAAAACAGCTGCCATTTAATTACCATCCAGCCCTACTTCCTACTGTATGTAGAGCAGAGCTTCCCAAACTTTTTTTCTGGGGACCCACTTTTTAAAAATGCCAAACCATCACGACCCAATTCACAATAGGCCTCATCTATAAATCATGAGAATAGCAAATTTGTGCGTGAATGCATCATCTTGAATAGGTAAATCAGTCATTTCAAAGAGATATACGTTAGATATAAGTTTTATGCATGTGTTATTGAAAAAATTTATAATGTTGATTACTTTATAAATGAGACCAAATAAATGCATTCAGGCGGAGTTAGCAGTCTCATGTTTTTCCTCTCATCAGTTAAACAAACAGAATGTACGCTAGCCTTTCATATTAGATTCAATGTTATAAGTAGGCTACAATTATCAGAACAATACAAACATTCAGGCTCCTTCATGTGGCTCAAGGTGTACTGCAGATATAAATAAATAAAAGACTATTGAAGAAATTCTGCAAATTCATTTGGCGACACTAGTATCTCCTGCGACCCAAATGTGGGTCCCGGCCCAGTCTTTGGGAATGACTGTATGAAGAGAATGCAAAGTAGTTACTGTTGAATTGAATTATGCTACTTTTCACAGTTAAGATTTGAATGTAGCCAGATCCCGTACACCACTCTCACCGCTTTCCCAGCAGGACCAGGCTTTCCAGGTATTCCTGGCCGCCCATTCTCCGCTTTCTCTCCCGGTTCACCTTGATCTCCCTAAAGAACCGTTAAAGGACCAGTTTGACAATCAAATAAACAGAAAGACAAAAAAAAAAACACAAAAAAACACACAGCGGTCCTCTCACCTTGGCAGCCGGCCTTCCACTGATACCAGCCAGTCCCTGAGGGAAGAGCACATGTTTTATGTATTTTGGGTTTGAGCAATTTGGGGCATGACTTACACTGACAGGTGGCACAAGGGAATGTTTCATGAATAATGGATGCTATTGTCAGGAATATATCACGGCAGCTGTAAACATTATGATCGTGTGTTGTTCTGATGAAGAGGTGTTACGATGTGAACTTACTCTCTCTCCCGGCTCTCCTTTAGGTCCAACAGCTGCAGCTCCTGACCCTGAAGACCCCTTGAAAAATGACATGGAAGGAAATGTCACTGAGACAGATGTCAGGCTGTAAGTGTACCGCACACACAAACAGCATCATCATACCCTGGTTGCTCACCTTCTCTCCTCTCTGTCCCCCCTCTCCTCTTTCTCCCCTCGCTCCATCGGAACCAGACAGGCCTCGGTCCCCCTGTGGGACAACAGCGGAGAGGAAACCAATCACATTGAAAAAACAGTGAGCTCTGTTAAAATGAAATGTCTTACGAGAACAGAATTTGATTGCTTACCTGTTCCCCTTTCTTCCCAGGTAAACCTGGAGCCTGCATGATTTGAATAATACATTAAGGACTCGCCATAACAGACAATGACAGATACATTATTATATGTCATGATTTTTTTCCTTATCTGATAACTCACACTTCTGCCTGGCTCCCCGCGCGCACCGTCGTTTCCCTGGGAACAGACAGGTGCAATTGTTCTTTCATCTTTGCTTAGAAATTCATTACATCAGATTATGAAATGTTCTGAGATGGAATCACGTTCCTATTGACCTGCTGCTCCTCGTACGATTACACTTAATTTAATAAGTCTCACCTTTTCTCCCGGCGCTCCGCTGGGCCCCAGTAAACCCTGATGACAAATGGAAACACTCATTCATGAGACCCTCTCTGCATTTATTACAGTCAGTGTGCCTTTTTGTTTCATATTTGCTGCTTGGTCTGATGTCATTAGCTACATGGCAGTCTGTCACTCACTCTCAATCCTGGTGTTCCTGCGAGGCCCGGCTTCCCAGGGTCCCCCTGCGAGACAACGTTACTCAGATAACAGCACACAGGATGCCAACAGTTGAACTAATTTAAATTAAAAACTAAACCAACACTTCTCTACTCACTCTGCCCCCAGTTTCACCAGCCAGTCCTCTCTCCCCCTGCAGAGAGTGACACACACACACAACACCAGATTCACTGATTGTCTTCAAGTCAAACTGCATGTTCTGGGACTCTTTTTTGATTGTCTGACTTACGGTCAACAAAATAAACAGTGACTGTTCTTGTTGGTTGCAAACACCTTCTTCCTCGTCCATGCTATTTGCATAAGTAATAATCTCAATAAATAAATAAAAAATGAAAAGTGAATGAAAATGAAATTTTCCCTGCTTATGGGCATATTGGGGGTGGTCCCGGGTTAGAAACGTCAGTAGTAAATATCGGATCAAATTCAAGGTTTATGAATATAACGTTTGACTGTTATGGTCCTCAAACCTACATTCTATGCATTGATTAGTTTTATGTTAGAAGATAGATCAATATTTCTTATAGATAGATTTTTTCTGTCCATCCTAACTTATTAATCACTATATTAGCATTGGAAAGACACTATTGCCTATTACGGTCTTAAACAGAACGCGATTTGCTTTGGACTTGGTTTTGACTCAGACTCGACTGGACCTGGTCTTGGACTTGACTTGGACTCGATTAAGGTGGACTTGACTACAGCCCTGCTGTATACAGTACATTATGCAACTTTTAAAATGATCCTGCTGTAAATGTGCTACAGCTACTTGGGATGGTTTGTTGCTAGCAATTGTTAGAGCGTCTCAACTTGCATGGGCTCATCTACAAATAACTATCATGTGGGGAAAATTGAGGGATTCCTTTTATTTATAACCACATTTCCACTCAACTATGAATATAATCTTGCACAGACAGACTTCCATCTCATTCAAAAACGAAAAAAAAGAAAATTGGAATAGTAAGACCTTGGAATCGACATTAAAGCTGCCTTTCAGTTCAGGTACAAACAAGTTCTCTGCATTTTTTTTTTTTTTTTTTTATTGGATTGAAGAAAGCCGACAGCCTGCTGCGTCTCCACCTTTTTCTAACCAACATTTCCTAACTTTAACTTTTCAGACCAATGTGAGCTTGATGAGACGCACATCTGGCTCAGCAAGATTGTTATTATCATCCCATTTTAACCTATTAATTTTGTTGAAATTGCATGTGCTCTTCCCTGTGGTAAAATGTACGACTACACCTGGTGCAATACCTGTGAATATGGACCATAGTCATTTTAGACTATTAAACCACACACAGAGATCATTTAGACTATAAACCCTCCCCCTCCCCCCCACACAGACTCTCACACACACATACAGACATGCTCATACTTGACTGACTCTCATCACGGTACTCACCCTGTCTCCCTGCAATCCAGGCTCACCTGTCTGCCCTCGGTCACCCTATCAGAATAGAGAGAGAGACAGAGGTCATGACTCTATTAACAGCTTACAAAAGAAGGGATTTTTCTTACCTTTATCTTACCTTGCCACCAATTTCTCCTGGAGGCCCACGGGGACCCTGAAACACATGAGCAAAATGCTTGATCATAAATGTACTAATTCCATCAAGGAGTTTATGTTTTAGTCCTGTTTATTTATGTGTTTTACTATTAGTTAGTTCGCAGGGAATCTCAAAAATAACACAAGATATTTCAGTAAAAATTGGGCCACAAAAGAACTGAATAGTTTTAACTGTGATATACGGCCATTTCTAAAGCACTTTATACCTTTGGGTATACAGGTCACAAGTTTTGAAATTGTGGCGGGTGCGAAGAGGATTGTGCAGGCGTAGCAGAGGTATGTGCTCGTAGTGCTTTCTACTGTATTTATATTGTGCAACCTACCCTGTCCCCAGGCTCTCCTTGCCTGCCTGGAGATCCAAGTACCCCATCACCACTATCGCCCTGAAAAACAACCACAAGCCATTACTCTGAGATGAACACCTTGCATGCTCCAACACTCACATACTGAATCAATCTGCAGCTACCTTTTCTCCTTTGCCGCCCTGTGGTCCTTCTGGCCCTCTAGGACTCAGAGCCCCTGGAGGACCTGAAGCACCCTGATGATAAAAATGCAATTAGTAAATGCAAAATACTCCCCCAACATGCACACGGAGTTCATCTGCAAACTAGACATGTCAGCACATTGGCAGTGATTGACAGCGCTTACCGGGGAGCCCTTCTCTCCCTTCACGGCCACCCCGCTGCCGACTCCTGGAGGTCCCTGTCAGCAAAGAGAGATAACAGCTGAGGATCATTATGCGTGCTCGCTCCTCGGGTTATTTCTACAGTGAGAGGACAAGCTGGTGACGGTGTGACTCACCCGATCTCCTGAGCTGCCCTTGTCTCCCTGAAGAAAGAGACAGAGAGAAAGAAAGGATGCTGAACATTGTTGTTAGGAAAGGTTTCTCTATGATGACCCAGGACATTGACTTGCTTCATGTGTATACACACTTACTCACAGTATCTCAACATTAAGGCAATCTAATAAAAGGAAAAATGATGAAAACACAGTACCAGAACGAACACTAAGTTATTGAAATGATAGAAATAAGTTAAATTCTTTGTAATCCACAGAAAATCATTGCTTTCTTTACTGGGGAACTAAAAACTGTTGTAATGCTAGTGTTATTCATGTGAGTTTCCAGAGAATCTCTCTTCACATGTACTAGAAATACCATCAGTAACTGTCTCAACTATTAAATATCAAAAAAAAATTTGGGATGCAGTGGAAACTATAGAAAGGGTTAAGTCTGCATGCAGTCCGCTTCCTCAAATTTGCAAGAAAAAAAATGATAATATAATCATCAAGATCTGAATAAAAGTTTTGAAATTAAAATTATACACTAAAAAGTATATTGTGTAACAAAAGCAACCCCTAAAATCTCAGCTTTCCTGGCACATACAGTAAATGCTTGAGCCTCCACTGAAGAAATACGCAAGTGGCTCAATGCTACCACCATGTGCACAAGTCTGACAATGACAGGTTCATCTTGGAGCTAACACACTCCATTGAGAATTCATTAAGAATATGTGGAAATCTAAATGAGAGGATGCATGCACTTTTATCAAAGATTTCTATTACTACAATAATCTGAATAGAGTGCAGTTGATGCCTAGTTAACATAACATAATTAAAATAGCAAAATAAAAGATGACAAACTGTATTTTATTTATTGGCTGAGTTTAAAACAGCCACAGTATGTTCTATGTATTTGAGACTGTAAAATGCTTTCTTGTAAATGTAATGTCTCTGAGCTGTTCAGCCTGAATATTTAAGATGTTTTTTTGCACCAAATGGCAGTGAATCATTTGAAATTCTGTGTCCATTTTGTATAATTACTTTGTTAAACTGAACACAGCACACTCATGTTTACCAACCAAGCTGGCCCATATGTCACTCCAAAACATAATGATCTTCCAAAACATGACCTAACGTTGCTAAATCCAGCTTCTTTTCTAAATTTATTTTGGAAAAGCATTCATTTCACATTCATCATTTTATATAGTATCAGTATTACTGCAAGTAGATTCACATAGCAATGTGAACACTTAAAGGAGCAGTGTGTAGGATCTGGCGGTATCTAGTGGTGAGGTTGCAGACTGCAACCAGCTGAAGCCTCTCCTGTGTGCCAAGCATGTACAGTAGGTGAACTATGGTGACCGACGCAAAAACACGTATAGCTCTCTCTGGAGCCAGTGTTTGGTTTGTCTGTTCTGGGCTACTGTAGAAACATGGCGGCTATGTAGATACAAACGGCTCATTCTAAGGTAACCAAAACACAACGATTCTTATTTTCAGGTCGATTACACATTAAAGAAAACATACTTATTAATATTATATTCCATTTCTGCCAATATACCCCCTACACGCTGCACACTGTTCCGTCAAGGAGTGATGCTCATAGTATTTGAGACAGGTGTATTTTCAAAGAAACTCTCTAGGAGCTGATAGTATGCTAAAGTTACTTTCTAAATTGAGGGAAATGGAGAGAAGCAGGGAGGAGGCTAACCTTGATGGAGAGTCCTGGTGTTGCTGGTAAACCTGGGCGACCATCCTGACCAGGTGTCCCCGGAAGTCCATTAGCACCTTTGCTCCCATCGCTGCCTGGCCGACCATGAGTACCCTTAGTACGCAACACAAACACTGGTTAGTTAGCACATCCAAAACATCTAGACAGCTACTGTACACCCGACTTCTCTACTGCAGCTGCACATCACTGTACAGATGAGTGTGAGGAGGGTTTTTGTGAGTAAGGAACCACTGATGTATGATTTAGGATAAATATGGCGATACAGTACAAAGCAAATTTAGGATTGAAGTCACTCCAGTTTGTTTCTTACCGGTATTCCCGGGATGCCTGCCTCTCCTTTCCTCCCTGGAAGACCCCCTCCAATAGCTGAGCCTGGTTCACCCTGAAGCATCAGCAAAGCACCGTGAACACACACACACACACTTCACACATCACTTCGATCTCCGTGTCTTTCAAACTGGCACAAAGAAACTACAAACACTTGTGAAAAAGGTTAGAAAAGATCTTTCAGCTCACCCTTTCACCTTTACCGCCCTCTGTCCCTTGAGGCCCTGACACACCTGTTTCACCCTAGAACAATAAGAAAAACACTTAGGAAGCACTGCCCTTCATATTCAAATGTCCACCTCCGTAGGTGAGGAGAGTTACTCACTCGATCTCCTCTGATACCAGGAAGGCCCTGTGAACCCTGCAGACACAAAAACAACATCATTTTGTTACCTCTATGCTAATACGACAACATGAACACGGTTCTGGTCCCGAGACTCACCGGGACCCCATTATTTCCAGAGGAACCTGGTCGTCCTGGCAACCCTGGACTTCCATCAATGCCAGGAAAACCCTAAAGTGAAAACAAACTGCTCGTTACTACAGTCCTCATTAAGGAAGTTTGTATAGTTTTGGTGTGGCCTTAGCTGTGCTCACTCTCTCCCCCTTCTCTCCTTTCACCCCCACTGAGGGGTCAATAGGGATAGCTTGGCCTGGTTGACCTGGGCGTCCTTCAGCTCCTCTGGGCCCTTCCCTCCCAGGCAGACCATCACGACCCTACATCACACATACACACACACACACACACACACACATACATACATATGGACATCACATTAGTTTGTACAGTACAATCAATAGTATTTTAAAAAAAATCTGTACATTGCTGTTCGCAGGTCAGAGTTGATGAATGACTCACAGAATCTCCCTTCCGTCCATCTCCACCATCTCTGCCTCTGTCACCCTGTGGAGTCAGACAAAAAAAATGTCACCTTTACAACTGAAAATACAGATTACAAGGAGAGTGGTAAAACTTTCAGCAACTTTCTGCACTGTACCTTCTCTCCACGTACTCCCCTCTCACCCTAAAAGAAATTGGAAAGATGAAACTTAGATATCATACAGTAGCGAGGAGGAGATAAGAGATCTTTAAGGATGTTTCATCAAATCTACAGTACGCTCATCAAAGCGGTCATTATTATCACAGGTTCAAAGGTTTTAAAGTTACAGTGTGTAGGATTTGCCGACATCTAGCGGTGAGGTTGCAGATTGCAACCAACTGAGTACCCCTGCGCTCACGCCTCCCTTTCCAAGACTGCAGTAACGTGAGCCGCCGAGTACAAAAAACGTGGTAACGCCATTCACCTGGCTCAGAGGTCATCCATACCATAATAACACTACTTTAGGAGCAACGGAAGTCAGACGGCGGCTGGCGGTACCACGGTTGTGCACTCATGTTGGAGTTTGTTGGAGAACTACGGTGGCCTTCAGGTAATGTAAAACGTGAAAGTCTCTCTCTAGAGCCAGTGTTTGGTTTGTTCATTCTGGGCTACTGTAGAAACATGGCGGAGTGACATGGCGGATTCCATAAAGAGGCCCCGCTCCCTCTTTAGATACGAAGGACTCATTCTAAGCTAACAAAAACACAACAATTCTTAGTTTCAGGTGATTATACACTAATGAAAACATGGTTATGAATATTACTTTCCAATTCTGCTAATAGATCCCTCTAAATGCTAGACACTGGCCCTTTAATATTGTATGAAAATACAGTTAGAGAACTCACCGGAGGGCACTGAGCGGTACACTGATCTGGACCCGGACCAGGCTAAACAAGGACAGAAACATCAGGAGAGAGTTTTTGTATTATAGCCTTCTTTATTACAGTAATTACATTCCATGCTATTTCCGAAAAAAAGCCACAAAATAACATGAACAACATGTGTCTACCGATCACGCCAAGCTTGAAAAACAAGATTATAGACAAAACATGTGCTTTCTCCAGGTTTCTTCTTACCTCTGGTATTCTGGCGATGCCACAGAGCAAATCTGCCAGATCAGTATGTACGGTGTCCAGCTGTGCTGCATCACGGGCATACAGGATGTTCTGGGTGCTGCCGTCCGTCACCGCCCGACGCAGCTCCTCGGTATTCGCCTGGTCTATACCCACTGCTAACACTGTCACACCTAGCAGGCATACACACACCAAAACATTTGCGTCACAGAACAGAGGTGGACTTTTTGGATTTGTTTGTGTCGTACACGAAGAAGGGTTGTCTGTGTAAAGTAAAGTATCTATATATAGTTTAAGTTCTTGTGAAATCAGAGGAAGACAGAAGTACAAAAATATTTTCCATGTTTTTCCAGCTTGTTTAAGTTCCAGATGGAGGCATCTGTCACAGGGTTGGTGGCTTAAAGAAATACTCCACTCACAAACTGACCATTTGTATATCAATTACTCACCGTGTGTTACCTTAAATTCTTGAAGAAAACTTTGTTTTTCTCGCATGCCCCCACGGTGAACGTAGAATCAAAAAACGAAGAAAAGTCTTGAAGAATTGATGTAAATGGAGACCGCGTTTAACAACAGCAAAACTATATCTAAACATCCATTTACAAACTCTCAAACAACTTCTTCAGTATAATCCAAGTCTTGTTTATCCAGTTGCCTGCTCACTACTTCCCAAACACATGCATCTTAGCTAAAACCTTACTATTTAAAACACTCGCATTGACGAGTAGCGCGCCTGCGCAACTGTGAGACTTTTTCTGCGGAAGTGTTTAAATAGTAAGGTTTTAGCGAAGATGCATGTGTTTGATAAGTAGTGGGCATACGACTGGATAAACAAGTATTGGATTATACTGCAAGTGTTGTGTGAGAGTTTGTAAACAGATGTTTGATATAGTTTCGCGTTTTTTAAACACGCCGGCCCCTATAGGAAAAAAGTTTTCTTCAAGAATTCAAGGTAACATGGGGTGAGTAATTGATATAGACCTTTCCATTGCCATTCTGGTGCTAGGGCAACAGCTTTGGTCCAAGTTTACTTCCTGTCAGCTACTGCATTCATAAACATTGCAACAGGGAATACAAAGGGGCCCATTTATAATGTTTATGTCGCCATGTTTGAAAAGGTCTATACAAATGGTCCTTTTGTAGGTGAAGTATTCCTTTAAGACAATACCGTATTCAGTAAAGTATTTAAAAAAACAAAACAATTTACATACACTTCTGTGACTGAACTCTTGATACTAAATAGTCCAGATGAAGCCAACTATAGTGATCTGGGTGGTATAGGTAGTTACATCCAACCAGGTTAAAGCAAACCCTAAGTTTCATTCACAGATGACTGTAGTGTGACTGCTTGTTGGTCTTCACACCTGTAGCCCTGAGACCGCTGGCTGCCAGAGTCAGGTTGTCAGCTGATTTTTTGTCAGCGATGATGACGACAGTACCAGGAACCCTCGGTCTACGTCCGTCTGAGGGGGTCAGAAGGTACTGCCTGGTGTATGTCACCGCCTCACCTGCAGAGGGAGACAGACAATATAACAACTCCTAACACACAAACACACACATACATACCGAGCAGTAAGTACAGAAAAAGACCATCAGAGAGAAAAAAACTGACCAATGTTGTTCCCGGGGCTTTCATTAAACGGTGTGGACTGGATCTCTTGAAGAAGTGTGTCAGACCTGCCGTGGCGATTAAGCCGGAACCATAATTTGGGTCTGTAACCGTAGACTACAACTCCCACCTGAAACAGGCAGAAAATAATCAAAATGTTGGCAGTGGACAGCTAAAAAAGACCGTCTGTGAGCTAACAGCCTTGTACCTCTCCACGCCCTGTTTTAATACTTATTCATCAAGAGCAGTACCTGAGAGTCGCGGTCTCCGATAGTATGGAGCGACCCTGCTGCACTTGTGAGGAGTTCGCGCAGAGGTTTTGCGAGGCTAATGCGATCGGTAGATGCCGGCACCAGAAACACCACATCCAGACGCCCGCCCACACACACTGCGAACAGAGAGAAGTTTGTAGGGCTAAGTACGGTATCAAAAGGTGTTTATAGGTTTGGTTAGTATATGAAAGAGGATTGTTGGTGTGTTACCAGTGCGTTCATCAACAGAGCTCTCAGTTCCCAATCCAGTATTAAAGTTGGGCTGCACGGTGAAGCGATAGCGACGGCCCAAACGCAGCCCAGTCACCTGGTAAGAGCTGGACGCAGCGGGGAGCGAAACAGACAAGCCTGGACCAGTATCTGAGAGGTGTGAACAGTTAAAATGAAAGAACTGCAGAGTCTTAAAGAAATAAATTATAACACCTATAATAACATGTTTCACCTGTCTCGTCTCTCCAGCGCAGAATATATCCTGTGGCACCCGATAGTGGAGTCCAGCCAAGCCGCACTGAATTCTGGGTAACCTCCGCCACTTGCAGAGTCGTGATAGGTACTAAGGGAGAGGGGGTACCAGCTGTATACACGGATACAGAGAATCAGCATTGACATTTGATTTGACATTTCATCCAATATATTTGTTGAAATATAAGATTTTGTATATTGTACAATATTACACAAGAAAGACAGTATTTGCACACTTACTTACACATCAAGTTCAAAGGCTTCTCAGTGACTTTCAAGGTTTTACTTAGTGACTAAATATTGGCATGTTTTAGGGTAAGACTTGACATTATACAAGACATTATGGTGTGCTACAGTACAATGCATTATGCCAGTGGTTCCCAACCTATTTTCCTTGAAGACCCCCCCAACCACCCAAACAAAATTACAAATCCTCGAACAAAATCCTCAGTAATTCAGTGTATTAAATGAGTTAGTCTTTTTTATTAAATCAAGTTTCTTTAATGAATAGAACAGTCAGTTTTGTCAACATAAATAAAGTGATGACTCCTTGACGGATTCGCCAAGTGAATGCAGATACATAATATGATCTCTTTTTTTTAAACGACTTAATTAATTTACTATATTGTTAGAGCCAAAATAGATTTTTTTGTTATTGTGGTGAAATCAATGTAATAAATGGTGTTGTTAGATTGCTGCAAGACTTTCCCGTTAATACAGGTGCGGGCCTTCATGTGCGTCAAGCGGGAGAACACATAGGTTTTTTGACCGCAGTGAAAATAATGTTTTTGAAAGGCTAAACGCCAACAAATATGTTGACAACCTCAGAGCAAACAAATCCTGGCGCACCCCCTGTGATCTTTGGCGCCCCCCTAAGGGGGGCCCGGACCCCAGGTTGGGAACCACTGCAATATGCAGTATGTTATATTTTACTATATTTAGTACTATATTCAGCAATTGTGAACTACGTTTGATTTAAAAAAAAAAGTCAAGTACTGTTAAATCCATCCATTCTTTTAATAATACTTTTAAAGCCTTACATCCACTGTTTATTTTCTCAAGTCTACACACTTTTGAGGGTTATTAAAACAAAGTAAAGTCTGAAAATAGGAAGAAAGGACTCACGTGTGGTGACTCTGACAGACACTGGGGTTCCTTCTCTGTTTTGAACTAAAGCCATGACCCGCACCTCGTACTGGGCTCCGGGGTCCAACCGGTCTAAATCCACCGCTGTCACATCTCCCCCCAGCAGCTGACTCCTCTCTTCACCACCTGCAGCAGATAACAGTCGCAACAGTGAGTAGTGTGACACAGCCTGGCTGCCATAAAACATCTATCACAGGAGAAAGCCATTTAATTCTCATTAAACATTTAAAGGGATAGTTGGTACGTTTTGAAGTGGGGTTGTATGAGGTACTTACCCATAGTCAGGGTATTACCTACAGTAGATTATGGTCGGCACACCCTAAACTTGGATAATCAGACAGGAGTACGGGCACGGAAGCAAAGCAATGTACTGTTGGGGGCAGCAGGGGACGGGATCAGCAGCAAAATGTATTTTTGCCACCTAAAAGAAAGGCTCACCTAAAAAAAAAAAATCAATAACAGTTTAAGTGTACACTATATTAAAAATATTTTCACCGCTTTACCTTGTCATCAGACAGCCCTTTCCTACGGGAGAACTGAAGCTGTTGTATCCATCTATGCTCTCTTCAAAGTCACCAGACTCCATTGACAAAAACAGTAATTTTATCTTGCAGAGCATGAAAGTTGCTGGTCTACCGCTGCCTCGACTGGCTAGTTTGTTTGTGTTATTGTGTAACTTTGGTGAATCCAAACTAACCCTTTAAAACACCAAAGTTAAACAACAACACAGACCAACAGATCGAGGCAGCAGTAGACCAGCATCTCCCGTGTTCTGCGAGGTAAAATTACTGTTTTTGTCAAAGGAGTCTGGTGGCTTTGAAGAGAGCATAGATAATGGCTTCAGTTCCCTGTCGGAAAGGGTTGTTTGACGGCAAGGTAAAATGGTGAAAATATTCTAAATATAGTGTACACTGATATTGATTTTTTTAGGTGAGCCTTTCTTTTAGGTGGCTAAAATACTATTTGCTGCCGCTCCCGTTCACAGCAGTACATTACTTTGCTCCTGTGTTGGTGGTCCTGTCTGTTTCTCCAAGCTGGGGGGTGTGCCGACCGTCATCTATTGTAGGTAATACACTGACTATGGATAAGTACCTCATACAACCCCACTTCGAAAACATACAAACCATCCCTTTAAGGGCAGATTGATGCTTTGAAAGAAACTTTGATTATTGCACTAAGATGTGAGATCTTTATGAGAGGATTTTATCACAAAAGTGAAATGGACCAGCAATAGATCTACCGTCCGTTCTCCTCCAAGACACACGATAAGCCGTTGCTCCCTGCACACCAACCCAAGTGACTCGGACAACCTCTCCTCGGGCCTCCTGGATCTGCAGTGATGTCACCGTCCCGACCACAGACTGATCTGACTCTGAAGGTCGGGACAGGAAACAATTAGTCAGTTATTCTCATAGCCAAGTTTCTCCCTAAAGACACTCTGGACAACAGCAATAATGTGCATTTGACAGATTCAGTGTGGTACCTGTTTTGATATTAAGGGTGGAAGGACTTCCCTCTCGAGAGCCAGCAAGTGAAGAAACTAATACGCTGTAGGCTGAATCTGACTGTAGTCCATCAATGGTGTAGGAAGAGACGTCTGCGGCCACATTACGAGTTGTATCAACTCCTGCACCAGTAAAACATGGCAGAGAGATGGAAATGTAAGTCTTCCTCCAACTACAGATACATGAGGATATAAGAGGCTGACAGCAAGATCACTACCCAAATCTAAACTAAGCTTTTAACTCTTCTTTATATTGCCCTGTTATCATGTATTTGGATGTATCTTGTCTGTAAAATACTGAGTATTAATGCTAATCGTTGCTTACCATCATCACTGCGCCAAGTGATCTTATAGCCAGTTGCCCTAGTGGAACGTGACCATGCAATACGTATTCTCTGAGATGTGACATCAACGATGCGAAGACCAGACACTGATCCACCATGGGGATTAGTCCGACTAGTCAGTGTGACCACCTCTCCAACGCGCTGATCAACCATAGATGCAACACCGATTACCAGCGCCTCATCTGGTTGCAGGCCGTCGATGGTGAAGGCTGTGACCTCCGCCCCCACAATACGGGACTGCTCGGCACCTGCAAGGTAGAATAAAATAAAATAAAATAAAATAAAATAAAATAAAATAAAATAAAATAAAAAACCATGCATATAAAAACTGATTATTAAGTAAAGATATAAAACAAAGTCAGTACGGGACTGCTCTGCACCTACAAGGCAGATCATAATAAAATAAAATAAAAAATTACGCATATAAAAAACTGACTATTTAGTTAAGATATAAAACAAAGTCAGCTTCAAAGTCTGCTGCTACCGTTTTTAAAGGATTATGAATTAAGACCTAAAAATGCAGGATAAACTGAAAAACACATTATAACATATAACACTTACTGTTGCCTTGTCTCCAAGTAACCCTGTAACCTGTTGCCCCAGGAGCACCCGCCCAGGCAATTCGAATTCTCCGACTGTTTGCGTGTGACACTCTGAGGTTAGTCACTCTGCCAGCAACTTGCTCTGAAATAAAGGGCATTCAGGGCCTCATGTGGCAAAATTCAATGTATAAAACTTTTTATTTAAGCCTGAGTATTTCACTTCTAGAGAAATAACAGGTGGACAGAGAAAAGGTTGTACATCAAAAATCCCAACCAAGGCTTTTTAAAGATATTCACAAATATGTGGGCACATATGATTGGTAATTGTTCCTTCATCTAGATATCCACAGGTATACATAATATACTAATCTAAAGTATCTGTGAACAGCATTTAAAAAGATCCAGTGGTGTTGATATTCTAAGATAAATGAGAAAATTTGATCATAACAGCTATTGTAAATGTACAGCAAAATTATTGTCAAATATCAAGATAAAAAAGATCGAATTAACCATAACAGAGGAGGAGGATTTACAATAAGAATTTGATGGGAATTTTAGTTATCTGTTATCCAGGACTGGCCAATTTGATCTTCAATTTACATTTTATAATATCCACGGTAATCATTATTCTTGCACTGTTTTTACTATTTAATTACTTTCTAACCCCATTACATTTGCATTAACCTCCATTAGCACATACTCTAATATAGTGAAAGCTCTCTGTAGTAGTTCTGGTGGCTAGACAATCACTTCTAGTTCTTATTCTTTTAAAGCTCTTTTTAGCTATTTTATTTATGCATATCATAAAATAAAACAAAAGAGAAGAGATATACAATAACATAAGAAAATGCACAGGTGGGTTGATAAAAAACCTTGAGGGCTTGTAAAAGGAACCCTGCTAACATTGAAATTAAAGACAGCTGTATATGCTTGTCACCAATTTACAAATAGACATCTGTATTTTTAAAATATCTGAAAGAAAGAAAATAACAAAATTTCCAAACAAGAAATACTAGAGATACAAAGACCAAGGGAGAAAATAAAAGAAATAAAAACCAGGATTACAAGAACGAATATTTGAACTGCTTTCATACACTTCACTGGCGTTTTTTTGTTTTTATTTTATTCTTGTGTTTTTATTCTTTATTTTATTTTTTGTATGTGTCGTATAAGCTCCTTAAGTTTCCCTTGGGATAAATAAAGTATCTATCTATTATTTACAGGAAGAAGAAAACAGGATGAAGCACACAGCTGCACAGTGTCTGTGCTCAACCCACCTGGTTTGATGTAGACAGTAACAGGGTCTCCTTCATTTTCTCCCACCAGCGCCGTGACACTGACACCATAAGACACTCCCACCGTCAGATCTCTGAGGTCAAGGGTCGTCTGGTTTCCAGGGATAAGCCGGATTTCCTCTGATCCCCCTGACATGACATGAAACAGAGACACTATTTTCACAAGCATGTTTTCATTCATAATTGGGCACTAAAAAAAAATCTAAATATATAATAAAAATAATGAATAAAAATCAGTCAGTGTACCTTCTGTGTTCAGGATAATGATGCGGTACTGTGTAGCCCCGGCTACACCCGTCCAGCCGAGTCTTACAGTACTGCCCAGAGACTCCACAACTCTCAGGTTGGACACTCTCCCCACTGGCTGCTCTTCTGCAACGCCACAGGATTAGGACACAATGGATACAAGCACAAACACTATTAAACTTATCTACAGGAAAACATATTCACTTGTAATTCAACCCCAGCACATTTATGCCCCATAAATCAACCCTAAATAAATTCAGAGTTTCGT
Source organism: Sebastolobus alascanus (assembly GCA_916701645.2). Taxonomy (NCBI): domain Eukaryota; kingdom Metazoa; phylum Chordata; class Actinopteri; order Perciformes; family Sebastidae; genus Sebastolobus; species Sebastolobus alascanus. The sequence goes on along the minus strand of CAKAOJ020000257.1, from coordinate 247,827 downwards.
GCCCCCAGGCTGAGCTACTGACCTCTGGATGTGGTGGAGACAGGTGTGGCCTCCTCGCGACCTTCGAACAGGGTGTACATGGTAATGATGTATTCTGTGTTTGGCTGAAGGCCTGTTATCTCATAGCTGGTGGTGGTTCTAGGAAAGGTCAGGCTCTGGACACGACCTCCTGGAGACACAACAACGGTCCACCATCAGAGGATTTATGTTCACTTTGTATCAACAATTTCCTTTTTTAAGGCTTGATTTTGCAGTTGATAGCACATATCACTACATATCCAAATAATTTCTTATCATAATAATCATAATCATAATAACAACATGTCCATGTTGCACAGCCTTCCTTAAAACTACAGACTGTAACATGTAATGTACAAAAAGACTACAAAATTGTTTGAGTATGCCTGTGACATGCACATCTGACCTTCTCCCTCCATCCACTGCAGGCGGTACCCTTGAGATGACTGAATGATTCTCCAGGTGAGGCGAATAGAGGAGGGGCCGGTGGTCGCTGCTCTGAGCACCTGCTGCTCCTGACGCTCTGAGGGAAAGACATAACATATGTATGTAATTATGTAATACGTCATATGTAAAACTCTATTCCCATCAATGAAATATGTTAAAGGATAGATTCATATGTTTTTGGTCTGTCTTACAACAATACTGAAACAAAGAGATCTCTTCCTAAAGTGATTTCAATGTAGGTGATGGGGGACAAAATCCACAGTCTCTGTTATGTGCAAAAACGCAGTCTAAAGTTTAGCTGCAGCTAATATGAGGCTTCAGCAGGCTAAACTAGTCAAATCAAGTGGGCAATGTAAGGATTGGCCGAGTGGTGGAAGGAAAACACACAGAGGCCAGATAAGCAGGCTGGTGTTGGTGAGTTCATGATAACAAAACTATATACAAAAAACAACCCAAATTTTTCAACTTTTCAAAAGAACATGATGTAATCCATAAATCAACAACAAAAAAGTCAGGCTAGGCCCATGGCTGTCGGGCAGCTAGCAGCAGCTCACCGCAGGTCTGCACCTGAACTGAACTAACTTCAACAATCGACTCATCTACCTATCGTTGCTTTTAAACAGGAAACTCCTCCTACAGACAAACCAAAGTTTGTGCACAATCAATTAAGACAATAAAATAATAATTATAAAAACAACAAAAACTATTTCTAAAGGATTATCCTAATTGTCCGAATACAGAAACATTAACAATATAGATCATTTAGGGTACTTAAGAAGACTATTCCCTAAGCAATTAATCCCCCGCCTTTCGCGTCTGTAATTTTCAACCTGCACGTTTTGCATTAGTTTTTTGTTGACCACCACATAGTTTTTGTACGCAAACGAAAATATCTTTGGTATAATTTTTTCCAACTGGCGCTCAGTAATGTAACGTTAGTACTTCATGGTTCTGTCCTGCAACTTCATTGGATGCTGTCGGATTGGTTCAAACAAAGTATATCAGGGGAATTAGAGTGTCGACCTGCTGGGAATGAATAGTGTTAACATTAGTTGATTCAGGAAATGAAGGGACATGAATTGATTCGTGGCACAGTTTTTAAATAACATACTTTTTAATCTTTGGGCTTGGGGGAAGGTATCAAGTAAGTCAAAAGGCTCAAGTCCAAGTGAAGTCACAAGTCACTGGTGTTAAGTCCAAGTAGAGTTGCAAGTCTTTTTTGATTTGTCAAGTCGACTCTAAAGTCATCAAATTTGTGACTCCAGTCTGACTCAAGTCCAAGTCACGAGACTCGAGTCCACACCTCTGGTACTCTCCAGTCAAATTTCTACGAAACAGACTGATCACATTGTCATATAACCATCCGCCTGTTTGTAAACACCCTGACACATCCAACTTAGCATGGTATCATGTCTTATGCTGAAGGCAGACATTTACAAGACTGATGGGAAAATAATTGTGCAACCGTCACTGTCACTTTATGTCAAATGTTGTAAAGATTCTGTGAGGTGTGAAGAGAAACATGACAGTTGGGCTTTAAGCACCTAAACTCAGTTTGATATAATTGAGTATCTCACTGGCCCCAGAGCAAAACAGAAGAGAACATCTCAACCAAGTAAGTGATCATGAATATACATGCCACCTTGAAACCCTTCCAAACCCACAGTTCATTTGTACAACAGCCAGATGCAGTACTTTATCATATTCACATACACAACCTGCACATTTTCATGCCAGAACTTCTTTGGGGTTCAGGAATCTGTTGCAAAATGATATAAAAGCTACTATTTTGAGGAGGTGCCCATATTCCAACACTGACAGCAAATTAAATTAGTTACTGAGATTTTGATTTCACACCTCTGCCCTCAGGCTGCAGGTGTAATGGACTTGGTTCAAAGAAATGCTCCCGTGACAAAGAAACTAGAATTACTGCCTCGCGGTTGTATGCCTCCGCCAACGAGTCAAGTTGCAGTTTACATCCATGTCTGTCCAAACTCATAATATATGAAGTGAAGACTTTGAAGGACTTTAATAAAAAGGTATTAAGTGTATTCTTTGGCATAATGGAAGTTATAACTATGTTGACATGTATGATTCCAGTGAGAAACATGCTGTCTTCACTTAGAGACTACTTTTTACAGAGGACTGATAGAGAGCTTCGTCACATGGTGTAACAACACGTGAAGCTCAGTATCAGCAAAACAAATGAGCTTGATGTGGTGGACTACCAGAGGAACAGGAGGCACCTGTCCTGGTTGTCATCCAGGGAGAGGAAGTGAAGAGTGGGACTCATACAAGTACATTGGAGGTCCAAATCAATAAAAAACTGGACTGGACACCCAACACTGAAGCTCTCTTCAGGAAGGGACAGAGTAGACTTTTCTTCCTGAGGAGACTGTCAGCCGTCTCAACAAGCTGTTAAGGAAGGCCAGCTAGGTTATCAGGTTGGATCTGGAAAGACTGGAGGCAGGCAAGGATTCAAAGCCCTCTTGGATAACCTTTCGAGCTGTGGCAGATTGGCAGCTTGTTGCAGAGAGAAGGATGAAGGACGAGAACAAAGCCTGGGAGTTGTTCCTCATCTCAGTCAAGGGTCTAAGGATGGAGGATGTTATTTGCCGTGCAGATTGTGACGTCCCTTGAGGAAAATGTTTGATTTGTGATATAGGGACATATAAATAAAATTGATTTGGAGCTTTCTTTGTTGCCCAAGATTAGTGTCAACAATTCAGTATGCGACCAATTGTGAAATAGTCACAATAATCGCTAGAAAAGTGTTACAGTGAAGTTGACCTTTGGGATATAAAATGTCATCACTTCATCCTATTAGACATTTGTGTGAAATTGTGTCATAATTAGCATTTGAATTCTTGAGTAATGGTCAAAAACATGTTTTGTGAGGTCACAGTGACCTTTGATCAGCAAAATCTAATCAGCTTATCCTTGAGTCCAAGTGGACGTTTGTGCCAAATTTGAAGAAATTCCGTCAAGACGTTCCTGAGATATCGCGTTCACGAGAATGGGACGAACAGAGGGACACCTACTTCCTCTCTGATACTGTATGTGGCCACAGGTGTTTTCTTGTTATGAACATGACAACAAATCAATGAGAAAGTGCCGGTGTCAGTGGGGAGCTCACAGGCAAAGAACAAAGTCTTCAGACCAGTGGCTGAGCAACAGACGCCCACTGATGTCTCTTTCAGGCCTGAGAGTCAGACTACACACTAACTAATTCAACATTTTACTCCATAACACATGTGCTTGATTTAATGCCACACAAAGCTTTTTAAATGGTTGAGGATGTGGAAGAAGATAGACATAACCAAAAATCCATTGAAAAAATATTTGTGTGCATACGTGTGGTCTTTTATATATTGTTTAAAACTTAATGTAAAGAATCCTACATGTAAGAAAGCTTATGGTATTGCTGAATATATTAATGACATATTTGCAAAAAAACGTGAATGCTTCATGCAATGTGGTCCTCCATAAAACCAAAAAAAATGTAAACATTTCCTAATAAGAAGGAACAGACAACTCATCACAAACCACAGACACCACAAATATGTGTTACTCTAAATTGGTTTACACAGGAACAAACAAGAGAGAAACAAGCTGAGCTAAAGTTGAAGTTACTGTGGTGTACAGTATGTAGAGCACTGTATACATCTCACTTGTTTGGTAGCAGAACTAGGCCACCCGAACGTTTTCAGTCCTCCATTCCTGCCAGCTGTCTGCTCAGTGGCCCTGCGGTGACTCAGCCTTTATTCAAATAACACTGGTCCGACTGAAGTGACACCATATGGGACTTACTCACGCGAGACAGATGGTGTGTGTGTGTGTGTGTGTGTGTGTGTGTGTGTGTGTGTGTGTGTGTATAATGAGTGTGTAGGTGTGCTCGAAATGTTCCTTAAACAGAACTAAACAGTAACATGTGAAGGTTTTCAGAAGAGGGACAAACAGCAGAGAAGATTGTTGGCCATCTTCTCCATCTCTGCTTCCTGTCCCTGTACTTAGCAGGACGCAACAGAAAGCAAGCTCCTATTCAACGAGCATTATTTCACTTTTTACTGAGAACCACAAACACAAAAATAGACTATCATTTAGTGTATTGTGGCAATTAGCGGTTTTGGTGTGTGTGTGTAACTGTGAGTTTTGAGAGGGAAGAGGGTACAATGAACACAGAGACAGATGTTTGGTGTTGTGATGAACTAGTGAAACCACACCTACCTATCTTGAACCTGGCCGTTGCTACGGGGCCCTCCGTGTTGCCCTCATACAGCGGGATGATGGTGACGATGTACTCTGTGTCGTGCTGCAGACTGGACAAAGTGTGACCGTCACTGCCACCAGTAACCTCCACCGTCTCCACATTTCGACCTTTGTGAACAGAAAAACAAAAATATAATGTGTATGCAAATTTGTAAAAAAAAAAAAAAAAAAAATTGACTGGCAGAAATGCAAAATGTTGAGTGACGTCTGCTTTGTCCTGACCTGTAAATGGTCCCCAGACCAGACGGTAGGCCCGCGCACCACTGACGCCTCTCCACCGCACACGAACACTGCCCTCTGACTCCGTCTCCACTGATAGCTGCTGCACTGCCTCAAGGCGCACTGACACACGCAAAAACATGAACACACAGACACTTTGCTAATTATACTGAAACCCATTCCAACCACAAGGAGACAGTATCATTATATATGTGCTGTATTACGTAAGGGATAATGCCCTACCTGGTGTCCATTATGTATGGTATAATGTACAGCAAGCCGGCCATTGTTGCGTAACAAACCCCAACAGGGCGATGCAGGTGGACCCCGACGCATCGCAATGAAGGTTTTTTTTTTTTTTTTATGTACATTATCCTGCTTATTACACAGCTACTTACATAGGAAATCAATAATTTGACACAAAAATGGTCCTCCAGAGTACGAGATCAGAACTGCGTCCATTGCATCGGTCTGTTATACAGAAATAACAGACCGTAGAACTCTGTAATTGACCTATCAGAATCGAGTATTCAACAAAGCTGTGTAATAACAGGAATTCATGGACGACGTGTGCGTCGGACGGTTTGCTTCAGCGAAGTCCATTAATTCCTGATTATGCACACCTGGAAGGACATTATCCCGCTTATAACATGGTCACTTACCAAAGAAAAAACAATTCAAGACCATACTTGTACTACTATGTACATATACTGTATCTAGCACTTGTTTTAATATTTCTCAATTTTGTAACGTTATTACAAAATAAACAACTGTATTATGTTGTGTCTATCTACTATTACAAGCATTTAACAGTACTAAAGACATTAATAATGGGCCACAGGGTGGACTCACATGTGCGGGCGTTGAGGATGGACGGGGATGCAGAGTTTCGGGGGAAGAGGGGGTAGAGGCTGACGACGTACTCCGTGTCGGGCTGAAGTGACTCCAAGGTGACAGATGTGGAGTCTGCAGACAGAGACTGCTCCAACAGCTGAGCTGTTGGCTGACCTGCTCTTCCAATCACACAACATACAGGGCAGGTAGGCATGGAGAGCGTGCAGAAGACCAATTAGTGCACTGATAGCAATCACAAATTATACTGTACAGTGTGTCATTAGACAAATTAGCAGACAACGAGCTGAAAAAATATGAGATTTGCCCTCACTTCATTCTCAAGAGTGGCATCCAGCCAACTGTGGAGAAGTGTTGTTCAGAGGCAGTGCACAATTTGTGTTGTGTTCATGTCAAGTATGTGCTTGGGGTGTCTGTCAGTATCTGTCTCGTTTGTTTGAGTTATCAGTGCGAGTAGCGGCAGACACGGGAACAGGTAGAAACATCACACCTCTCATTGAAGGATACACACTGGCCTCATTTACATACTCTCACACATGTGCCAGCCTAACTAGTCAGAAGAGGAGCTCCATGTGAGACTGGCACTCCTGCCACATGTTTCGGAGGGAGAAACTGTTTATCTCAGCCCTCAGGGGCCACTTTTCTCTCCTGAATCACAGCATAAGCACTCAGACATCTTGACACTGTTATGATCTACGCCACACCCTGTCTCTGGAAATGTAAGGACAAAATTATTGCCGATCCGTGACATAAGTGAAGGTTTTCACTGTCTATCTTAATTTCAAGTCTGGTGATGGTAAAACATATTTGATATTTTAGGTAATGATTGGGTTATAAAAATCCTAACTGACAGCCAGTGCCTGAGGGGGGCAAGGTGTTAAAGAAGCTCATGTTCCCCATACTCAGCCTTGACTGCTGTACATTCTCAACATGTTTCCAACTTGCCACTAAAGGTTAACTGTTATTGACTGCTGTAGCTTCTTTTCCTCCTTCATTTTACTCTGATCATTCTTTCTGCTGAGTTTTTGTGACAAGATAATTCAGCCATTTCAAAAGTACGTGGTGTCAGTTCGTTTTAGTTTAAAAGAGGAGATGTTGCTAATTTAAGTGTTAAATGAGAGGCAGACTGAAAGAGAAAAACAGGTAGACAGGAAACGGAAGCAGAGGCATTATGTGTGCCTGACCTCGTGGTCCATAGGTGAGTCTGTAGCCTTGCACAGGAGACGAAGGCTGATCCCAGCCCACAGAGAGAGAGAAGAAGCCGGCCTGGATCAGGCGTAGACTGGTGACCCCTGGCAAAGACCCTATATAAGGAGAAATAAAGACATTGTAGGTGTATGACTGTGATAAGTACAACTTGAAAGATTCTGTCTTGTGTGAGAGAGGTTTCACTGCAGACATGTGTGTCCTTCACTTTTTAAAAAAAAAACGTATTCTTTATTTGTTTTTGCCTCAAATCCCCCACAACAGTTTCCTCCACAAGGGGTTACAATACTGGTCTTAAAGGTCTTATATATAAACAATTCAACATGAAAATATGTATAAAAATAAATCAAAGCAAATTGAAATAATAATGACACTGAATATAACCAACGTAAATAAAACAAGCATATCGAAACAAAACTAAACATGGGTTACATATAAGCTCACCATACATATGCACACATATTCAGTCCAATATACATAGGAAAATATACCAATATACTATAGGGAAAGAAATTGAAGATAAAATGTACTGTTTATTTTATCTCACTTTAAAGAAGACAGAGTATTTTCAGGGTATCACATATAGCCCAGTAAGGAACTATCTTGTAAAGATTTATATATATTTATATCCAGACTTATATCCAAAAGTTATCCAACAATGGGCATTGCAAAAATGCGTCCTTCACTTTTCACTCACTGGTTCTTTGCTTGGCAGAAACAGACTCCCCCACACTGTTGGGGTATTGGCCGATGATGGTCACCAGGTAGTCGGTTCCTGACCTCAGCTCTCGTGCGGTAAACGTCCTCTGACTGGCAGAGACCGTCTCCTGCAGAAAGAGACAGGGGTCATTTTTAGTAAACAGTCAAGCCTGAGACAAGTTTTTGCAAAGTGAATGACTAAAATAGATGGATGAGTTATGACATTCTTCTATCTTCATCATGTCTGCCAGGGGAAGGGAATTTCATTCTTTGACCTGCCAAATTTTAGTCTCTACAGTATCTACAAGAAGATCCACCCATTAGACATGTTTATACTCAGCTCTGAAGGCACGTGTTTCTCTCGCAATTTGCTACTTCAATCTAGGTCATCTCCATGTGTCAGAAATATTCTCGCAACACCTGGACTCACCTGACGCAGTTCTGCTGTGATAGGCTGACCCAGGCCGGAGAGTGGCACATACTGGACCACATAGCCACTCAAAGGCCCACCTGCTGCAGTCCAGCGAAACCGGAGAGTATCAGACGTCTGGCCTGTGAACTGAATGTTGGACGGACCGGAAAATGCCTCTGAAAGGAGAGGAGAGGGTGCAAGCAGGATGCGACATAGATACAATTAAATGCAGGTTTACAGTCTGACTATTATCTCAGACTTTATTGTCAGACACATATTTGTGACTGTGTGTATTTTAATATTCTGATGTTATGTCATTTAAGGTAACCCACATACCATCACTGGCATAGACTCCTCCCGCTTTGGAGCACACTCGGGGGCTCACAAGAGGAAGAAGTGTGTTCAGCAGTTTGAAGTCCCCAACAAAGGAGGTGAAATCACTGCTGGGTTGGGAGGAGATCTGAGCCAATTCATCCTTGTCTGCACTCTTTATACCTAACAAACCACAGACAGAAAATTGAAAAAGTCAAAAAGAAATCACAGTGGCTCATAAGCAACTCTACTACTCTGAGTAAGAGAGGAGAGACTGCAGTTGAGACACCTACCAACCGCGAAAACATGCACTCCTTGACTGCGCAGCTTCTGTGCTGGTTCCTCCACGCTGTCCTGCGACTTTCCGTCTGTGATCAGGATAGTGATCTGAAAGTTAAGGAGGAGCCATTAGAAACACAAGAAGCGCTATGTTAAATATGCAGTTTTATAATTATGAATGGCTGCTCCTCAGACCTTTGGGACATCCCGACTGGACGCAGGGTTGAAGAAGTTATCTGAAACAAACTTGAGACCAGCACCAGTGCGTGTGTTTCCACCCTTGTAGTTCAGATTCTCTACAGCGTTGACCAGCTCAGTGCCAACCAGGTAGGTAGTAAATGTAAACTCAACTCTGGAGGGAGAGAAATGGGCTTTAAATACATAATTCTGCACTTGCAGTAAGATCCTTCGTCATAGAGTGCTGCAGGGATGACGTATTTTTGTAGGCCAACCTGGAAGTCAGCATCACACTGGTTCCCTCAACAAAAAGCCGATGGGATTTTTCCATTGGGTTTTGGATTAAAGCAGAAAATAAGCTCTATGGCAAACATACGTTTATGGTACTTACACGTTTTGTTTAGCAAGATAATCTTCACAAATGAACACCACTTTTATGATTTTTGAAGCGTAAATGCAATCGCCAGAAGTAAAAGCTAACGTTATATATAAATATAAACGCTATAAACGAATTACACCATGGTCGCATGACCTCACATCACCACCACTAAGCTAAAGGCGGACTAGTGTTCGCCGTGATGGCGTTTTGTAGCTTCGTTTAGCCACTTGTTAGCAACCGCCTTATTTACTGACATATTTTATATCGTAGAACAAAACCTTAAAATCTCTTAATCTTGTGTTAACCACAGACCTTATTTCAGGCTTCTAACCAAAAACCCATTCAAAAAACCCATCGACTTCGAGACGAGTGAACCGGAAGAGCAAAAATGCTAACTCATTTCTGTGTTTTAGGTCTCATTCCTGCAGCACTCTATTGCATGTACAGGAAAGTAATGAGGTGAATATTAATCCTGTCAGTCACCTGGAGGTGTCGCTGTACTGTATGGCCCCAAACCGTATCCCTGACTCGCTGACAGAGCTGGCAAATGGCTTGACGATTCCAGCCATGAAGCCCTTCACCTGCAGGAAGTTAGCTCGGCCAATACTGGAGGACCCATCAACCAGGAAAACAATATCTGCTGCTTGCACATTATTACACCTGCCTGCAAATACAAAACGATGGAGAATGCATGTGAGCACATAAACTGATACGTGATGAGAACACTTTGGACTGATGTGGTGGTTGGGAGGAAATATAGAGTCATTTATACCCTGAGCTTCAGCCCGCTTCATGGAGAACAGCAGGACAGTCGCAGCGAAAAACCAGTTCCACATCTTCACAACCTGAGCACACAGAGAGCAGATACACCTTTATAGTTTGTCTGAAACTATTTTAACTCACCACAAAACAGTCTGACCACATTACAAAATTGTGATATTACACAGCTTTTACATTTTCAGGGTCTTGTTTTTTTTATTACTACTACTCCTCGTTTCCTTGTGTCTTGAGGTCATATTAGTTTGTTTTGTATAGTTAGATGAAACGCTGCCATCCCTCAGTTTTTCATCCCCATCAAATTTCCTGTTTCTGCTAGTCACCTGATCTTGTCACTTTCCTGTTCAGCTGTATCCCATTAGTCATTTGCTCCTCAGCATATGTTGAGGGTAGTTCAGCCCTGTTATTTGCCAGATTGTTTCCTTTGAGTTATAGCCATTGTTCCTGCCTGTACCTGTTCTGAACCACCTACCGTGGCATCTTTGATATCCTGCCTGCCAGCCACGTCTCTTTGAACATGTTTTCTTGTTCTAAATGTCTGTCTGACCGCCGAGTGAAGTCTCTTTTACCTGTCAAGCTTCCCAAGTCTGCTTAAGTTCAGTGTGCATGTTACAGTTTCAGTGAGTGTTAGCATTGTAGTAGCATAATGGCCAAAACTGGAGCTTGTAGTGTAATTTAAGGCAGGAATATGAAGTCATTTGCGCATAGCTGATCTGTAAAACCTGAAGACACATTAACACCTGTAGTTATTATTCCAAGTATTTCTATGACACACCATTCAATCATAAAGTTAGTCTATTATGCTGCCATATGTACACAAATGACACCAACAGTGTTATGCCTTGCACAGCTTACTCCAGTCCCATTTTGCCCTTCCCAATATTAGTTGGTTTCCTGATTAGAAATTAGAAAGCTAGAATGCGATGATGAGTTGTGTTTTAAAAGGCCTTACATCACCATGAATGATGATCTTAGGGGAAAATATTATCATACCTATGGACTCTTATCATGAAAACTCTGTCAATACCAACATTGGATGCCTACAATACATGTGCACAAATCCAAAACTGATTAGCAAATACATGTACAGTGTACACAACAACTCATTCTCCCTGACCTGCAACCCTGTAACTCAAGTTAATAAAATATTAATTATACCATTGTTTAATATGGTTACAAAATGGTCTTTTCAGATTAAAAACAAGTCCACACTGTGTGCAACCCAGATGAATACTTTAATACTCTCTGGCTCTCTACATCATACTTACATTACATACTTCAATAATTATGTTTGTGAATAATGAGCAGGATATCTGACGTCCTCAGCACCCAGTGCATGTGCATAACGGGGCAAGTGTCCCCCCGGACAATCCACTCTAGCATCAACCATCTTACTTCTGGCTGACCTTTCCTCCTTAAACACTTCATTTTATTGCCGATGTCATGAAGATTATATTTCTCAACTGGAAAGACAGAATTACATTATCTATCAAGCACTGTAGTTACATAGTAACTTAATTGAACCAGAGCACCCCCAGTACCGGGGCAGTTGCGCTCATCACAACAAACACCAGATAAAGACATGTTAGACATGTAGCAACATATTCATCCTGCATACCCGTATAAAGGGAAGAAGCTTGTGATAATCATTTTTACCTTAAAGGGACTATTTGTAACTTATCACGCGCATAAATCCTAACGGGTCGGAATCCCATGCGCGCTCGCGTGTGGGTATGCGCTGCTCCTGCTGCCTGCTGCCTGCTTGCACACCGCGCTCGTTCTCACCCGCTCGGCTCGCTCCAACTCCACGTGCACGCGCGCACACTGCAGAAGAGTTAGTTTAGCTCTGAGAATATCTAGTGAATGTGCAGGGGACGTTTTTACAGAAATAAATGCTGCAGCTCCTCCAGACCAACAGAGGTTTCCCGTGTCTTGTGAAGTGACGGGGCTCCGCAGCGAGTTACGTTATCGTCCCGACCGGGTGTCGCTGTCTCCCCCCCCCCCCCCCCCCCCGACCGGGTGTTGGTGTCCCCGTTCCCTCCGCGGTCGTCAGGCTGAGAAAGGAAAAGCCAGCACTAGAATCAGCATTGATCCATGGAGAGACCTTCGTCTGGTCAGCTAACATTACTGCCAAGCAGGTGAAATATAGAGTGATATTGTGGTTTAGCTGACGTGTGTCGCCTCACTGTTTAGACCGGTGCTCGTTCATGTCAATGTAGCGCGAGCACAAGCGCGAGCGCGAGCAACAGGACGATGACTTTCGTTGACATTGCGGCCAAAGGTGTCGCTGTGAACAAGCAATTTCTGATTCTTACATATAGCCCCTTTAACAAAACACAACTCCAACACCAAGCAACTAAATGAGCACAGAGCTGTAGAGTAATGGTGTAATAGTGGTGCTAGCGATTTTGCGACTACATCCTACCAGCACAAATGATATGTCATTATGAAAGCTGAGACTCCACAGATTCCAACGGTATAAGTCTCATCACTACGACCAAAACTAACTGAACCAGCAGCCGAAGGAGAGGAAAAATAAACTTCACTTTATACAGCCATAACCATATATTATGTCTTACCTCTATTATCTTTGCTGTTTTGTGTTTGAGGGTATATCAACACTGCTAATGGCTAATCCAATGTCTCTGGATCATTTTTGGGTCGATTCCGGCCGTCTGTATTCATTTACATGGCACAGAGGAGCTTTTGCACTCTGCCTTCCTCCAGCATCGAACAGCCTATCCTCAGCCTTGCATATGAAAATACGGTTTTATGTCTCTATCTGGTGGATGAATCGTGGTACTGCACTCATCCTAAAGGCATTGCCCTCTAATACAGGCCTGAGTTGGTCAAATAGAACAATGGGTTATGGTTTTCCTTTAATGGGAACATGTATAGAGGTTTGATTGATTGATTTTCAAAACAAGGTCAAAACCAGTTGTATTTAAATGACATGCACATTAAATTAAATGAGTTTCACAGTTACCTGAGAAAGTTTCAAATGGCACAGATGGTACCCAAATGTACCCAGATGGCCAATTCGAACAATCCGCCTTAACATGCCTCTACTAAAACCTCTTAAACTTTGCTCTGCTTCACTTTATTAGCATCAGTCTGTGCACAAGTAATGTTCAAATGTTGCGATATGGTTTGCTAGATGTTTTGGGCTGCAACTGCATCATTACAAAGGAATATTCACTCTAAAAGTGTAAAGTTTTGTTAGGCGGAAATTAAATCTTTCATTTTTGTGTTCCATCTTAATTTACTCTGATGCAGTAACATACTGATGCTTACACCTCTGCAGAAATCACAAGTGTTACCTTTATTAGGATACCAAGATTATTCAAATAGACCTTATAGTTGCAGAGATACAATGTATTCATTTTGGGCATGTCTTTTTCGAACAGGGGCATGAGCAAGAGGCCTAAGGCTTAAGAAAATACAACACAGGAAACATCTCAGACACTCACAGTACGACTATCAACGATGATCAAACTTTTCCAAGACACTGTTTTTGCATTTTCTGAGCTCAACAATTTTTACTTTGACCATCCTGACACTAATTAATTTATATTGGAAACACATTGAGCAATGTCATGATGAATATTATCCGTTTATGTTTTACTATTCATTACTTGTTGTATTTATTGTGTTTACCGTGTAAACTTTCTTGCTTTGTATTGTCCTTGTGATGTTGATGTGTTTGATTATACTGCCTTCTAAAAACAAAATCCTGAATTTATAATGACTCAAAATTTATGCACAAAGCATTTCTGAAATATTTGGGTTTTTTTAACATCTCTCCCCACATGTCCCATCCGGTTTTGACTAGAATTAAGTGGAATTATAAAACAAAAGAATCAGTCAAATACCACCTCCTTGTGGCTCATACTTACGACTTTAGTATAAGCTTTTTTCACTTTAATTACTGAAAATTAAATGAGGTTTTCTCCCTGCTATGGATGTCTAACATTTGCTCTCAATAATTGTGGTCTAGGAGTTACACCACAGATGGAGTCTCTGTGACACTGCTGCCCACTGTGGCAAAAGAAGAAAAAGACATTAATTTAGCTGAAAATACGTATGAATGGGGTAAGAAAATAGCAGCTGTGTTTCAAAGACCTCTGGGCAAAACTGAAATTACAGGATACCGTAAACTGCAAACAATAGCAGACTCATGAACAGTACGTTGAAGATAAACTCCCTAAAAACTTTCCTAACATGCATTAAACTGCTCCTGAAAGCAGTCGGTTGCACATATTAACCACCGCTGATGTGACATTTACATTATTCAGGGCTGCATGCGTTTGCAGACAACAGGCAACATTCCATTAGTGTTAATCCTAATTGCAGTCCTAAAATGTCAAATCAAAAGAGACAAATTTTTCCTCATTACTGACTAAACTTGTCATCGGGGTCTTGCATAAAATCTGAACAAATTGTATTTGAGGTGACTAAATCTGCATTTATGCTCAGCGTCACAAACATTCCAAGACTTTGTTGGTATTTATTATTTACAAAAACGTGCATGCCTATTATCACTAGGTCTCCATTTTAAAAGGGCATACATGGTACACTATGACACATAGAAATTAACGCGATAATAACACGTTAACGCAAATTTGTTTTAACGCCACTAATTTCTTTAAAATGAAGATACTGGCATCATATGAAACTCGAAAACCTAAGGAATCTAGTGGAACCAACCATGTCATACTAGCTTGTTGCTAAGGAGGCTATAACGCTCCAAACTTATGCTAAATTTTGGTGAGGAAAAACTGTCATGGCAATTTTCAAAGGGGTCCCTTGACCTCTGTCCTCAAGATATGTGCATGAAAATGGGTTCTATGGGTACCCTTGAGTCTCCCCTTTACAGACATGCCCACTTTATGATAATCACATGCAGTTTGGGGCAAGTCATAGTCAAGTCAGCACACTGACACACTGACAGCTGTTGTTGCCTGTTGGGCTTGAGTTTGCCATGTTATGATTTGAGCATATTGTTTATGCTAAATGCAGTACCTGTGAAGGTTTCTGGACAATATTTGTCATTATTTTGTGTTGTTAATTGATTTCAAATAATAAATATATTCATACATTTACATAAAGCAGCATATTTGCCCACTCCCATGTTGATAAGAGAATTAAATACTTGACAAATCTCCCTTTAAGGTACATTTTGAACAGATAATAAATGTGTGGTTAATTTGCGATCAATCGTGATTAACTATGGACAGTCATGCAATTAAATATTTTAATCAATTGACAGCCCTAATAGAAATATATGCAGAGACATACAAACTAATAATGCAATCCTGCCTAGAGCCTACTACATCCTCTCTCTCTCTCTGTTCTCTTTGCCCTCAACAGAGCAGATAAACGTTTTATTTCAGGAGTGAAGTGGATCATACCTCTATTCACAGCATGACCCGAAACACCCTCAAACTTTACTACTGTATGTCTGGAATACAGATGCCAGAACTTTCTGGACAATATGTACCATTTTGAAAAATGCAACAGATCTTTGCTCTTCTTTGAGACATAGAGAATGCAGGACTTTCTCATTGTAGATTTTATTTTTGGCCTGTGTCACCTTTACACATCATCAGTGTCACCAACCACTGCTAACCACAAGTTATGAACAAAACTATCACTCTCAGCCAATATCAGAGGCAGCCATCATCTGATGAGAGAAATACAATATGAATGTGGGGCCCTTCTTTTCAAGACAACCTCTATTCACATTCACCTTTTCACAGAGGTGATGCACGTCACAGTGGCTACCGCAAATAGCTGACAGATGTTGAGCCAACAAACAAAACCTCTGATCTACTCTGTAGAGCTATCGTAGCTAGAGTAAACATCATCAGGGTCAAAACCATGAGAAACCACTTAAGTTGATGAAACCAAATGTATAAGTGAGAGCAGCAGAACAACAGCAGGCAGAAGTGATTTTCTGAGCATGTATAGGAATGCAAAGAAAATCAGCATCATCTGGAATTTGGTTGTTTTCATTGAAGTCTTGTTAGAAGAACAATGACCTGAACCAGACTGACTGTCAAAATGTTTCTGTCAGAACTAGCCCACATGAAAGACAGCTGTAGTGTATACATGCTGACAGGCTTGATAACATACAGCAGATAGAAAACTACATTAAAGGGCCCCCACTTTGCTGTACTATATTACAATTATTATGGCAATAGCTATTACGGATAGTTTGACATTTTGAGATACACATTTATTTGCTCTTGCTAAGAGTTAAATGAGAAGATTGTTACTACTCTCATATGTGTTTGGCCAATAGAAGGCTACAGCCAGCCACCTGTTAGCTTAGCTTAGCATAAAGACCGTAAACAGGGAGAAACAGCTATTGCAGTTGTAAAAATGATGTGGTTTTAATCAGTGCGCCCGGCCAAGAAACAGTTTGGCACTTTTACACTTTAGTTTTTGGATGGATTAAAAAAACAAAATAACAACATGTTAATTAGTGAGTTTTGGAGGTGTTGGTACGTGGATTTTGTTACCTTTGGACAGAGCAAGGCTAGCTGTTTCCCATCTGTCGCCAGTATTTATGCTAAGCTAAGCTAAATGTCTCCTGGCTGTAGCTATACATTTACCTATAGACATGACAGTGGTATAAATTTTCTAATCTAACTCTAAGAAAGCGAATGAGCAAATTTCCCAAAATGTCGAACTATTCCTTTAAGAATTATACTATACATATAGTATAGTATATAGTACATTTAGGAAGGACCGCACAACTCAAACTGATGCACAAGACATAGCATGACGTTGCCCAAATGACAATGTCAACTGGGGATAACTGTATGCTCAACCAACCCCAACCAACCCCAACACGCCCAAAAAACAGGATGGAGTGGCTCCAAATCCTTCAGACCTTCTGAGATGGTCCCGCAAATCACTGACATCAGGTGACAGCTCCCCCACAGGAGAAGAAAGGAAGCAACAATACTGACACAAAAAAACAGAACAGACGGATGGCAGATCAACATTGTCAAGTCTGGAACCATAACTCTGCACAGAGATTCGCACAGGAACTTGACACACAACTGCAAACAGACTGAAAACCACCACTCACACTTATACTCTAAAATCTTGCATAACTGAAAATGGACACCGGAATCCGTTGGTCATTTTCTCTTTTAATATGTTCAAGAATGAAAACTTTCAGACATCGCCTGAAGCCAGAAGCTCATAATTAGCCGTGAATGTTTGTTCCCTCTGTAAGATGCAGCAGAGCCAACAAACCAAACAGTGTTTGTCCCAAACACGCAACACACACATTAAGCTTAATATGTTCCAAATGTAATGCCCCTTTCCCTTTTCAAGATCCAAAGTATTTATTCTAAGACTTCTACACCTATAAAATTAAATTATGTACAATTAGCTCCTGATGAGCCACATCAGCTTTCCCACCTTTGATGCTATTTTTCTTTTTCCTGTGGAATCTAATGAAATAATGTTTATTTCTGGTTTCATTACGTAAGCCAGGTGTTGAGACCACAGTCAATACCACGGCCTATTCTGAGCCCTTACATCTTGGCTAACTTAACAGATCATAATTGAAAGGCATTAATGATGCGAGGGCCATTAAAAACACCAGCTGACAACTAAAAGAAGTGGCAGTAAACGCTGGAAGCATCACAAAGAACGGATTCCTTCCTCTTCCTGCCGCTCCCACAACACACCCACAAACCCTACTCTATTTTCAGGCCCTATTCTAATCTGTGAGTACATACAAGTATATATTTTCAAATAATTGTTGAAATAATGCACTCGGCTAGGTCAAATGCCAATTGTGGGAGTAACCCACTTCCTCTGATAAACTCCTTTTTAATTACAGCATATGTAAAGATATTCATCAAGTACATTCCTAGAGCGGCCTCAACACCTGGAATTTTAAAAGGATGAAGTAACTGGCTCATGTATGGCCACACCCACTACAGGCCACCTGGGAATTAAACCAAACACACGGGTTAAAGTTCAATGTCTTAGTAGCAAAGTGCTGCTAAAAGCCATCCGCAACAGGGATCAAGTGAGGACTTAGTGTGAAAAAAATCAACCTGTACGCAACGGCATTGACAGAGCAAGAAAAGGACTTTTCAGGGACAGGAAGAAAACAAGATTAGGGCTCATCCCAGAGCTTCTGGTGGGAGCTGTGCAGAGGCTGAGCTGTGCTTTCTGAAAGCTCGGCTCAGGCAGGATCACAGAGTTGTGGTTTAGTAGAGATGCCATTCTCCCAGGGGGGCAGCAGGCCACTGCAATGTGACAGAGTGCAGGATTGTGTAACAGCACAACATCAGTCATCAGGGAGAGAGGGTGACACAAGTGGACGAGGGGATGGAGGGGTCGAAGGAGGGCAGGGTGTCACAGTAAATTACCAAATTCTTTCTGCAAATTTGCTCACACACCAGGATTTTGTGCACTTGGATGCCAAAAGCTGCTGGTGGCAAGAACAGTAGAGCCCTACTCTGAGGCTGTCTGCGTGTCAAAAACAGAGTGATCCTGTCACCTTTGACCTCTACCCTCAGGTCAAGTACAGCATCTCTCACATCCGCCATTAATGGATTATTAGTCGGTTTCTTCAGCCAAACTAAACAAAAGTACTAAAGACAGGCTTCAGTGACCCCTTGTTGGAACAAGTTTCAAAAGAAAAACTGATCTTATCCTCCTTTTTAAGTATTTCACAAGAATTGCATAACTATTAACAAAAGCCAGATGGAATAAATCAGGGAAATAACCGCATTCATCAATGGGTTATCTCGTTCTCATTCAAAGACATGAATGAATGGAGCCAAAAAGTCAAAATCCCCTAGCTTGTCGCTAGTTTAATCTAACATAAACACAGTAAAGAGCCATTTAAGCACCAGTAACAATTAGGGGTGTAAGAAAATATTGAATATCGCGATATTATGTTTTGTGATACTGTATCGATTCTCAAAAAAGCTGTATCAATTTTTAATTAACAGTTCACATGCAAAGATGAACTCAGTCAATACTTTATTTCATTTGCAAACATATGTGCCCTCTCAAAGTAGTAGAAGTACGTTGTTGGATGTTACAGGGACTGTGATAAATGCAAATACCAATTCCACTATTATGATTGAGTAAAAAAAAAGTAAACTTTCTTTTCTTTGTTCTTTATACAATGACAATTTTCCTAAAATTAGATTTTTTTTTAAAAATCGCAATATATCGCCTTGCTTACAGTATCGCAATACATCGCAATATATTGAATCGCAACCCTTGTATCGTGATACATATTGTATCGCAAGATTCTTGCCAATACACAGCCCTAGTAACAATCAAAATACACACATATCCACTCAGAATAAAAGTTCTGGCTGCAGAAGTTTACCACAAAAAGGCCCATTGTTGATAAAATGATTTAAAGTTTCGCTCTTAAAAAGATCTGAAAATAATGTTCTTGAGGACAACAGAAAATATCCCCTAACAACCACATCAAACACACACATTAACCAGCAGCAGTCCTCCGTAGATGACACACTTGGGATCAGTCCAGAGCCATCCGCTACGCTACAGAGTGGCACGCCAAAAACTTAATCAAGGATTGCTGCAGCAATGCAGTGAATGAAAAGATGAGCGAGACAGTGGGGAGGGTGAAGGTGAGGCAGAGAGGAAGAGTCTAATTACTCCTGCTAAAAGATTTTACCAGACATTATAAATTCCATGTCAATAGGGGATTTATTGCTGTTGCGTGAGTAAAACCACAGCAAAGAATACACTTACAAGTACAAGTAGAACAGACAATTGAAACCAACCAAGACACAAAGGCAGAGGAGGAAGCGGAGGAGTGAGAGTCCCTTACTCTGTGCAGCATCATGGTGTGTAGCAGGAGTAATGCCCTATAACTAAATGAGTTCAGCTGAGGTCAACCTGGTTGTATACTCCCCCTTGTCCTGTGCAACTGTAATGAAGACTAATGCAGACAGGGCAAAGGAGTATAATTACAGGCTTTGTTGGGATGAGACATTTATTCATTTAAAAATGCATTACAAAGTTGTTGTTGCTTTTTTAGTCTAATCACCCAGAGGAGTCATCTGATATATTAAATTTCAGAAAAGGTGAAAAAGAGGTGATGGCTGTTCTGCCAGGTCTTGTTCAAAGTCAAGCTTTTGCTGCAGGGAAAGCAATATAGGCGAAGGAGTGGTGTATTGGCCACAATTCAGATAAGTGCAGATAAGGGCTCTACAGTAAAAGAGTTATCACTTGCCAGCATGCACATGCAGAGGAAATCAATGCCGAAATGATCATCCATACATGTATGATATCGCAGACTTATCAATAATAATGTTATGCAGCTTACAAACTCCAGTTCTCCATAAATGTATTAGGCCAAATAAGGGCTGCCACAGAGCCCCGCGCAGGACCTCATGTCCCCGCCTCTGCCTCATCTTACCTGGGGGATCTCTGCTCGGTGCACCGGGGCCACAGCCTGCCGCTCCTCACCTTTCCACCTGTGGCATATCCAGCCCTAGCTCTCCGTGTAGTGACAGTAGTATTCCCAGTCACCGGTGTCCAGTGTCGCAGCTTGAAAAAAAAAAAAAGCACAAGGCAAATCCACGATCATCCACTGTAGCTCAGTAAGTGAACTCCTGTCGCTGCATCCCCGCAGGAGACTGTAAACGCAGTTTCTACTTCCCGAGGCTGCCTTTCTTAGCTGAACACAAGCAGCAGCAGCAGAACAGTCCAGACTTGTTCGGATGCCTGAAGGGGAGTCCTAAGCTCTCCCTTTCTGCTTTTTTTTTCCCTCCCCACCTCATTCTCTCTGCCTCTTGTCCCTCCCTGCTCCTGCCTGCAAGCAAACCCATGAAACCATGTGGAGCTGAAACTTTAATCTAATAATTCCGCTACTTTTTCCAGGTAAAAAAAAAAAAAGGTTGACACACAGGATCACATGATTTCACGCAGATTGCCTTTATTTACGGTCAACCCACGTGGTTTAGTCGCCTGCATAAATGTGAAGCAGGAACTTTAATATTGACAATAAAAATACCCCCAAAAAATACTATGCAGAGTTAGCATGCATGCAAACATTTTCTCAAAATATATATTTAAAAAAAAAAAAATGAAAGCTACATTAATACTACTGTAGGCCTGATGAAATATGCTGTTTTTAATGTTTTTCAAAATTGCAATGCTACAATTGATCCCATGCAGAATAATTACTCAAACATAAGCTGGATCAGCTCAGCTGTTACAATGGAAATACTTCCCTATCTTGACACCTACTTTGCTCATTTTGTGCTTCACTAAATATTTGATTTTTATAAGGAATTTAAAGGCATTACAGGTCAAAAGAGTATCATAACACAAAAACAAATCCCAGAGGATAGCACTTAAAAGCATAACTAAAAACACTTATTTCCAAAGTGGTCCTCGATGGAAACGACAAACACAATACATGGAAACATACAAATCAATGAAAACAAACAAATTACAACATAAACCTACTTGTCCCCCTTGCAACTCCACACCCATGATTAAAACTCCCTTCCTTGAAGAACATGAACAATCCCCACAGATCCACCTTAACTCTTGTTTTTTAAATTGCCTTTGTTTGGCTTTGTTTAATATGCAGGGGCAGGTTGTTCCATAAGGAGATACCAGCAGAAAAAAAGAGCTTCTTGCTATTTTACTTTTAACAAGAGGAACACTGCATGACATAACGCTTGCCCTTGTGTTGCAATTACGTAGGCTTCCAGCATGTCAATTTGACAGTTCATATATTCTGGGGCCCTTGATGCTCACTTGTTAGGATAAATTGCCAGTTAAAGCCTGAATAGCACTTACCCCATAGGCAACTTTGACCTTAGTGTGCCAGGTTGAAAGACATTCTATTTTAATTGTTTAGGTAATTAATTTTCAAACCAAACTCAGGACTTTAAAAGGGGACATTGCTAAAATGCAAATTGCATTTCTCCACCTCAGGGAGTTGAGTAATTCCCCTGTTTTTTGTGCATTTTTTTTATTTTAAAGCAAATAAAATTATTATATTTTTCCAAGTCACAAAACAATGCCTTTATTTAATATTCATCAATAAAAGCTAATTAAGTGCTAGTCTGATAATCAGACTGAATAACCATTTCATTTCAGAGATGTGGGCTGTTATTCAGAGATCTGGAACTAAGCTAATGCTAACAGCAGAAACCAAATAGGTGCGGAAGATAGCTGGCTAGCACCCTCTGCGGTATGAATGGCAGTAATGCTAGCTTAACGTTAGCTGGCTTAGTCACTCACTGTACATGGCCCTCCACTAGAGTATTAGCTAGCTTTCAACTGTTTTTATTTATTTATTTGGATAACTAAAATGTTCTTCCTACTAGCAGTTTGTTGTGCGGCTCCACATTTATCAAAAGTGTGACATACCTGTCGTAGAGTCACGACATCTCATCTAGTAGTCACGACAACTCATCTAAGTAGGAAAAACACAGGTGTTACTAATAACATTAACGATGGCTCAGTTCTATTCATTTGTCCCTGTAGGCCTGGACAATGAGCCAGCACGCACAATACCAGGACCCTGAAAAGTATCTTATGGAATTATTATTTACACCTGTGCTTTTTGTATTGTGACATGTAAGAATGTCTTCAGTGAAAAAGGCCTCCTGTCATTGCCACACAAAGAACAGTTATCATTGGAGCATATAAAGGTCAGTAATCACAAGAAAGGCAAGATATTCACCCAACCACAGATGCTTGACCTACTTTACATCGACAAGGCAGCATATGTGTTATAGAGGAGTTGGGCTTCAGCATTGCCTTCTTAAATAAGGTGTCTGTCTCCCTTTAACCCCTTCTCAGGTCTGTAGCTGTGTCATTAATGTTTTCAGCTTCTGGTACTGGATGGATTTATTGAGGACAATCTACACATAGCTGAAGATCTCTTTATCTTCTCAAGGTCCTCCTGGTTCTATTAGCTGACCTTCATTATAGCAATTAGAGTAACCACAATGGCAAGGAGAGGGATGGCCTGGGTGACAGAGCTCAGAAACAGTCTACAATTGACATGTATTTTTGAAGAAGACCTGGCAACAGGAGGAAGTGGAGGATCAAGAAGGAGATGAGAGGATATGTTTCCTCAGCATCAACCACAAGCTCTGGGTTTACAGTAGCAGTAGGTGGTGGGTTCACCTAGTGGGTTCCAGGACAGTCTGGAAAGATGCCTAGTTATGGGTGAATATTCCTACATAATCCCCAATGTTTACCAAAATAGCAAAAAATATAGCCTATATATAATATTTTCCAAAGCCCCCTCAGATTCCCACCACTTCCCCTAATAAGCCTCTATTTAATTTGTCCAATACTTAAGTTAATAACTAAATACCAGCTGTTCTTTGTGATTAATATCGAATGTTAACATGCTAACACGCTAAACTAAGATGGTGAACATAGTAAACATTATACCTGCTAAACATCAACATACTAAAAGCTGCTAGTTTGACTTTCCTGGTTCTGAAAATCTATTCTTCATGACATAGTTAGTTAATCTTTATTGACAGACTCAAAGTCCATTAGAAAAACATACAACACAAACAATACACACATTAAAATAGAAACATTGCCACCTTTTATAAAAGACAGTTATTCCACAGTGGTGACTGGTATTATATAACACTAAAACAAGGGTTTGACAGTAGCATGATAATGGCGTCTTCGCCCAATGTCAGCTGGGATTGGCTCCAGCCCCCCGCGACCCTGAATAGGATAAGTGGTTACAGATAATGGATGGATGGATGGATGGATGATAATGGCGTTCCTAGAATCATTCAGCCAACAGATAAATTTGTTCATTAGATTTCTCAATAGAGCCTGGAAAGTGTTGACTCCTGCATTACAGAACAACTCGCTTGCACTACACCACCTGTTTTTTTAAGTAGGCCTAATATAGATATTGTTCATGGTAATTAATAGTCTGACAGAATCAGTCAACAGACACTCCTTGATTCGATTACCTTCTTTCCAAAAACTGTCCCCCCACCAGCCTATCTAAGGCTCAAGCTCTATAATTTACATCAACACAAATTCGACTTCCTCACCATTCTTTACAGACAGCTTCCCACTGTGACCTCTAATTAGTGTGCTATTTATTGTTACCATGGCAATACCTGTACAGCCCTGTTCTACTCTCAATGGTGGTACTATTTCTGTTCCGTTTGTTTCTTATTTGATGCATTTTATTTGGGTAAACCAATGATTCTCAAAGTGGGGTCCAGGGATCCCCAGGGGTCCGTGGCACTCTCTCAGGGGGTCCTCCAAATAATTTGCTATAAGTCATCAAATTGTGCTGTATCATTAAAATATGCATATCTACAGATGATATGATTGTGACACACAGCAATAAGTTCATTTTTAAGTTGAAGCATTTATTGAAAGTAAGCTTTAGACTGGTAAGTTTAAATGTCTGCATTTATTAGGACTATGCTAGTCTTGCTCATTTTCTGAAAGCTTTTAAGATCAATTACTTGAAATATATGCTGTTAAGTTTAGTCCAAATGCAATTTGAATAAAATCACCCTCTCGTTGAAGTATTTAGGTTGAAAAGTTTTAGAATACAAATAGTTCCAATGGCATCTAAGAGTAAAATGGTAGTAAGCATTATGCTTAATCGGTGAACGATTAATAGGGGGTCCTTGGAAAATGTTTTCTCCTGTAAGGGGTCCTTGGCCCGAAAAGGTTTGAGAACCCCTGGGGTAAACCATGTCACAATGTTACTCAACAAACTGTGTTAGTCTGCAATGTGTTGTACTTTATATATTGTGTATAGAGTGCAGCAGGAATGAGTTCTCTTGTCTGGAAGTCAATTGGATTTTTGAATGGGTTTTTAGTTAGATACCTAAAATAAGGTCTGTGGTTAACACAAGCTGAAGAGATTTTAATATTTTGTTCTACGATATGAAATACGTCAGTAAATACCCCACTTGTGAATTTTTAAGCTTTTATATGTCTTAAAAAAGGCAGTTGCTAACAAGTGGCTAAATGTGACACGCCGCCAACTCGTCCGCCTTTACAGCCTTGTGTATACTCGCGTTCATGAGACCACGGTGTAGTTTGTTTATAGCCTAACGTTAGCTTTTTACTTCTGGCGATTGCATTCACACTTCAAAAATCATAAAAGTGGTGTTTATTTATGTAGATTATTTTACGGAACAAAACGTGTAAGTATTATAAACGTTTGTTTGCCACTGAGTTTATTTTCTGCAATAATCCAAAACCCAATGGAAAAATCACATTGGCTTTTTGTCGAGGGAACCAGTGTGATTCTAACGGGTTGGCCAAAAATGTGCGTCATCCCTGCAGCACTCTATTGATGTCTTACACTGCAACTTTGCACTCTTTATGGGTTTTGCTGTGTGTGAGGTCCTGTCCTGTGTGAAACAAGGTCATGTTGGTTGTAAATATGGCTGCACCAATGAGACACACTTTTGTACATTTATTATAGTAGATAAAGTGGCTTGTCTTCTGAGCTCATTCAGGCCCCTCTAGCATTAGAGATTAGATATGGCATTTAACGTTTTCATGAAATTATTCATGTTGGCTCAAGACTTTTGTAAGCGTAGCCACAGTATTAACATACACATTCTTAGCTTCCGTTGGTATTTCTTTATGTTCTCCATGTGGGTGTAGTCTTACATTGCTATGCACTGTTTGCTAATGTTTGATACGTTTTGATAAAAACACACTTGCTGTTCAGATGGATGCTGAATTTCTTTGCATCCATTTCTTCTGATTTAAAGTTCAGCTTGTTCTGTACTTTTAGAGAGAGAGAGACGTCGACAGAGACTGGTGTAAACATCCAGCCAGGCAGGCAAGCAGACTAAAGAAATCTGTGCGAGGCAGATGTGTTACGCAGCTCTGGATCTTTTTGAACCAGCCAACAAAACTGAAACCGTAACCATGCTGCACTAATAAAAACACATTCCAGCACTAGAATGTGTGTTCTCCCGACACTGCTTTTTTAGCCCGCGTCGGTTAGGGACAATAGAGACAAGAGGACTTGTGGTTTAAACTGCTTCAATTAGCACTTTGCACACGATACCCCCACCTTAAAATGTTCTCCTTCACATATTGTCATGTGGCATCCCTCTGTTTTAATCATAACCAGAACAACTAAAACAGCTACAACATAAACAGCCTAAAGGTCAGGAAGGCGACTTTGTGCTGGAGGGGCATTTTGCTTGAAGACAGTTACCCTATGCATTTAAAAACAACAACTGGCATGCTCAGCAAACCCACCTGACTGGGTATCATATCTCAGTTACACAATATTATGGCATAGATGTGCAGCCAGGAGAAGATGTCAGTGAACAGATATCATAACATCTCCAACAAACTCTTTGGCCAACAGTGAGCAATTTCTGTCATTGTCTGCCAGCGCTGTCACTTCTCATGCATGGTTCATAGTTCCCTAACAAAAACCCTTCCCCCTTTCTATCATGACATATTTGCATATTATATCAATTTCATACTTATTCCATATGCAGCTCTCGTCTCCTTAGGCTCCCTCATTCCCGAACTTCCCAATCTCAGTTTAGTATATTTTAATGATGGTCCGAAATATGGAATTCTCTGCCTTTTCATTTTTTGAACACGTCTCCACCGCATTTTAAAAGATTTCTTCTAATCAATCAATATTTTCCATATGGACCGCCTATATAAACTGGGTCCAACCAATATTTTCCTTTGTCCTACAAGTCTAATCATTTGATCTTCTATTTGTATTATTTGTGTTTACTTACAGGGTTTTTTTTAGTCAATTCTCCTTCATATTCCCTTGCAAATTATATATTATATATCTTTTTTATATGTGTAAATAAAGAAGCAAACAAGGGTTCAGTGTGGAGAGGCAGGCAGTAGGACCTAGCAAACATATAATATATAATGAAACAAGATGAGTAAAGTAGACATGAAGTGTGGCTCGTTGTTATATGTGAAATGAACTCCTACAAGCAAGCTGCTGTCCATCAACAGGTGTGAGCATGTTTTATTATGAGGGAAAGGGTTGGAATTGGGTAATTAAAAAATGTTAAATCATCATTTCACTACATTTGTCAGACTCAGTAGATCATTACAGATATCTAATTATCCCTTTATACAAACATTTGTAATTGTCATCTCTTTGGCAATCTGATGCACCTCTGATTTCAAAATAAGATTTCTTCCGTCCTTCAAAATAAAAACATTGTTTTAATATGCAGTCTTTATTTTTTTAAAACTCAAACTTTATTTGTATTACATAGCTTTGTTGAATACTCAATTCTGATTGGTCAATCACGGCATTCTACGGTCTGTTATTTCTTTACAAAAGACCGTTGCTATGGGTGCAGTTCTGATGTCGGAATCTGGCGGACCGTTTTTGTGTCAAATGATTGATTTCTTTAGTAAGTAGCCGTGTAATAAGCAGGGTAATGTACAGCTAGTGGGTCATTGTTGTGAAATAAACCCCGGCAATGCAAGACCCCATCCCTCTGCTCCGCGTCATGGTGACGCATCGCCCTGTCGGGGTTTATTTCACAACAATGACCGGCTCACTGTACATTGTCCCTTACATACAGTGCCTACTATGCAAAATTGCAGTCCAATGTGCTTAACAGTAAATATATAAATATGTTTTTAATAAATTAGGGATTAAAATTAAGACAATGCTAAACTAAAAAGATATGTCTTAAGATTTATTTTAAAGGTATTTGCAGATTGTGATGTCCTCAGCTCTACTGGCAGGCTATTCCAGAGGCGAGGGCCATAGACACTAAAAGCCGTCTCCCCGTAGGTCTTTGACCTCATCCAGGGAACAACTAAAAGGTCAGTATCAGAGGACCTGAGTGATCTAGGGTGAGCATACATTGAGAACATGTCTGACAAATATTAAGGCACTAGTCCATTCAGTGATTTGAATGCCAATAAAAAAATCTATTCTAAAACGGACAGGCAACCAGAGACTTTAGGACAGGTGAGATGTGTGCTCTCTTTCTGGTCTTAGTCAGCACACATGTCGCTGCATTCTGCACAATCCGTAGCTAATTTATAGCTTTCTTTTATTAGAGATGTGAGCGATTTTATTTGCCGTTTTCTTGAAATAAAATCAATTTGTAATTCAGAAAAGATATGGGAAAACTGATTTAACACATTTTACTTGCTGTTTTAGAGTTCTGTTTTATTCCATGGAGAGAGGAATGCAAAGGGACTGAATGATGACATGCGATGTCTGCCTCCTGTGCTTTCTTTTGTGATTGACACTGATCTCCCCATTCTCTCTCTTCTCCACCAGCGGTTGCTCGACATGTTTAGCTGATTTAAATGGATTTAAAGATGTGTGACAACCTGGGGGATAGGAGAGATTACAGAGAGTGAAGTTTTTTTTTGTCCTGAAGGGAGTAATTTTCCCTTTCAGCTTTATAAATATGCTATTGTGTGGATGGATTTGGTGTTTTTTTCTGTGATTATGTATACATCTCTGAGTGCAGACCGGTGACAAGACAGATCGGCTTACGTTCATGTCATCCGAGACAGAGCCAAAGCTCAGAGAGTGTGTTTGTTTAGAGTTATCCTTAAGAACTATTTGGTCCTGACCCTGGTTGTATTTCTGCTGCTGTGACATGAAGGAGGCATAGTTTACCTCATCACAACGGAGGAATTCACAGACTCTCACCTTGTTCTCAGGTTGGAGAGGAGAGAGGAGGATGAACAGCTATAGGCTCTCTTGTGATCCTCCATCGCCTGCAGCTTTCTCTCAAAATACCACCTGTCCAGGAGACAAATAGCACAGTGACCTGCTTTCATTCCTCCATTACAGAGACTGGTGATTAAAATAGGGGACAGGACAGTAGAAAAGTAGCATGGTTATGCTAACAAGAAAACAGTATATGAGTGGCCAATATCTTTCTGTGTGGAGCTTCAATGTGTGCAGCAAATACTGAGTTTATACAACCAAGATGTCAGGAGATTTAATTCCTCATTACAAAACTGAAAGGTTGGCACAATGGTGGTGCATGAGACAAGTTTGCGGGAGTGTGCAACTGAAATTTTGGCCTGGTGGTGGAGCTGAATCGACCTCAATCGATTTGTTTCTTGCAGTTGGCCATCACACTTTATTCAGGTATTCCAAGTTGGATATTTAAGTGCGACACTGTTCAAAGTCACGATAATGTGCCGCACAAAAGTCACCCACTCGATATTCAGAATCTGGGCTACGATTAATGTGTCGGTTGTAATTAATTTTAGAAATACAGTGCAGTAGACTTGGTTCAGGCGTCGGGTCAGTGTAGGGCCAGGACCAGTTGCCAAGCAACGAGCGGAGACTCCAGGAAGTTACTGATCCTGGCCAAAAAAGGTAGGCCTACGTTTGTCTAGTACATAACCTCCTGTGAAAAATTTTGATGCAGTTTTTGTACGGATTAAATAAACAAGATACAACTTGTTAATGGTGAGCTTAAGAGGTGTTACCTTTGGACAGAGCTAGGCTGGCTGTTTCCCTGTTTCCAGTCTTTATGCTAAGCTAAGTTAGCGGCCGCTGCCGATGATAGTTTCGTACTTAGCAGACAGATATGAGTGGTATCAATCTTCTCATCTAATTCTCGACAAGAAAGCAAATATGACTATTTCCCAAAATGTGGACTTTTTCCTTTGAGGTCAAGTTTATTATTACATAATCCGTACAGATGCATTAAATATATAATAAGTGATGCTTTGTTAAACATCTACTTTTTGTAGAAGGTAGAATGCTTTGTTTGTTAATAACTCCAGATTATCTTTGAAAGAAAAGGCCTCTTTACAAATTAATAATTAATAAATATTAATAATTAATATTATAAATAATTTGATAGGATACAGGAGACACCACAGATCGACATCTCAGAAATAAAAGCAGAAACAGCTGAGAGGATGTTCTCTGCTCTGTAGCTATGGGAAGCACATGATGTAAGCATGGCTACATATTTGCACACACGCAGCACACAGGAATTAAAGACACGACACATGCTGCGCAGACAAACAAAACAAAGAACAGAAGAATCATTAATCAAATATGTCGTGCATAACAGTGAAGCAAAAGAACAATTGGTGGGTGACACATTCAAATGTTATTGATAAGCACTTAGAAGTGAAGTAGGTGAACAGCTTTGGTTGAAACCTGCATTTATCAGACAAAGGAAACATATATGAGTCATTTTAGCTGTAATTGAGTTATTAAATTCAGTAAGTGGCACAAATTTCTGTCTGCCACAGTGTCTTTTTTGAAATTACATCTGGGGCTCCAAAATAGGAAGTTTTTCAAATTAAATTCATATGGGGCAATGCTGGGCAATATATCGATATCGTGATATGAGACTAGATATCATCTTAGATTTTTGGATATCGTAATATGACATAAGTGTTGTCTTTTCCTGGTAAAAAAAGGCTATGGTAAATGGTAAAAAAGGCTGCATTACAATAAAGTGATGTATTTTCTGAACTTACCAGCCTGTTCTAGCTGTTCTATTATTTGTCTTTACCCACTTAGTCATTATATCCGCATTACTGATGATTATTTATCAAAAATCTCATTGTGTAAATATTTTGTGAAAGCACCAATGGTCAACCCTACAATACCAATATCGAGGTATTTGGTCAAAAATATCATGATATTTAATTTTCTCCATATCGGCCAGCCCTATATGGGGGTTTATTGTTGTTGTGATGTGACTGTATTGCTCTAATCAGCAAGTGTTGTATTTTATTTAGGAGCAGAGTCTACAGTACCTGGCTGAGACACGGTTGGCATAAAAGTCAGCTTTAAATATAGTAGATTACAAAACCTAAAAGAGAAATTTTCAAAAATGAGGGAGGGGGAATACATGTAATATAAAATGTCATTTAATATATTTGAAAAACCAGTAAATTATAACCTCCTGTAGGAATTGTGCAGGAGATGTTCATGTTTATTCTTGTTTATGATTCTACACAACATTATTACGATAATTTATGGTATCTTCTTTTGGATCTGACTAAAACAGGTGTGATGCTGTGATAGTCGATGTTACTCTCCTGGCATAAGGCCCGTGTACACACAGGTTCAAATCAAATCATGTTATGTTATCATACCAACCTCCTTCCATGTCCAACCTCAAAGTCCCAGACACGCCAAACTGCATTTGAAAAATTGCCAGTAAGAAAGTCTTGACATGCCAGCTTGGGACTACATTGTGTTCAAAATGAAGAGCATACATGCAGGATTTAAAAAATAACATGCAAACATTTCAGAAGAAATAACATGTCTCCACGTTTTACAACGGAACTATAAATTGATAATAGATCTCTTTCGTGATATAATATATGATTTGTTCAAAAAACACCACGTTGTGCTTCCAAGCTAGATATCTAAGAGCAGCTCAGCTCATTTACTGTAACAACCTGACTTTCACCGCTCTGTTCTTATTGAGCTGCAGTGGAAACGCTGTGAGGTGCAGACAGAAAGCTGCAGCTGATGTTAATACTGAGTTTCTAATAACAGAGTAGATAACATGTCTGAACAAACTGATGGAGACAATGGCACCGTCTTTGATGAATCACCAGTTTGGCTCGGTTGTTCATTTTCTCAGTATTAGCGCTGGTGGGCATGGTTGCTCTTGGCTGGAAGATCTGACACGTTTTAAAAGATTCAAAGGCGAAACCTCAGGATTAAACCAATGTGACTTCTGTCTCCTTCACATCCTTTATAAAAGAAAAAGAAATAGAATAAAAGCACTGAGGTCTGGCATCTCTTTTCTCTTACATTTTTTCACATTTTGGTTAAGACACTTACAACATTAGCTACTTAGAGATTGCATTGCAATTGCATCATTTAAGTCTTTTCTTTCAGGAATCACACATACCTTCACATTTTGGGTGTTGTCCTGCTTTTACTTTACTTTAGCTTTTTGAAATAAATACCACTTTACCTTTCAAGTCGTCCCATAACTCTCTATAACAACAGGGTTCAGAGGCTTTAAAGTTGACTTGCAAATACCACAATGATCTGCTTACAAGAGTTATGTATGTGTGTGTCTGCAGATGCACATCTACAGTCTCAGGCCTTCAGGTGAAAGATGAACTGATCATTTATGTTTTCAGTTGACGGTTCACCATGAACACTTTTGTCCTTTAATGAGTTTTACAGCCTGTCATTGGTCCTACAGTAACAACTTAGTGAAAGGAATAGTTTGACATTTTGGGATATACACATATTCACTTTCTTACTGAGAGTTAGATGAAAAGATCGATACTCTCATGTCTGTACGGTGAATATAACGACAAATTCACAGCAGTTGCGAAGTGAGGCCTGCAGCGAGCTGCCATGCAATGTGTATGAAAAGCTGCGGCGGCCGCTCCTGAGCTCAGCAAGCTATGGCCGTTTGATTTTGCGGCGGAGTGCGAACAAACAAAAGTTGGTAAAAGTTTAACTTTTTGCGGCAAAGTGCGGCCAGAGAGGACCTGCAGCAAGAGCCGGCCCAGCCAATAAGCGATCATTGCGGTGGCTTAGGGCCCCGTGGCCAGCAGAGGGCCCCTTAAAAACAAGAGATGTTGGTTCTGTGCCATATGTACTGAGAACGCACAGTCAGAGGGCCCCCCAAATTTTTTGGATTAGGGCCCACAAAGGTTGGCTCTGCCTGCAGCCAATCAGTGAACAGATCCTATGACTC
The DNA here is from genome assembly GCA_916701645.2 of Sebastolobus alascanus. Taxonomy (NCBI): domain Eukaryota; kingdom Metazoa; phylum Chordata; class Actinopteri; order Perciformes; family Sebastidae; genus Sebastolobus; species Sebastolobus alascanus. Next base: position 215,084 of record CAKAOJ020000257.1, on the reverse strand, counting down.
CTGTGTAACATTGACCTATGGTGCAAAGGATTTCTTCCCGTCTGAAACACATGAACACGCCTCCCGGCCGCAGAAAGGTGTAATTATTGCAGCGAGCTGCACTTCGCCGCTGCCTGGTGTGAATTCGGCACGCAAAGCTACAGTCAGCAGCTAGTTAGCTTAGCTTAGCACAAAGACTGGAAACAAGGGGAACCAGCTAGCCTGGCTCTGTTGAAAAGTAACAAAATCCACCTACCAGCACCTCTAAAACTCACTACTAACCCACTAATTAACATCTCATTTGTTTAATCCCACCAAAAAGTGTGACAGGGGGTTACCTGACTATTTCTTGGACGGGAAGAACTAGGCAACCAGCTGAGACCCGTGGAAGATATAAGCTTCAAATCCAGCTATGAGCCTATAGCTGTTATTCACCCTCTCCGATATCTGTTTATTTGTTGTTGTGTTATACGGTTTCACTATCTAATAAAAGCAAAATGCCTTTAAATATAATATGAACAAACCTTTCGTTCAGTCATGTAAAGTCCTTAATAATAGTGATGAGCATGTTACAGAGTTTCAAAAGGTATTTATCAAATATGAGCTGCTGTCATTGTACGGTGTGCATTAGACACTTTTCAGAACATGTAAGTATCATTGCAACTTCTATCAACCTCTGTATCCTTCTTACATAAAAGAGGTCAATAATGACTGTAGATGTGGTAAACAAAACAAAACAAAACAAAAAGTAAAATTTCACCAAATATTTAGTAAATCAACAGGGTATATTTGGGGAACTTGCAGCAGAATAGCTCAAACTGAGCTTTGTACAACAGTCAGAAACATGAAAAGAGATCAACGTTAGTCACAGGTGGGAAATGTTGAGGTTTAGCTTAAGGGTGTGTGTGTAGTGACTGGATAATCCCTTCCTCTGACCTTCAGACAGATGACTAAGAAAATCCTCACACTCCGTTGTCTCAAACAGACATTTCGGGGGTTTCTAAGAAACCTGTCTGTCTCATTTGAATGTGCTGTTTGGGTTAGAGCCAACAGATAAACACAACAACTCTCTGAGGTCCTCTAGTGTTTCAGGGTAGAAGTACCAATTCATTTCACATCAGCAATTACTGCAGAGAACAGCTGGAGTGTTGGTTAATATCTTATACTGTATGTAAAGATGGACGACATGACAGCTCCCCAAAGTGAAGTCAAAACATCTTGATCGCCCCCTGGTGGCTGGCTGCAGTATAGGTTATAAACTCCGCCCCCCTCCATGTTAGTGGATGGGACATGGGCTAAACTAAAAAGTCAAAGTATACATCAAATAAATTTTCCCCAAAGATGGTTTCTGTCATTTTAGGTAGTTCTCATCACGCTGATGTACAGTATGTTTAAGGGTTAATTTTTCTGAAAAGTTTGGTTTTAATTAGTTATTTGATGCTATAAAAAGGCGGTGAGACGTCACGATTGACAGCTGTGAGTCTCTCTCACTGACTGCATATTTTGGCTTCGGTTTTGTACAGTGGGAGGAAGTGGAGACACGTTGTCCATCGTGATATACAGTCTATGGTTAATATCAACTTACCTCTCCACTTTAGAGGGAGCCACTGAGTCTGATGGGAGGATTGCATTGATTTGACTTTATTAATAGTGCATGGCCATGATTAATGATAAAATAAATGAAGGGTACAGTACAAAGCAGAGCATGTATCATATTATAAGTGTATCATTGTTTGAGTAAGAGAAGCAGCACAGCGACTACGAGTGCAGGTTACATACCGATGTATAGCTGTCCAACAGAAAGTAAATCTAATACTGTGTGCTTGTTAGAGCTTGTATGCGTGGATATTGATGTGTGAATGCCTCTTGTTTGATGATCCAAAAAATGCCCTTCATCTATAGATGACTATAAAACCTATGGGAGCATCATCACAAGTTAATACAGGTCGTCCCTTTTCAAAGCTGAGCATGGCAGTGTTACAACAGAATAGAAAACATTCATTTCCAGGGGACAAAAAATTAAATTATGGTGTAGACTTTATGTGGCGATGGTGGTATAGTGGTGAGCATAGCTGCCTTCCAAGCAGTTGACCCGGGTGCGATTCCCGGCCATTGCAGATGTTTTGGGGGGGGCAGTAGTTCAGTCCATAGGGACTTGGCTTGGGAACCGGAGAGTCGCCGGTTCAAGTCCCCGCATGGACCAAGTACTGAGGGTGAACTGGTAGCTGAAGAGATGCCAGTTTGCCTCTTGAGCACTGCCGAAGTGCCCTTGAGCAAAGCACCAAACCCCCAACTGCTCGGGGCGCCTTTCCGGGGCAGCCCCCTCGCTCTGACATCTCTCCATTAATGCATGTATATAGGTCCTGTTTGTGCATGTGTGTGTATTTCACGCCTGTGTGTACTATGTATATGTAAATAACAGAGTGAAAAAATGTAATTTCCCCTTGGGGATTAATAAAGTGCCTTTCTTCTTCTTCTTTCTTCTTTAGAGCAATTAGATTAGAATTAAGAATATGTAATAAAAAAAGAGCTAACAGAAACTGTTCACTATGAGGTCAGTGGTTTTTAAAATGTTCCTAATGTAATCGACACAGTTGTGACTCCATTTGTGTAGAAATCTGTTGAGAAATATACTGCACCACCAGTAGAGGGCACCACAGGACAACAACAGTTTGTTTCATCTCCAGTCGTGCAGTATGACCAAAAACTGTGTAGTTTAGGAGTTTAGGGAAGTAAAGTATTTCTGTTGTTGTTATTATATGAATGTCATCATAACTGTAGAATGGAAATCCACTGAAGCTTTAACTAGACAACTGTTTGTGTTTACAGCCAATTAATGTGTCTGGTTGTCTGTGTCGTTACTCTTTAGTAATAAAATGGCTAGGGGGAATATTCTGAAGGCTCGATGTCAATCTGAGAAGACTGCACTGAACATACCTGAGTATGAGAGGCTGGCAATGTAGCATGCTCAATTTTGACAACATATCATTACAGGTTTTTTTCAATTGCTATTACACACAAAAATGACACATAAAACACAATTATTGAAACTGACACTCCGAGAGCAAAACCTCAGCTCAAGTCTCCAAAACGCTAAACACATTTTCTGCACCCATTTTGCAATTCAGCATGGCACTTTTGCAACACACTGCACTAGGGCTGACCCGAATGCATCGAAGCTTCGACCGTTGCCATGGTATTCGACTTCCAAATCACTTTTTAAATGCTTCGTTTTCAAATTTTTGTCTGTAATAATAATGTATCAATCCCCAAATAGCCCATGAAGTAAGTAATAAACCCACAACAATATTCATTATTCATATTCAACATTAATCATTATTAGTTATTCTCAGATGGATATCGCTGTTTGTTGTGTGTAGAGGTGCGTGTGTGTACAGTAGTGTGGCAGCGGCACTGAAATGGGGGAGATGTAGACAGACAGACAGAAGAACATGTCAGCCTGCTGCGAAGCTTCGAATACCTTCGAATATTTCTCATCGAAACTTCGAAGTCCAAAAAATGGTATACGGGACAGCCCTACACTGCACACGGTTCTCTACATAAGACACAGGAATCTGACATAAAGTCACTTGTTTGTCATTTCAAATCACTACCATTCAAAATGACACACCCATGGACCAAAGGGCCAATACACGCATCACCTGCCCAAACACCTAATTGCTTGATTGTCGACTGATCAATCAGGATGTAAGCACTATAAAAAGACCACCAACAATGGAAGACAACATAGCAGAGAGAGGCCAATTTTCAAAAACGTGCATTAGCAATTGAAAAACAACTGTAATTCATGTTTTGTCTCACAAATGTTTTCGCTGTTTTTATGTACTATATTCTATATAGAATACATTCTCTTCTGATTTTCAGTGCAAAATGCAACCTTTGGAAATGCATGGATGTATGGACACATTTTTACAATGTGGAGAAAGATAAATATTTTCATCAGTGCTTAGTACAACACGCTCTTGCGTGTTGTGTTTGGTCAGTATATTCATGTACTTCACTCTGACAATCTCTGAAAAAATGAAATCCAGATTATATCATTAGAAAAGTAGAAATATGAAAAGCCTTTTAGATTGAGCACAGCAGTGTGTAACAACGGGTTCAAACAGAATCAGATCGTATGAACCATGTGTGTACGCCATACGGTGACAAAATTGGGTTTTTATAAATGAATGTACAGTTTTGAATAAAGTGTTTCATTTTGCAAAAGATCTGAGGTGTTCTGCTACTTGTGTGTGTGGTTGTGTGAATTGTGTGTAGCGTTTTGACAAAATGAGCCCGGTTTTAAAAAATTGTGCTCAAGCGATCGTAAAAAAAAAACTGTACAATACATCGTCCCTAGAGAGCAGCAGAGATTCAGACTTTAAGAGTATTTGAGATACTTTGTTCACATGGCCTTGTGTTGATCAAATCTTTGTAGTTACTAATACAGAATGTCCAAATATAGCCTAACATGTAATATGTATGCATGTATAATATAACATGAGAAAAACAACAAGCAGAATAACCAGATGAGGTCACACTGTAAATGCCAAAGTTCAGTTTACTCAGAGGATTTAGATGCTTAAAGCAGAATGGAAAGCTTTTGTTCCAAGTGTCCCTGACCTTTTGTTTAAAACCAACAGAAGCCGTAATCTGTCCGATCAGCTGAGGATGAGTGTGTTGTTGTCTCATTATTTGAGACAACACATTTAGTCACAGACTTTAAAGTGATTAAAATCAAGCAGTTATAATACTTAAGAATATACAATAAGCCGCTGCATGGGTGAAGTTTTCCACTGTTAAACACCACACGCATAGCTTTCGATGTCATTTGTTTTCCACCTTTCATGGCTTCCGCCCAGAGTTGCCGCCGTCGTGTTCAGACCTGTCCGTTCGTGACACTGCAAAAAAAAGTGGAGCAAAAATGGGCATGTTGTGGATTAGAGAGTCCTGCCCATCCTAACGTTTTTTGTGAAATTCAGTCTAAGTTTTAATGAGTTATTGATGCATCATTATGCTTTAGTTCTCAGACACACACAGCTGGTAACTTAAGCCACTGCTGCGCTTTTATCAGTCATACATGTTGTGAGAGCAGATGAATAGATATCCATTTTTCTTCCACAGATTAATAATACACACACCCAGCGAGATGTGCTCCTTTCATTCCTCTGATAAATGAGTTCTGCAGTAAATAGCACACTACAAAAAAATAAAAAAAGGCTTTGGGGATTCCTCGTAATGGGTGAGAGGTCTTTTCTGTCCTCAAGAGCCTTCTGAATGGACTCCAGCCTGGTCTTTTTTTGTACATAATCACATAGACTTCCCCCTACAATCCTTTCAGCCCTGTTGCACTCACACACACACACACACACACACACACATCAGTGAAAGGCAGCGTTCTTCCCTCCAGTGAACTGCAGGGTGGACAAATGTACATAAAAGAGCTGAGAGCTGAGTGATGGGGGCCTTATAGCTTTGGGGAGAGGTCTGTGATGAGGTTCATGTCTTATGGCTCCGATACCTGCTCAGGTTCATGATTTATGGTCGTGTTGAGAGTTACAGTAATATCCTGTTACCAGTGATGCACACTGAACTGTTGATTTCCAGACATTTGTGTGTGGAGGGCCAGTCGGCCTTTGAGCTCATACCTGCATCTGTTCAGCTCTCACGTGGTTTATCGTTTATGGCTATTTGTTGCACCTGGTTTAGAATTTGAAACGCTAAATTATGATGGTAAATGGATTTTTATATAGCACCTTTCTAGGCTTCCGACCACTCAAAGCGCTTTATGTCAGCATTTACCCATTCACACACACATTCATACACCGATGGCAGAGGCTGCTATACAAGGTGCCAACCTGCCCATCAGGATCCAATCTAAACACTCATTCACACACCGATGGCACAGCCTTCGGGAGCAATTTGGGGTTCAGTATCTTGCCCAAGAACACTTCGACATGTTGTCTGGAGAAGCCGGGGATCGAGCAGGGGATTGAACGGCCGATGTTCCGATTAGTGGACGACCTGCTCTACCTCCTGAGCCACAGCCGCAACTACTTATAACATTGCAAGTCGCTGATTGTCATTCAAAGGAACCGTGTGTAACATTTCGAGGGATCTATTAGCAAAAATAGAATATAATACTCATAACTATGTTTTCATTAGTATATAATCACCTGAGCGAGTCCTCTTCACGGATTCCACCATGTTGCTCCGCCACGTTTCTACAGTAGCCCAGAACAGACGAACCAAACACTGGCTCTAGAGAGAGCCTTTCACGTTTTTACGTTACCTGAAGGCCACCGTAGTTTTCCGACACGCTTGTGAAACTGCGGTATCGTGAGCCGCAGAGTGTTAAACCGTGGTACCGCCAGGCGCCGTCTGACTTCCGTTGCTCCTAAAGTAGAGTTATTATGGTAAGGATGGCCTCTGAACGAGGCGAACGGCGTTACCATGATTTTGCCCTCGGTAGCTCACGCTACTGCAGTCTTGGAAAGGGAGGAGTGAGTGGAGGGGTACTCAGTTGGTTGCATTCTGCAACCACACCACTAGATGCCACCAAATCCTACACACTGTACCTTTAAAAACACTGATTTCCAACCATTTTTGTCTCATACCCAAACAAAACCTTATCAGATGAGCTCAAGCACCCCTTTATCGACGGCACCACCTGTCATGTGCCAAATGAGTTCATTTGGATAGATTTTAAACTGTATATTCTTTAACACTTTTAATTAAGCCTATACAAATTGATAAATTGGATATTGATATAATAAATTTCATATCAATATCCAGTTTGTGTTCATAAAACTACCACTTGGACATTTCAACAATTAATTTATTACTTTTCGCTACCCATTGTGACTATTCTGCTCACTTGCCAACTAGTATTCATGCACTCTCAATCGAAGCACGTGGTGTCAAGGTGTTACAACTGACTCAGGTTTGTGGGAGGTGTGTCCTGTACAACCAGCCTGTTATTGTGACAGTAAAATTACTAAAGATCAGCTTCACACCAACTTGTGATCATAGACGGTACAGAGGATGTCACCGTGACGTCACTTATTGGTTTGTGGATTGCCGTTTTGAAGCCTCAAGTTCGGAATTTTTATAATTAACTTTCGTGAACTGAAAACACACTGTGAAAGGGTTAAAGTTGTAAGACGAAAACATGGACAACTCCCAGACCAGACAACGTCTCGGTAGCGAACTGTCAATCACAAGGTAGCCACGCCCTAAAGCATACCCTGCTTTATGATCTATTTGACTCTAAATGGGACCATAATTTACTAAATGAACATAATTTACTAAATGAACATCATGCTGTATTGAAGAAAACTTGAAACTAGCGATTGAGACCATAAACTCATGTTTACAATGTTTACTGAAGTAATAAATCAAGTGAGAAGTAGGGTCATTTTCTCATTGACTTCTATACAATCAGACTTCTTTTGCAACCAGAGGAGTCGCCCCCTGCTGGCTATTAGAAAGATTACAAATTTAAGGCACTCCAGCATTGGCATCAATTTTCAGCCCCCCGATGTTGCCCACTACTTGTAATCATATGTGTTATTATTATTATATTATTATTATTATTCTTTCCCACTAAGTAATATTTTCTATTTTTCCAAGTACCTCTGGTTGGAAATCACAAATTTAAAACATCTGAAAATCTCATGCTGTCTTTGATTGGCTTGTAATTATCTCATGATACAATGAGCTATAATATTATATGTGAGTTTAAAATGTTGCTGTAGAAATCAGTAGAGACACAATTTTTTCAGTTTTAAGGGAGTACAACAGAATGTGGAGGAATAGTATCAGCTGCTGCAGCTGGCTTTCATTCCCTCATCCTCATTAATTCCCATTAAAACTGCTGCCTCTTACCTTTATTCTGATATTTTACAGTACAGATGAAGAGCCTATGTGTTTATTCCTGACTGCAGTGCACTGCCATATGATGACAGAGGACTGGCAGCCTCTTTCTGTCAGGAGGCTTTCCCTCAGGAGGCAGTCTGGCTCACCTATCTGTGTGAGTCTGATAGACTCATAAAAACCCTGGCTCTTGGCTGACCGCAACACACCCCCATAAATCACTGTGTGTGCATTTCAGTGTGTTTTTTTGTCTCACCAGTTATGTCAATATTTGTTGGCTTTATGAATTTGCCCTGTGGCTTTTATTGTTGGGAAATCAACAAATCAGTTAGCAAAGCCAGTAATCACACTGTCACAACCATAAACGCGTCACGGCCGTGGATGTGTGCATGCGCAGATCGTCCTCGCCGCAAACTTCCTCATACAAAGCGGAGAATTCCAGCGAGAGCCATTTAGTGCGTCACAGTTTCAGTGTGTGTGTCTGTGCTTGTCTGAGGTGAATTAACAGCTTCAGTCATCCCCATACCTTCCTCTCCCTCTCTCTGGTTTCCCTGTCCTCTCTCGTCCCTCTGCCTGTCCTCCCCAGATGCTCGGGGTCTTTGTTTGTGCTGCTTGTGTGTTTTAGGCTTCTCTTACTGGGCAAACATGCTCCGTTTTCTTGAGTGAGGTTTTGTCACTTTGTCAGAGCTCCTGGTTTGACCCTCACACACACACACACTCCACCACATGTCCAAGCACACACCTCAAACAACACACCGTTTGTCCGGACAAAAAGCGGCTATAATCAATATTCTTATAGTAACAATGGATCACGTGACTACTTGTATGTGAAAGAAGCTGCTTGTACTGATGAACCCACAGAGAACTTTGACCTCTATGGAGCTTAGAGCATCTCTCAGCACATTGTTTAGCAGTGCAGCCCTTCAGTTTCGGTTCATCAGCGTTGTGTTTAGCTGCAGCAGGTTTTCAGTGAAAAAGCTCTTCAAAACCCACCGTAAAGTACACTACCGGCTCGGCACCAAACAGCAGACACACAAAGTCAGCAGCTAGCTGGTGAACATAGGACATGTTGTCCAAAAACTATTAAAAACACATCAGTGAGCCACATGTTCCTTCATCAGAATGAAGCACGGTAGTTTTTTGGTCAATCCCATATACACCATCCTGTTGCTATAAATACTCACTACGAACGCCCTTCTTGCTTTAGGCGTGTCATTTTCACGCCATGTAGTCTGTAACGACTGCAACGTAAACGCATCCACGTAAATATGCTACGCTCAGAGCTAGTGACGTCAAATAAAAGGTGAGAAAGACAACTTATGGTGGTTGGGAGGGTAGGTGTACGTTTTGATTTGCAAGTTACGTTAGTGACGTGTTTTCCGTACTGATGTATCGTTGTTTCCCAAATGTATTTCACTTAGCTTACATACTTATTTTAAGCCCAATCATATCGTTTTTCCTAAACCTAACCAAGTGGTTTTGTTGCCTAAACCCTAAGTGAGTGGTTTTGTTTCCCCCTGCTGGTACTGCACCTTCATACACACGTGTAATATTTACGCCTCGGCGAGGCAAAACGTGACACTGACACGCTATCCTCTGATGGACAGGCGGGTCTATTACATGCTTTGGTGTGATCGGGTTGCACAATTGCATCAAATGTGTATTAATCCGCTTAAAATAGTCCCAAACGAATGTACTACTTCCTATGTTTGAGTACTATTTGCTAAAAACTGCTAACACATTGTTGGTTTTGGTCTTTTTAAGGTATTTGTTGGCAGTAAGAAAAATATATAATAAATATAGAAGAACGTCAGCGTTATCCTATAATTCCATCACAGTATTTATGTAAAGTGGCACACCTCGCTGTATAGAGCCCTCCAGGCCGAGGTCTGCCCATCAGGGATAATGACAAAGACAAAGAGAGAGAGAGAGAGACAGACATTTCGTAAATTTTGAGTCTGTATATAGAAGCCTGATGTGAAACTGTCCTGATGTGTGTAGCGGCTGCCTGGCCTGTTACTGACATCGGCGGGCTCTCGTGGCGTGTTGTCTTTGTGTCGGGGTCCTGGGCCTGGCACCCATCACACACAGGAAACAGGCCCTGGCCCTGAGCTCCACATTAAACACACAGGAAATACACACAGGAAACCGGGTCTCAACCCCCTCGTGCACGCACGGCTCGTACACTCCTCCGTTCCTGCGCTCCTCTCCTCCAGATCCCAGAGGAGGGCTGGCCGCCAAAGGCCCCGCTGCACACTCAGCTGACAACCTGTCTAATTTCTTTGCAGTGTGTACAGTCTCCTGTTCACCCTCCAACCCCCTCACCCCACATCCTCCACATCCCCCGCTCCAGACTCAGACCTAAGATGAGCCCCGGAGCAGGATCTGGTTTTTAGAAGGCAGGAGTTGAGCCCTCTTTCTGTAAAATGCTTCATGAATTCACTATCATAAGAAAAACACACTTATAAATAACATACCATGCTGTGAACTGACACTTAAGATACATTTCTGCAAACTTTTCTCACAATGTGAGAAAGCTTATGCACTACTAATGATTTTGCAGTCTACTTAGGGTGTTAAAATCTCTTCAAAGTCTCTACAGATTGAAATTGATCTCCCCTCTGTTACCTCCTCTTTTGCCCCCAGTTCTCTCATGAACTTTCCACAACTTCTGGGAACATAACACTCATATTTCCACTGTGAGATACATGTTAGAAGGGGAGTCATAATGCTGTGATACTGGCCCTAACGTGCAACAACAACAAAGTTGACCATATATGTGTATTAGAATCGTGCATGATGATAAATTCAGTCTGTGGGATCTGCTGCTATAAGTCACATTGCCCTGTGGTGCTTAATACATACAAATCTTCGTCAGGGTTAATAGAAAGAACCACGAAAAAGTCTGTCATACAAATACCCTGACAATGAGTCTTTCTTCCCTGTCTGCCCTCCTCCCCTCCGCAAAGCTCGAGCCCGAGTCCTTAGAGACTATGAAGACCCTATCTGTTTACTGTTGATTAATCAATGTCATGTTTAGCTCCGCTGCTTAGAAATATCTGCTTCACTCTGGTGCCAAAAGCCCAAGGCTCTTATAATGACTCTTCATCAAACCGGGATAAAAGTATTGTCTTTTGTTTGCTTCTATAACCAATGTGGCCTGTTCACATTGCTTTTCTTGACTTACTATCTTTAAGAAAACAACACTATAAACACTAATATATTGTATTTTTTCTGCCATTTATTACTTGTAAGCAGTGGGGTCCATTTTTCTGGATCAGTAAGTACTGTGAATATGAGAGCATTGTGTTTAACTTGTGAATATCTAACTATAATAACCAATAATGATGTCCAAAACTACATTGTTGACTATGAAGTGATGCTGGTTGTCCTGGCTGTGACCAGTGAGTGACCTCTGAGATGGAACAAAGTCACTGCGTGCACATCAGAGCAGTCCTCCTTCACTAAAGAGATTATTAGCCAATGGTGGACATTTACTCAAGTACTGTATTAGGTAGGTAGGTTTTAGGTCCATATTTTAACTTTTTAGGTACTTGAAGTCCATATTTTGCTACTTTATACTTCTACTCCACTGCATTTCAAAGGTACTTTTTACTTCACTACATTTATCTGATAACTTTAGTTACTAGTTAATTTACAGATTTTGATTAATAATATAAAATATGATCAACAAATAAATCATTAGGTATTATTATAGGTTAAGATAAGATGTTATCCCCAGGGAGAAATTCACAAGCTACCCAGCAGTATAAAGTGATTAAAATGAGCTCCACCTTTACCAAGTGATTTTGGTACTTTAAGTATATTTCAATGCTAATACTTTTGCAGACTACTTAGAGTATTTCTACACTGTGGTATTGCTACTTTTACTTAAAGTTACTACAAGGAGATTTTAACTGGTCATGAAACAGTGAAACGATATGACCAACATAAGCAAACGAGACCATCAGCGAGAAGCTTGGCTATTTCTGTGTGGTTATTCTTAAAGGTACAGTGTGTAGGATTTGGCAGCATCTAGTGGTGTGGTTGCAAACTGCAACCAACTGAGTACCCCTCCGCTCACTCCTCCCTTTCCAAGACTGAGGTAACGCCGTTCGCCTCGCTCAGAGGCCATCCTTACCATAATAACACTACTTTAGGAGCAACGGAAGTCAGACGGCAGCTGGCGGTACCACGGTTTTGCACTCTGTGGCCTTCAGGTAACTTAAAAACGCAAAAGTCTCTCTCCAGAGCCAGTGTTTGGTTTGTCCGTTCTGGGCTACTGTAGAAACATGGTGGAGCAACATGGCAGACTCTGTGAAGAGGACCTGATCCCTATGTAGATATGAAGGGCTCATTCTAAGGTACCAAAAACATGACTAGATTCAGGTGATTATACACTAATGAAAACATAGTTATTAATATTATATTCCATTTCTGCTAATAGATCCCCCAAAATGTTACACACTGTTCCTTTAAGTAAAAGATCTCAGTTCTTCCATTAATCTTATAGCTGACTATGAGGTCACAGGGTATCTTCAACTAATTGGGCAATTGATTTAATTGAAAACTCAGCATTATTTTCCCCTTTGCAGAGGAATGTAGTGATGTTGAGGGGCCTCTTCCTATCAAAAGACCAAAGCATTTGGTGAATGTTACAGTAATGCCGGGGATGTTACAAAATGCTCATTCCTCGTTAAACTCAACAAATTACTATTTGACTATAAAAATCGTATCTGTCCAAGACCTTGCAACTGGTCATCAACTAATTGAATAAGAGAGAACGCTCTAGTATAGATTGGAAACTCGCTGTCATCCTATTCATCAGCAGAGTCCTGCCCACCATCTGGTTCACATGTCCGAGTTTCCAAGATCTAGCTATCCATCAGTGAGATTGAGGTCTCCTGAATTTTTGCTCTCTCTTTCCTGTATTTTATGATCTCTGTCAGTATCTCTGTCTTGAACACCGTGGGTTTCTTTCACTGCTCGTTCTCGCTCATTCATACACACACACAGTCAAACAGGTTAAATGAGCCCATTTAATGTATCACAGCTACTGAGGGGAAAAGTTCATTTCCTGGGGTTAACATACGAGCAATAATGCAAACCAGAGTAACAATACATTCCTCACACAGCATTAACGTCATTTATTTAAAAGGGCGGGTCCATCTGTGTTTTGTTCCGTTTTTTTTTTTTTAAACACTCAGCCGTTAGCAAAAAGCAGTGACGTAGGTTTCCAAAGTAAGCTAATCAATAAGGTTATGAATAATGTGACCGCTAGCACTATGTGAGACAAAGTTAGCTGTGCTAAGTTTGGAAATAACTGAAAGGGTTGGTTTGGATTTTTTGAAGTGGGGTTGTATGTACACCCCCACGTTCTGCGAGGTTTTGTGAATTGAGTCTGGTCTTGAAGACCGTGGATGGGAGCAGCAGAAAAACATATTTTAGCCACCTAAAAAAATCTATTTCAGTTTAAATGTACGCTATATTTAGAATATTCTCACCGCTTTAGCTCGCCATCAGACAGCCCTTTCCGACAGGGGGACTGAAGCAATTATATCGCAGTATTTAAAGCCACCAGACCAGACTCTATTCACAAAAACAGTCATTTTACCTCGCAGAACACGGGAGTTGCTGGTCTACCGCTGCATTGATCAGTTAGTTTGTTTGTGTTATTGTGTGACTTTCGGCTCTGAACTAACGTGGCGTCCACAGCAGTACATTGTTTAGCTTCCGTGCCGGTATTCCTAACTAAACAATGACTCAAAGGCTGTATATACAGTATACTGTACATGTAGCAGCATCATCATGCAGAAACCTGCGTCAGTCACATGGGAAAAAGGTTTTAGAAGGGCTTGGGAAAATAACATTTTGACACCAACACATACAGTACATACTTTGACCAAAATTTGAATGTTCAGATGTGAATACATAAGGAACACTGGGAAGCTACAGAATGATATAAAAACCTAAAAAAACTAAAAAATAATGGACCTGCCCTTTAAATTTGACAACATGTGGAATGATGTGCCTAAGGCAAAATCTTGCATTCAGCTTTTATGAACCGTATGAGAGAGGCAAAGCGAAGACCAGGCTACATCCTGTATGTGACTAGAGATGCAGATACACACAGGGAGAGCACACATGTCTCCGAGTGATAAAGTGTGATAGATAGGGGAACGAGACAGAGTCCACGGTCATGTTTGATAAAGATATGAGCTTTTCTTTGATTCCTTTGAGCTTTAAATGGAAAGATGGATTAGGAGCTTCATCTAAAGGGAAGCCAGCGGGCTGTCCATATATCCTCGTGACACTTTGAGCGGTGACTTAATTGAAAACCGACTCCTGCAGTTTCAGCCTACTCTGCCCCCCATCAGCCCCCTGAGGTAGAGTGACCTCTCTCTCCAACCTCTGCTGACCTCGTGTCGGGACCAGAGGGCCTGATTGATACTCACCTGGTTTTCATTACTTATCAATCAAAACCCTTCTCACATCAGCAGCCGACATTATATGCAAAGTCAGACTGAAATGTTCGGTGAGTTTTATTCTTCTAATTTCTAACATAGATAGGAAATGTCAAGAAACTCTGCATACTATATGTAACTTAATACACGTAACAGCCTGTTTATTCCTCTTCGAGCACCCTCAGGAAGCCTGTGTGTGTATAACCCCACTGTTTCAGTCCCTTGACCTTGCGTGGAGAATCAGATAAATGACAGGTTAGCTCCATGTAAAAGCTCATCATCTGTGCCTGTATTCTGTTACTCGGCGGCGCTGACTTACCTGACATGTGTTCAGGGAGCAGGATCCAGATGGAGGCACAGCACATATGAATAGGAATGGTCACGAGGATCTCTATTACATACAACCAACACATGCACATCCATGCACCTCTGCACTACAAGCATCTACGCTGGAAAAAGTAGCCGATGAGAGGCCCCAGTGGTCCTCATTTTTCCATTCAGGAAAGTGTTTCTGAAATGTGCAGCGTGTTTTATGGGAATAAGGGGTGCATGCGATATATCAGCCCGATGTAAATGAGGCCCTACAGACTGATAGAGCATGTCCAGAAGCACGCTCTCACCTGCTACTCTATGTAAAGTTATTCCACACAGCATCTCAGCACAAAGTGATTGCTCCGTCTCTCTCGAGGTCCAACCTGGCTGATGTCCATGAGCTTAATGATCCAAACAGTAAAGCTACAGCCCTCACAGGACCATTACACTCTAACAGCACTCTCAGTTTACACCCACGCTATGTGACCTGTCTTAAAATCACTCATCCCAAGTATATTCAACATAACCCTTATCACCCTCATTATTTCTAAAGTCACCATCCTCACTAAATGCCTCCCAACAGTATAATGTGAACGCCCCTCTGGAGCCAGAACAAGACAACAAAGCGGAGAGAAATACTGGTGGAGGGGTGGTGGGGTTCAAGTGTCAGTGCACAGATCAAGTCATATTTGTAAACTTTTGTTATGGTTGTAACTAAAAGAGGACACCACAGTGAAACAGAGACGTGTGTTATGAATGTGCATACATCTGTAGACGGACCCGCTCCATTATTAAGAAAAACACACCATGTGTTCATGTTCACTGTCTGTATCTGATCCTGTGCCCAGACTCGCTGGGTCACTTAGTGCTCACATAGTGTCAAAGAGAATTTATCAGCTGGTGTTCTCTCATTAGTAACGTGAGATGAGGTAGCTGAGGTAGAATAATATATCTTTATCTATAAGGTGCTGCAGGACTGAGACCCGGAAATGAGTTAGTATTTTTGCACTTCCGATTCCCTCGTCTGGAAGTCAATGGTTTTTTTGAATGGGTTTTTAGTAGGGCTGTCAAAGGTAACGCAATAATAACGCAAAGGAGGCTAAATAACGCTCCAAACTTGGCTAAATTTTGGAAAAGAAAACCTGGCATGGCCATTTTCAAAGGGGTCCCTTGACCTCTGACTTCAAGATATGTGAATGAAAATGGGTTCTATGGGTACCCACGAGTCTCCCCTTTACAGACATGCCCACTTTATGATAATCACATGCAGTTTGGGGCAAGTCATAGTCAAGTCAGCACACTGACAGCTGTTGTTGCCTGTTGGGCTTGAGTTTGCCATGTTATGATTTGAGCATATTTTTTTATGCTAAATGCAGTGATATCTTATTAACAGGTAAATTAGACTTTCTGAGAGATTATCTACGTACTATTTAAAGAATTCCTACACTCAAAAATGTGTTTTGCTTATTGTCACTTCACTTGGACGTCACTGTGCAGAATAACGCAGAGTGTGACACTAGAAGGCTGTTTTCACATTCATGCTGCAGGGGAAAAGTTCCTCTGTGCTCACCTTAAATCTGAGTTCAACATGTGTGTGTACAAGCACGATTCTGTGACATTACAACTAGTCTGGAAGCAAGTCATGGTGTAATATGCAACTTACATGTGTGCAACATGTGTGATGTAGAAACTTGAAGCCTCCAGTGCACATATACTGAGACATCTTGTGTCCAGCAGTTACACACAAAGTATTTACATATTCATAGATTCTGGATTTTTTTTCATAAGAGAGGATGTTATTTTAACTGGGTATATTACCTTTTTTTGTGGGAAAACCATATCAGACATTATTATTCAAAACAGAGTATTTCATATTTTTTAAAACATATCTGGAGGGTTTCTTTAAGTCACTTATAAGAGTCTGAGACATAGTTTGAATGACAGGGAGGATCGACAAATACAAGCGATCTGTGCTAACAGAGACAAAACACACTGAACTTATAATATGTGGCTGGATGGAGTCAGGTCACGTTGGCCCTCGGGGAGGCCTGACCTCGGGGTTAACTACTCAGCTAAGTGCTGTAAGTCATAAAGCTAAACGTGAGAGAAAAGGACCATTAATGAGGAGCGCTCATTGCGTTGCATTGTCTCATATCTGGAACAGGACGGGGCCTCAGTGGATCCAGCTGACATGCAGCACAATGACTGCGACCACTGTCCAGTTGTGGCCTGATGTGATCCATCTTGTAAGGCAATCATTTTAATCAGCTCAAAACAAGCAACTTTCAGATATTAAATTGTACTCTATGTTTCCTAGTACATTTTGAAGCCAGTATAAGTTAAAATAGTCTCTGCAAAAGTATTAAAGTTATCACCAAAAATGTTGCAAAATCAAATCATCTATTTGAATATTCTGAACAGCAGTCTTCTTACTACTGGCACTATCTTATGAGAGAGTCCTATTTTATCTGTAAAAACAGTCAAGTCATCTGACCTTGACTTCTGAAGGCAAATACTGGCTAGCAAAGCAGGTTTGAGTCTCTGCACAAGTAAGCAAGTATTGGAGCTGCTGATTTAAACAGCAGGAAAAGCCTCTTTGATTCCTGTCACATCCTCTGGGCTGAGCCCGGAGCCTTGAAGCCTGTTGTGGTATGTGGTGGGTGCGATGACGGCGTGTCCCGTGGGAAATATTGTGTTACACTGCTGGTTTTCAGATCAGAAATAAGATTCAGGATACTCTGGTGCGAGGATTTTTGGGATCAGTGGACAAGGCCGTGGTATTAAGAGGTGTATTGATGTCACATTGGGATGATAATCCTCGTCATCATGTGCTGAAACAGAGGAGTCAAAACTCTGAACTCCTCCACACATTTCCTTCTTTTAAGTGGGCCTGTTATTGTAGTTAAGATTTTTTTTTTTGTGATCATTTTTTTATTAGTTTTGACCCAACACATTTGGATATATAAATCACCTGGGCATAATAGAAAAAGGAGGAGAAGAAAAACAACCAATGCATTTCCAATTACATAATACAAGTGTAGGCCCAAATAATTTGGATATAGAAAAATAATCATACAAATAATACTAGACACCATCTTGCGATGGGATCACGCCAGTTGCAACGCCAAATCGGACCAGGGGTGTAAATGGGGGGGACCAATGGCCCCTTCTTCACTTCCCACCCCCGTACTTCCGGCGCCCTTGTTCAGACTACACCCATCTTCAAACTTGCCTTTATTTTGAACTCAACTACACACCTGTAAAGTTTCGTGACTGCATCTTGGATCGCGTTGACAAAATCTGTCCACAGACAGACAGGAATATAAACACCTGGCAAAGTACTCAAAACCACCTCTGTGGTAGTTCCCGCTACGGTATGTGTCTCCAGGACCACATTTTGCCATGATGACAAACACACACGGAGACTCACAAGGTGAAAACAATTAGGCGTCCCTATTCGTGAGTCATCATTGCCTTTGAACATTATATCATCCACACGTAAGAGGAAATATCAAGAAAGTGGAAAGGGGAAGAAAGAATCCAACACAACCAAAGGAAACAAAAGGCTTAAGTGCACATTTGTAGTTAATATGAGGGCTGAATCAGAAAAATACACAAATGCATGAATTTAAAGGTACAGTGTGTACAGTACAGTACAGTACAGTATTTGGTGACATCTAGTGGTGTGGTTGCAGATTGCAACCAACTGAGTACCCCTCAGCTCACTCCTCCCTCTCCAAGACTGCGATAACGTGAGCCGCCGAGTGCAAAACTGTGGTAACGCCGTTCGCCTCGCTTAGAGGTCATCGTTACCATAATAACACTACTTTAGGAGCAACGGATGTCAGATGGCGGCTGGCGGTACCACGGTTCTGCACTCTGCGGCTCACGTTACCATAGTTTCACAAGCATGTCAGAGAAATACGGTGGCCTTCAGGTACCGTAAAAACGCTGAAGGCTCTCACTAGAACAACATGGCGAACTCCGTGAAGAGGACCCCCTGTGTAGATATGAACGGCTCATTCTAAGCTAACGAAAACACAACGATTCTTTGTTTCAGGTGATTATACACTAATGAAAACATGGTTATGAATATTATATTCCATCTCTGCTAATAGATCCCCTGAAATGTTACACACTGTTCCTTTAAGCATGCACTTTTGCTTAAAGTGATGTTTGAGAGGCTATCAAAGATTTGTCTATTGCACTTTAGTGTCTGTATAGAGGGAGGAATGTTTTAATTTCCCTGTTATTTAATTAATTTAAACAAAATGTGATCAGAAATCCAAATATTACCATCTTTCTCCAAGACATTTTCCCAGAACAGGAACTTTCCATTACCCATCTATTTCTGTTGGGTATGAGTGGTTCTGCAGGCTCCAGAGCGGAAAGGGAGAGAGAGGAGTGCAGTAGCTCCTCACAGGCTTTGCTTTGTGTGGAGGGCCGTTTCCTGCATTCACAGGAAACGCTCATATTGGAAACAGATTTTCTCTGACTGTTGATATGAGCCAAAGCTCCGGCTGAAACCACTCTCAGCTGCTCCAGCCTGCACGCAGAAAAAAGGAGGAAGGGATTGAGGGAGGGGGCAGCTTTGAAACTCATCTCCCTCATCTTGCAGGGTGTGGGGTATTTCCTCCATTAGTTTTTCTGTTTTTACGACCACATATTTTCTCTCTCTCTCTCTCTTTTTCTTTCTTTCACTCTCCTCACCAAGCTGCTGCCTTTTCCTCCTCGTGCAGGGCTCATGTTTCACTGCTGAGTGCTGTTTGGTTTTTCAAATGTCAACACACGGGAGCCTGCCTGGGCGGAGGAGTTACCCCCAGCCTCAGCGGCACAGCGAGGGTCCATACGGAGCCCTGGTCCGATGGAACAGCCAGGGCCCAAACGTAAATACAGCATGCGACACACCATCACAGCACGCTTTTAAACCCTCAAACAGAGGAAGTTCACATCTGAGCGTCGCAGTGCAAGCAGCCCGTCATCTATTGGGTATATAAAACTGTCAGGAGAAACCAACTGACCCTGGACTCAACCCAAACAGTCTCTCTGCTCCACGCTGCATGTGGAGACCCACATGTTGGGATTATACACGTGCAGGAACATGGGTACACTCTTATATAACACCAAAATAAATCATTACAATGTGTTGTGTGGATCTGAAAGCATTATTCTCAACCGTTATTCGTTGTTTCTTGTATACACTTGTTGTCTGGTTTCGCTGTTAAGACGAGACGTGATTACCAACACCCTAATGTGAGAATGACAGATATGGTTGTGTCTATATCGATGCAGCAAATGACTCCTCAGTGACCACCAACGAACAGCTGCTTAAGTCTGTCCAGGTATCACCCAGTAGCCATTCCTCATGGGTGCTGTAGCCGGGATTACCATGGTGATAACCCTGAGGTCAAGGGAAGTGTGCCAGGGGCGGGACCCCCCACACTGCAGGCAGGGACCCCAGGGGCCGCGCTGTTGCCTCTCAGGAGGCTATTGTTTACCTCATGTCATTTTAAAGAGGCCAAATGGACCCAGCAGAATATCAACTTAAACAAGAAGTCTGCAATAATTTCTCCCGGCACAAGCTTTTTGGAGAGGAAAACATTTGTCCAGAGGATCAGGGTTACAGTACAGCTATTATTGGCTAAATACTGATGAAAAATATTTAAAAATCTTATGTGATAACTCAAGGTTTTACAGTGTGGGAGGTCACTTAAATATTTCAGTTTATTGTGATCATGTTTTAACGTCGGTGTAAGATTTGTGTGATATTTTGGCGTCTGCATTTTCCACCTACTAAGATGAAAAATTTGATAAACATTGAAATGCAATCTATATTTGTCTGCATCTACAGGTCATTCTTATTATTTTAATTGACTGTCTGCTAAGCCCTACCCCCTCTGTTAATGTTGCTACGCCTGCGAAGCTTTCCATACAGTGGTAGACAAAAGCAGCCCATTCACACAAAAAGGGGTATCAATGACACAATAATGCACACATATTTTACTTAGTTTATGTAGTTATTTTAAGGCCAACCATGACGTATTTTCTAAACCTAAGTGGTTTTGTTGCCTCAACCTAACGGCGGACGTTACCATAGATTTGTTGCTTGGCATACAAATGACATGTGAAAAGGCTAAAATTTGTCTTCATGACATACAGAATGTCCTTGTAATGTCGTGCTATTTATATGCTTTCCCGTGAGACCGGGTTGACAAAAGATATCTCATTTATCTTAAGTATGCCCTTGATGACTGCATCCATGATAATCATGCAAAAAGACTGAGGATAAAGCTGCATGCGTTTCAGGCATAGACTGTACAGTATATAAGAAGTGGACATAGTGAACGTGACGTCACCCATTGGTTTCTGGACTGCCGTTTTGAAGCCTTGAGTTCGGCAATTTGGCCGTTGCCATCTTGGTTTTTGGTTATTTGCAACCAGAAGTGACGAGAGGGTGGAGCTAAGTACAACCAAACGCTGAATAAGACATGTTTAGGCGACCAAAATGTTACAATTAACTTCCATGAACTGAAAACACACTGTGAAAGGGTTAAAGTTGTAAGACGAAAACACGGACAACACCCTGACCGGACCAGGCTGTGGTAGCGACCTGTCAATCACAAGGTAGCCACGCCCTAATGCATACCCTGCTTTATGGTCTATTTGACTCTAAGGCCCTGTTCAGGCCTGGTATTAAGATGCGTCCTCAGTGATCGAATCACAAGTGGACAGCTTTAAGTACGTCTATTCACACCTGGCATTAGAATGCGTCTCCACATGCGTCTTGAGTGGCCACTTGTGATCCGATCTCACTTCCCCGCCCTATATGCAAATAAACACGTAGTAAACACATGGCTATTACAGCAGACAGTGTGACGTAATACTACAGGAATATCAGTAGTAAAATCTTGAATTCGGGTACATTTTCTTAACATTTTGATAACATCAAAATATAAGGTTATTGGACCGGCGGTCCCTTGGGACCTCCGCACCACTGGCACTGCTGCCTTTGCCAGACAACAGTGGAGTACAGAGCTTTAGAGAGCAGGGAGGAGGGAAAGCGAGCAGGCGGTCGTGCGGGCGGGTGTCGGCTCCGCGCAAAGCAGCGAAACAAAAACACGACACGTCTCCGACAATATGATAATAATGCACTTCCTGTTCCCAGTCTGATAGTCTGTAGTGTTATTTAGCCTATAGATAAGGTATATTTTAATACAATACAGATGTACCGACAGAAAACAGTAGAGCAAAGAGGCCGTTTCCATGCTGCGAGGCAGACAAGCGCTCGCCTGTCTGTTCACCTGAGGAGCGCAGTGATCCCAGCAGTACATCGGTTGAGTATGCGGGCCTTAATGTGACCCAGGACACATTCGCTTACACACTGCTAAAAGAATGTGGTCATATGTGGCCCAGACCACCTCTGAATGTGGTCTGAAAGATCCGATCTCAATGCTTCCTCAATGCGTCTTGAGTGCGTTCACACCCGTACTTAGAGCTGTCCACCTGTGATCCGATCACTGAGGACCGATGTTAATACCAGGTCTGAACAGGGCCTAAATGGGACCATAATTTACTAAATGAACATCATGCTGTATTGAAGAAGACTTGAAACTAGCGATTGAGACCATAAACTCATGTTTACAATGTTTACTGTCGTAATAAATCAAGTAAGAAGTAAGGTTATTTTCTCATAGACTTCTATACAATCAGACTTCTTTTTGCAACCAGAAGAGTCGCCCCCTGCTGGCTATTAGAAAGATTGCAAGTTTAACGCACTTCAGTATTGGCTTCACTTCTCAGAACCCGGAGGTTGCCCACTGGTTTCTGGCGAAAGGTCAGCATCCTCAACAGCTCATGATCCATGTAGAAGACATGTAAAATAAAGCCCAAAGGTTTATTTTACAATACAGCACAGTTGTTTCATAACAGTGCAGAGAGGGGTTCAGTGAATCATCAGTTGGAGTTTGTAATGTTGCTGCTGTGGTCAATCCGTGAGGATTTCCCACCTTTTCCTCTTGGTGTTGTATTTCTCTATCACTAATCCTCATCTCAGTGAGGATCCTTTTCTTTCAGCTCGGCCCTCTTCTCTCCTGCTGTGTGCTTGGTTGGCCGACTTCATAGCTTTTGTCCTGCAGTGCTGGTGGGCCAGGCCTCATCTTACCTTCCAGGTGTTCCCAATGAGCCGTAGGTATCCTAGCAACCTGGCAGTGAGCTGCATCTTGGGGAGCCGAGCCAGATGTGGGTGCACAGTACACCCGCCATCACCAACACTTAAATCATTCAAAACAACTCTCCCGTTGGATCCAGTGTTTTTCCCACCATGCCCATAACTGCATTCATGCTTTAACTGTGGCACAATCCTAACAATCAACCCCATGCAGCGATGCACACACATATACACAATAACCAACTGAGGAATAAACCGCAGGAGAGAGGGTGCATCTGCTCTTGGCTATAGAAAGGAAAGGCTTCTGACATGTAGCCAGGGCGCTCTAATCAGGGGTTAGTGGTAGAGAGGTTTACCTTCAATCATATTTTATTCACAGGAGTGCCACGCTGCCAAACAGCATGTTGATTTTTGGCCGAGGCTTCAGGGTGTGTGCTATAACCTTCTGCCTGGGAAAGAATGTGCTCTCTGTGTCATTTTGTGCCTCTGCTCTTGTCTATATTTGAACATGAGAATCTCCACTGTGGTAAACCAGATGCTTTGCTCTGGGTTCAGATTGGGAGGTTTTCCTTGGCGTGGCCTGGTGATTAAATACTGGGGGAGAGGAGGAGAGCAGCTGAGCAGATTGGATCTCTCACCACAAGAAGCTAGGATCCCCAAACTGCTCAAACGGCCCCTGTGGTCACAGCTATTATCTTACAGACTGCTGTATGCAAAGTAGTTTTTGTTTCACATTTCATGCTGAATGTGTTTTGTCGTGGTACCGAATGAAAAAACAACATTGCGTTGTCCCTTATCGAGTATGACATGGCAAACACGTGCATTTGTATAAGATAAGGAGGCCTCTGTAAATAACGTACATCTGTTTAAAATAGCAATGCAAATGTAAGCAAAACATTTCAGTGATTTTAAGCAAAAGCAACTGAGCTACAGAAGCAGATGTTTATACTGCACTTCCTATTTTCATTCCGCATATTTTCTATCTTGTATTCTCATCTTGCTATCACTCGTATCTTGTCGAGGCCCGTCATCCCTGTGCGAACCCGAGAGTGCATATGGTTGTGATTTTGTGGGCCTGGTTCCAGGGAGAGTGGCCCGGTCGCCCCCACTGCATTCAAAAGCTTTTCACACCTGGGTGTCAGGGGAGGGGCAGCTGCTGCACAGCCCAGTGCAGCACTGCTATTAACAGCTATAATGAACTGTTCACCAGCGGGATTTAGATCAGCACTGGACCTGAAAGCATACAACATCTATATCTAGTATATTTTATATTGTATCAGAAGCTAACATTGATAAATGAATAGACATTTTGGGAAATATTGGCTTCATTACCAAGAGTTGCATGAGAAGATTGATACCACTCCTTCTGTCTGCACACTAAACATGAAGCTAAAGTCAGCAGCTGGTTAGCTAAGCTTATGCAACCCCTGAGCCACAGACGCCTTAGCATAAAGACTGAAAGCAGCGAGCCTGGATCTGTCCAAAGATAAAGAATATAAATAACTTTGTTTTGAATCAGTAAATATCCAACCTGTGAATTTTGAAGCTTTTACGTGTCTTAAAAACGGCGGTTGATAACAAGTGGCTAAATGAGTCTAGTAAACGTCATCACGCCAAACACTAGTCCGCCTTTAGTTCAGTGGTGGAGACGTGAAGTCAAGCGACCGTGGTGTAGTTCGTTTACAGCCTAACATTAGCTTTTTACTTTAGGCGATTGCATTTACGCTTCAAAAATCATATAAGTGGTGTTCATTTGCGGAGATTATTTTATGGAACAAAATGTGTCAGTATCATAAACGTTTGTTTGCCACAGAGCTCCAAAATCCAGTGGAAAAATCCCATCGGCTTTTTGTCGAAGGAACCAGGACGATGCTAACTTCCTGTTTGGCCTACAAAAATATATCATCCCTGGAGCACTTTATGACTTCCTCTTGTTGTCCCAATAAAGTTGATGTTTTATAGAGTTATATAGAGTGGTATTGATGTTATCACCTAACTCTCAGTAAGACAGCAAATAAACATATTTCCAAAAATGTTGAAATATTCCTTTGAAGGATGTTTTCAAAGTGGCTTTATTGGTTGTTCTCTTCCTCTCAACAAGTGTGATTTCTACAGTGTTTGTGTGATATCAAAGGCTGTGCGCTGCATGTTGATGAATAAAAGGGAATTAGTTGGAACATAAGCATGTTGCAGCATGAGCTGGTATTGGATGTTTAATGTCTTTGTGGCCACATTTCAAGCCATATTTGTATGCTGTTAACATTTAGACATGGAAATTACCTTTATAGGCTGTGAAGCAAAACTAATATAGCATAAGTAGCTTTCTTGAGGCAGTTTAAGGTCATCTCTTTGTAGTGCTTGGCCATGTCCGACCTACAAAAGCTCACAGCAGATGTCTACCACATTAAAAACATGTATAAGATAGATAAACAGAGTTATAGAAACAACACAGTGATATAGTTGTGAATAACTCTACACGGGGATAGCACAGTATTGATTTAATCGATGCCAGTACATTCTCTTGATCTGGATCATCCACTAATAAACACCTACGAGAGCAAAGATGGAAAGAGCCAAGCCTTCCTTTGTAGTTTGCAGTCTGGTGCCAATTATCCTGATTGGCCAGGGCCTGCTGTGTGAAGGTGATTACATCCCAGCACCAAAGCCACACACCATCAGGTGTGGGACCACAAGAAAAACCTGAAATAAGAGACGGGTAGTGAGGGAGGGGGGGGTACAGGGTTTGGCATTGGTGTAGTCCAGCTGTGATTCACTCAACAAAATTGGAGTTTAGTGTTCTTCACAGCCAGACTAATCGAAATCGGATTCCTTCACAAAATGGTGCACCGTTTTCAAAAGCGGTAAAGCAGAGCACTCTCATTTTACAGCAAACTGGGTTTTACAAGGAGGTCTGCAGTAAAAACAAATATGTGGGATGTGTTACTTCGTTGGGAGGGCAGCCCATTCATCTTGAAGAATAGCAGAGGACACGCAGGAGATTAAGGCCAGATTTAATTTTGGGCCAGCACAAGCATACAAGTGTTTCCAGAGGCAGCAGAGTTAAGCACTCAGTAATATCTGGGAACAGGAAGTATTTCCTCCCAAGGCCAAATCTAACTATAACGCAAGGAATCGCTGTCTGTCCCTCTCTCTCTATGTGTTATTCATATATCTCGAGAACTGTTCGGCTGATCACGCTTGGCGGGTGTATTGCTGGGGACCCAAGGGAAAGCAGTGATGAATGTGGTGCAATGTGGCCAGATGGTGGCGCTAGAACAATGAACTTTACATTTTGGCCTGTAACTTTTGAACCATAAGTCTCAGAAAATGAAATTTTGTGGGTCCAGACGAATCTATCCATACAAGCCAGGCCCATTTGCGTCTAGATTTTCCACCAATTTGAATTTTGCCCAAATCAGATTTTTTGCTACCCCTCCTACAAAAGTTGAGCAATCGTCACCAAATTTGGTACAGAACATCTCTGGACCAAGCCAGAAAAAGTTACTTTTTCGGATTTTGATCAATGTTCCATACAGTTTTGCTATAGCTGTCCTTCAAAGTTGGCTCAAATGCAGTGGGCAGGGCTTATATAACAAAAAATGTCTTGTCTCCTGAACACTTTGTGCTATTCACCTTATTCTTTGCAGAATAAGGTTCTTATTCCAGTGTTAAAACATCCATGGTTATCATCCTTTACTTGCCAAAAAGCTGTTTTTAAGCCTTAAAAAAGCTGTTGTTAAGTTTGAATGTTTTTTCGAGCGAGAAAGTAACCATTTAGATTTCAAATATGTGATCAGTTTAGCCAAATGCATTTGGAAATTTGCGCCGATGTTTTCGGGGCTGTGAGGAGATGCTGGCTGTGTGAGACCAGCCGGTCAGCGTACAAAAGCACGTCAACAGTGTTTTTGTAATTATTCTCACTACTAGAAGGGATAATAACGTTAAATTTAATCAAGAACCACCAATTTGGCAACAAAAAGCTAACCAGCTAGCTAGCTACCAACTAGCGCTAGCCATAGCTATTTAACTATCTAGCTAGCTAGTGGCTATATAGCTATTTATAGCTAGCAATTTGGCAATACCGGAAGTTTAAAAAATGGGCGGGGCAGCAAAAGGTGAATTGGCACCACATATGGTGGACACTCATATGATGTGTGAGTGACCCTGACAAATTTTGTGCCATTTGGCCAATAGGTGGCGCTGTATCAGCATCATCTAACTATGAAGGAAGTATTCTCTCTCTTTCTGTCTGTGTATGTATGTATGACTGCACTTCGCATATCTCAAGATCTGTTCATCCAATCAACTTCACACTTGGTGGGTACAATCAGCCATACCGCAGTTCTCGACAACGCCAAGAACAAGCAGAACTTCCAGGGGCCAATTAAGCAGCATTTAGTAAAATGCTGATTCCTTTAAAGCTGCTATACACAACAGTTTTAGAAAAGGTTCTCTTTTTCTACTTTTCAAATTATATAGAAAGTATCTGCTTCAAAACTCCCAAGACATGCTTATGGAGCTCAGGTACACGCCATCATAAACAGCATGATAAGCCACAGCTGTCACTTTCATCCAAATATGGTGTTGGATACATAAAGGGAAACCTTTCCTCTCCATATCCGCCTCACTTGCTATTGTTTAGACAAGTTGCTGTAAACGTCTGGCCATAGGGAGGACTAGCAGAAGTTAACCACGGCGGTTAAACTCTTCAGCCCTCTCCTTATATAGACTTAGATCACCAGTTTGTTTGGCTGCAGCATCTCATTTCCTCCAGAGCAGCGGACCTCTGAAAGGGCAGCTCTCAGGGTCCAGGAGGTCACTGGCCGCAGGCGCCTTTTAGCTTCTAGTAGACCCTTTTGTCTTTGTGAGAGTCCCTCTGTTCTTGTGCTCTTGATATTGCCACACTTCCTTCTCCTATTATTAGCAGCAGCTAAAGTCCCAGTTGTCTGTAGAAGCCTGTGTTGTAAAACACCAGGCCACACTGAGGACCAGTCTGTCACCACTGACCCTATTGATCTTCTCCAACTACTGTGACATCTGCTCAGCACTAATTGAGAGAAGTTTCATGTGTACAACTGTCAGCCGCTATAGTGCCAGACTGTTGTAAAACTAATTCTCTCAATGGCGTTAACAAGTCTGTGTTGTTTACTGACAGGCAGCAGGCAGGTACTAAAGAAAAGAAAGAAGTCAAGATAAAAGTCCAAATAAGTGTTTGTGTTATTCTTTTCTATGTGGAAATTCAAAGATGCATATGCTGTCTGGACCATATCTTTTTTTAGAAATGACTAAATTCATCTGCTAGAATAAATGTTTTCAAGAAGTTTTTTATTCCAACATTTAAATTAATTAAAAGGAATTTTTGGACATTTTGGGAAAGGTGCTTATTTGCTTTCTTGCTGACACTGAGAAGATGGTAGGGGTGGGAATGACCAGAGGCCCCACGATATGATATTATTGCAATTTTAAACATTTTGCGATATGCTGAGTATTGCGATAAGATATATTGCGATTTATTACCTTTTTTCAACTGCAAATTATGCAGTTTGTCAACATCTGTTTTATCTAGTAAGATACAGTTTTCACTCTGTTCATCTCAGAGTTTTCATTCACATTCCTAGCCAAAATTTAGCGAAACTTTGGAGCGTTATTTAGCGTTCTTCCCGACAAGCTAGCATGACGTGGTTGATACTTATCGATTCTTTAGGTTTTCTAGTTTCAAATGATACCTGTATAAAACCCGCAGACCGGCAGATTGTTTAGAGGTTAATAGTTTCTATGATGTGTGTGTATTGATACAATATTGCCACGCAAAATATCACAACAGTATGCTCTATCAACTTTTCCCCCCATTCCCAGTAGACGGATACCATTCTCATATTTGTCTATTAAATATGAAGATTGAGCCAGCAGCCAGTTTAGCCTAGCTTAGCATAAAGACTTGTGGGGGGGGGGGGGGGGAGTTTTATCATTCAAATGCAAAGAAAACATTTGTCATGACAGATTTGTTGCATCAACCCAATCAAGAAACAACTGACAATCCATATTCTAACTTTACACTAAAAATGTCCATTTGAATTCATTAGATCGCTATGACAGGGTATATGTCGTCTGCACTGTATAGCACATGGACGTCAGATATCCCAGCACAGCAAGCAGACTGAAGGGCACACATCACCTCAGGGTTCAGGGGTCAAGAGGAGCCACACTTCCTGTAGCCTGCGCCGTCGAACCCCTGCTGACTGCTTTACCGGCTCTCTCATTGTTCAGATTTATCATCCCTGCCATTGATGTGGCCTCTCGCAGAGGCCATTAAAGACCAAAGAGCATCACCCTAAACCAGATGTTTCACCTGACAAAGTCCTCAGTGCAGTCTGTCACTGAAACATACAAAGTGCATGAAAGACTGATGGGCTCGTGAATAAGGTTTAGATGTCACCGGCCAACATAAAGCACTCAAATGAAAGGATGTGTCCGGGTATAAGACATTCCTGCTATGGTTTTAATTTGAACAACCACGTCCCCCATTAGAAGAATTATATATACGGTATATTATAAACTGATAGATGAGGTGGGGAACAAAGTTAAGACGTAGACGCTTTTGTTCATCAAAATGAATAAGTTCAAGTCACATTACCATACTTACGTCAATGACTAAAACAGGTTTTATATAACAGGAGGGCAGTAGGATGTTAAAAAATCTGTTATGGCTTTATTAAGATGTATTATTGAGTTTTATCATGTTGTAACAGTACTGTAATGGGAAATTGAAGATAACTGTTTCCTTCATCCCCTGTTATCTGGACATAATTGTATATGTGGAATAAGTCAACAAGATTATCACATTACGCACTGACATCATGGCACACTTGGCAATACAGAATGAACTGAACTAATGCGAGAGGAAAAAAATAGAATCCAAGACCTTAAAGGAATACTTCACCTCCAAAATGACCATTTGTATATCAATTACTCACCCCGTGCAGCCCTGTCTCCCACTAAATTACGTTCCCATACAGCTAAACTTACGTTTAGAGGGAAACGTATTTTTGCTGCGGATTACAGTCGCAGTATTAAACAGTTTTAAACACGTGGTTTAAGTTGTAAATTGAAACAAAACAAAACTAAAAAAACGCAACAACACTACTTCTTTAGGTTTTGGCAAAAAAACTACTGGGTTAGGTTTAGTAAAAAAACATCATGGTTTGGCTTAAAATGACGACGTTTCACGCGGGACATGAACAGCGTTCTCATGGGGTCAAGTCCTGTGACCCTTTCACCAATGATTCCCACCCGATCGCAGAGGACTTTCTCGCTTGTTATACCACGTAACTTTCATTAACGGCAAAACTATATCAAAACATGAACATGAACAACATGAACAAATTATAACAGGCTCCTTACCCTGACCTGTTAACACTGTTCTTGTCAACTGTAGTTTTAACAGTTTTAGTCCTATTTTACGTATGTGTGTTTTTAAATGTGCATTGTTTGGTTGATGATCTATCTATCTATCTATCTATCTATCTATCACTTCCACATAAACAGTACTCACAAGCGTGAGACTGTCAACAATATTTAACTGTATAATATTTTTTGAGACCTAAACAGATCATGAACTGGGAAGGTAATGTCCCCACTCCACCACCAACAGTCTAAAGACAAGTATAGCATCCAACATGCATTTCACCCATAATTTAGCTGTCAGAATCCAGTATGTGTGGCTATCTCGGAGTTATTCTGGTGGATATGTGACGTTCTGTGGGGCAGCTCTGTGTCTGTTGTGGGTGAGAGCGAGAGAGAGCCCCCTGAGAGAAAGATAAAGATAGAGCGATGCACAGAGACTGTGAGAAAGCCGTTGTGTGTAGAGTCTGGTTTGGTCTGATGATGTGACATGAAAGCTCTCTTGTCATTCTGGAGTCGGGGCTGTAGGATCAGCACCCCGCTGCTGCCTGCTGGGCTACAGAGGCGGGATGAGTCGGGGTTGGGGGGGGCTAATGTGATGACATCAACCCTATTAACAGAGTGCATGTGGAGAAAAGCAGCTGTACACAAAGAGGCGCAGTGTTCACCTCTTTGGTCTGATAGTGTTCCAGATGCCAGCGTGATAATGACATTAGCATCTAATCAAAGGCAGCAGTTCAGACTGCTCCCGTTATAGATGATGTACATTTATACTTGTGATGCTGGTGTGGTTTCTCATTTGCCTGATGGAGGAAGTGGGGCAGAGCAGTAAACAAGCAGTATCATCTCTGATGCTGCTTTTGGACCTACTCTGGAAATAAAACCTCTCTGAGAGATAGATGTCAAATGAGGGAACTTTCTGCTGACTTAATATTGCCGACAATTCCCAAGTTGAAATCCTCATAATAGGATCATTCTCAATTAACACCTCTGGGTTTCACAGCTGTGGTCGGAGGCAGACTGTGACTGACTAAGCATATACATTATGTGCTTCAGACCAAACAACAAATCTTGTGCTGTGACAAGTTAATAAGCAAGGAAAGAAAACAACACATCACATTGCACATGTCAACAACAGGCCCTGAAGGTTGGAGGTGAATTTATTTTTCATATATTCAGCAACATAGTTCTTAAAGGAATAGTTCGATATTTTGGGAAATACTCTTATTGCCTTTCTTGTCGCTAGTTGAATAATTAGAAGATTGTTTTCTAAATATGAAGCTACAGCCAGCAGCCGGTTAGGTAAGCATAAATACTGGAAACAGGGAACAGAATCCAGCATCTTATTTGTTATATCTTGTTAGTTTAATCCAACCCGGTCTCACAGGAAGGCGTAAATAGCACAACATTACACGTACAATTTGCGTGTTATGAGGACGTATTTTAGGATTTTCGTGTGTCATTTGTACGCCACTTTACAATAACGTCTGCAGTCAGGTTGAGGCAACAAAACCACTTAGTTAGGTTTAGGAACCACGTCATAGTTGGGCTTAAAATAACTACATAAACTAAATCAAATATGTACGGAAACAACGTAACATAAGTACAGAAAAGACATGACAAGTAAGGGATAATGTACAGTTCGCTGTACATTGTCGTGAAATAAACCGACAGGGCGATGCAGGACCTCGACACGAACGGCTAGCTGTACATTATCCCGCTTATAATACGGCTACTTACTTAAGAAATCAATAATTTAACACAAAAATGGTCTGCCAGAGTCTGACATCAACTTACAAAACAAAACACTGGTCTTGAACACCGGTCTCCTGGTTAAAAGTCTTGTCTCGTCTCCCCGCCCGCCAGCCCGCAATAAAAAAATCTTGCTTTTTATTCTACGTCACTAGCTCTGAGCGGAGCATATTTATGCAGCTGTGTTTACATTGCAGTCAGTGCAGACTACATGGCGTAAATATGACATGTCAAAAGCAAGACAGGCATTCTTATTGCACGCTGCACGCTGATGTCTTTCATACGCTTTTTGTGCAAACAGGCTGGTTTAATCCGTACAAAAGCTGAGTTGTGTTTTTATGCCGGATTATTTTAGACGTTTCCAGTTTTTATGCTAAGCTAACCGGCTGCTAGCTGCAGGTTCATATCTACCGTACAGACATGAGAGTCGTATCAACCTTCACATCTAAGTCTCTGCATAAAAGTGAGGAGCGTATTTCCCTAAATGTTGAACTATTCCTTTAAAGAAAAAAAGGGGTCATTGCCAAATTGCAGCAGTTGCTATACATCCCAAGTAACAGTTTTTTTGCAGTTTGATTGAAAGATTGAAAAGCTAAATCTCATCTGGATCGGCGAGTAAAACCCATTTCTGGCCTAATTCAGCTGAACCTGCAGTAAAAACATCAAACGCAGCGCGCTTCTGTCAGTAGGAATGTGGATGTTAATTGCAGCTGAGCCAGTGTATTTGATCTGAACTGAGCAACGTGCATTACTCAGCCTCGCAGAGCGACACATCGCTGAAAACCAGCCAAGACTTCACTGTGTAAACACGAGCATTATCTGAGGTTTATTTGCTCTAGTTTGGCTGATGTATGTGTTTGTATTCAAATACAGAAGGTGAAAGGCAGCGCAGATAACAGAAATGGAACAGAAATGGACTCCTGATTAGATCACAGATTGTTTGTGTGATGAATAGTGCTGATAGGATGATGCAGGGGAGAGTGAGGACTGTTATCTGAGCTGATGTAGTGCTGAGGAGACCCCAGTGGGAGACTCCATTTTCATATTGTTCCAGCCGGGGATCTAGTTATGCAGCGTCTTAGAAGATGAAAAGCTTTTTCCTGCATATTTTAGCATTTCTCCAGTCTGAGTCAGAGTTTTAGTCAAAGACTTTCACTTTCTTCATGGGTCAGGCTCTGTGTTTGGGGGAGGGTTGATGGTTGTATGGTGGGTGGTGACGAGTCACAAGGGGACACAGAGGTGACGGAGCTCAACTGGCGAGTAATTAGCAACACAGTGGTCAGTCTGTATTGTCAGACGTAAAAGCTGCCGTACTGTTCGGCCCTGCAGCTACACAGACACCACGGTGCAACCGCCGCTACCACGGTCATAAAGCGGTCGACATCACAAGATTATTGCTTGAGTGTGTGTGCGCGCTCAATCATTCAAATTTTGGCCAAATGATGTTTGTTCCGATGCTTCTTGTTTCTTTCCCCAGGACTTTTCTGTTTTCATTTTTTATTTTTATTTTAACAAACGATTATTTTTATTATTGAGTAATCTGATGAATAATTTCTTGATAAATCGATAATCGTTTTGTCTATAAAATGTAATGAAAAAAAGTGAAAGTGACATTCAAATTGCAGTCCAAAACAGTCCAAAGATATCCAGCTTAATGATTTATTTTTTCTTATTAATCTGTCGATCATTTTCTCGATTAATCGATTAGTTGTTTGGTCTATAAAATGTCAGAAAACGGTGAAAAGTGTCGATCAGTGTTTCCCAAAGCCCAAGATGACGTCCTCAAATGTCTTGTTTTCTCCACAACTCAAAAGATATTCAGTTTACTGTCATAGAGGGGTAAAGAAACCAGAACATATTCACATTTAAGAAGCTTGAATCAGAGAATTTTGATTTTGTTTTTTCTTAAAAAAATACTCCTTAAACCAATAAATCTATTATCAAAAAGTTGGCAATTATAAGACAAAGAAAAGCAGCAAATCTTCACATTTAAGAGGCTTGAACAAACAGCGTTTAGCATTTGTGCTTGAAATACAAATAAAACAATTAATCAAAATTGTTGCTGGTTAATTTTCTGTGAATTCCCTATTTGATAAATCGATTGATCTTTCGGCTCTTAAGGATAAAGACATGACTTTCATCTATATGATATATTCAAAAAATATTCAAAAAATCCAAAATAGCGCTCAAAAACAACATTTCAGTGGACTATTGGTTTATTTTGGTGCTTCTGTATAAAAGTGTAAAGCAGTTGAAATGCACAAAAATACCCAAATACGTTGTGTACATGTATCAAAAGAGATATCTAAACAACAAATTATTTATTCTTTTTCCACATTATTGCAATATACTGCTGAGATAGAGCAGCTTTTAATAGTGGCAATTAGAAAAGTCACAATTTTGTGTTTAGAATTCCTCTGAATTTTAATGGCAATCCATCCAATAGTTGTTGACACAGTTCAGTCTGGACCAGCGTTGCCATTCCTTAATGCCATGCCGCTACCAGAGCTGGAAAAATCTGTTTCAACATCTCACATTCAACGGCCGTGCACTAGACTTTAGAAGTATTTTTCCCACGCTGCGTCCTGCTTGCCGTTTCCCCTCGTTATGGAGCTGGTTCAGCCGGTCTAAAGTCTGATCGGAGCTCCCACATGGCTCTGCCTCGGGTTTTAATAGTGATCCATCCCGTTTCCTGACTCATCATGCAAATCAAATCTTCTGTTATCCTGCCATTCACATCCTCGATACGGGACGGAGGGCGTGGCAACGAGTAAAGGAGGGACAGCAGGTTATTCTTGGGTGAGAGAGGCCTCGAGGCCAACGAAGACCCAGAAAGACTTTCCAGGCAACACCTGCAGGAAGTTTTATTCCATCCAGTGACTGGATATTACAACTAAACTGTCTACTTCTGAGCAATGAACTGCTCCAGTGATACTGAACTATTGGCAAATTTGTCTCGCACGTTTCATCCTCCTGGTGTCGTGATCATGTTGTGTTCTGGGTCATTTCAGTTTCCATCCTCTCCGTACATCTAATAAAGGTCACAAAACGTCTATGTGTTCCCAAGTATTACCACAATCATATATATATGTGTGTATGTTAGTGAATGTATGTCAACAAGTCATGTGACACGCTCCGTCTGCTGATCAGTTCTCCAATACTGTTGTCAGATGAGACCAATCAGAGGTTCCGAAAGCAACAGTTACCACATGACTGCGTGCTACTGTCCGTCTGTCTGCCCTCGTACACGATAGCGTGACTGTCATTAATGTAACTGGTTTAACGTAACTGATCACCGGAAGAGTCCAGTTAGAAACCAAAATTACCGTGTATAAATGAAAGCAACTGTTCAGTGAGACTACCTGTTCGGGCACATGACTAATCTGTTTTTGTGACATGTCACCGAACCTGTCCCACTTTCTTATGCACTGTTGACTCAGCTAACTGATTACAACCAAAGACAAAGGCTTGAAATTCTGGCTATTAAACTGTAAAACTGGTTGTTGACGACAAATGTTTAAGGTTTCACTTTGACTTATAATTGTATATGCATAGAAATAGAAACTTTGTCCAGAATTTAATTATCCAGATGGTTTCACACATGCATGGGTTATTCAAAACTGTATTAAAAGACTATTAGATGCAGAGCATATTTTATTTATTTATTTTTATTTAAAAGGGACCATGTACAGTTTAAACATAAATGTCACCATTTGATGCACTGTACCAGATTATATAAAAATAATATATATAGATGCAACGATTCATCGATTAATCCATTAGTTGTCAACTACTAAATGAATCGGCCACTATTTTGTTAACCGATTAATTGGTTTGAGTAATTTTTTAGGAAAAAAAAGTCAAAATTCTCTGATTCAAGCTTTTTAAACGAGAATATTTTCTGGTTTCAAAAATGAAAATAATCGTTAGTTGCAGCCCTATTAATATATGACTTTAAAAAATAACTATTTCTGAAAACTTAATTCCGTTGACAGAGATTTAATCAACAACAATTTAGATGATATGACTTTTAAGAAAAGTTGCCAAACATCTGTTGGTTACAGCTTCTACAATGCAGCAATTTTGCTTCTATTCTCTTTTTTTTCATATCATTATGAACTCAATATTCTTGGATTTTGGACTGTTGGTTGGACGAAGCAGGGAAACTGAAGATGTCCTCTTGGGCTCTTTGAACTTGTGATGGGCATTTTTTTTACAATTTTTGACATTTGTGAATTAATATTATTATTTATTGAAACTAGAATTACCACCTCGCTCCCTCCACCAACCAGTCAAGTTGCAGTATACATCCATGTCTGTCCAAAATGTCATCACTTCATCATTTTATCCTGTTAGATATTTGTGTGAAATTGTCATAATTAGCATATGAATTCTTGAGTTATGGCCAAATATGTGTTTTGTGAGGTCACAGTGACCTTTGACCACCAAATTCTAATCAGTTCATCCTTGAGTCCAAGTGGACGTTTGTGCCAAAATTTGAAGAAATTCCCTCCAGGCGTTCCTGAGAAATCGTGTTCACAGGAATGGGACGGACGGGCGGACAACCCGAAAACATAATGCCCCCAGCCATGGCTGTCGCAGGCGCGGAGGCATAAAAATACTCAATAGATTAATCGATGAATGATCAATGCAGATAATCGTTTTTCGCAGCCTTAAAACAAATCAAGCAGTGATACCACAGCAGTTCACTGCTATCATGTTTATTTTCTTGCTTGCTGATGCACTGTAATGTACAGTAGCCTACAGTTATCTTCACAGCAATCAATATTCAATTAAATCAACTTAAATGGACCAAAAACTACTGGAACAGGACTGTGTTGTTGCAGTGTGTAAGCTGAGAGGGAGTGGGAGGTGAGAGGGGTTGAATTATTAAACTCTAAGTTTAATATTTGACTCCATCAGTCGTAGTGAGGCGGTCACTCAGTCATGCGGTCTGCCTTAAGACTGACAGCTTGGTTTAAATCAACAGTAGTTCAGGTGCGGCAGACGGCCATCTGGTGCCTGCAGTAGCCCACCTTCACTGGGCCGTGTGTTGACACAGGGGCCACGAGGAGGAGGACGGCCTCTCTGCCAGCCAGGAGCTCCTAAATACTGCTGCACCGGGAGATTTGGTAGCTGGTGTCTGTACATTACATTTACATTAGTTTTAAAACATCTCTGTTGGCTGCAAATGTACTCCAGAATAGGTTACAACCAACACTATGAGGTGTAAAGGCCTTTGCACACCAAATCCGTATTTTTCGGATGCGATTTTTTAATCCGTCATCCCACAAAAAAAGGTGTCGCTCAGAAACCTTGCACACTGAGTCTGATGCGTTTTATTATTCTATTTGTTGCGAAAATTCACAATACTAGACAAAAGCTGACTGAATTACGTGGGTGCAATGGAGAGCGCTAGTCCCAAACAGAGCTAAAGAATGAATGACATCAGCAAGAAGCTAACGTTTAGCTGCTTACAGCTCAATCACTACTGTCTAATCCAAGCTGTTCTCCAATCACCTGACACAATCTATCTTTTAATTCAGCATCTCTGTATTCTTTTATTTCTTTATCGTAAAGTGCTTTGTGCTGGGAGACGAAGCGACTTTTTATCATGTCATTTTGGATGATGACGTTTGCACGGACGGTGGCTCTGAGTGGTCAAACAACCCTCTTTTGGCTTTTGACGGATGCAAAAAAAAAATCTAACCTGTTCCAAAAACTTTAATGATGGACGAAAGTTTCGGAGCCGGTGTGTAAATGTAATTCACGCAACGTGAGGTCGTGTTTATTTTTAAATATGCAACAATGGTGTGCAAAGGCCTTAAGGGTCAGAGTGATATTTTCCGTATAACTCTGATGAGAGATGTTGAATGTGTTTTAGTTTTGCGCCAAAGAGAAAGGTTATGCGAGAAGATTTTCATAGTTTGTGTGAAACATGTAAGGAATAACACCACTTTGTTCAACGTTTCCTGCATTCTCACTTATTTCCCACATCCAAATAATAATACTGTCAGTGAATTTGGTTGAGGGTGGAGGCATCTGGCCTCTCACATGATCATATAACGTCACCCTCTGACCCCGTCTTTACCCACATGACGACATGCCCTCGTAGCCACGATCAACCCAGCTGATCCTCCATGACACAGGATTTGAACTCGAGTTACACAACACTGCCGTTTAAACTGTTGCTCTGTGTTAGATGCCAGCTCCTTGAAGAATAAAAGCACTCATTACAGGTTTGCCATACAGCAGCGGAGCGGTTTCAAAAATCACTGACTTCATGCACATCTGTTTTCAATGGAGATTTCTACACTGAAACCATGCTGGTTGAACTGGTCTTAGATGACCAACAGTAGGGTTCATATCTGGAGTCACGCTGCAGTTTCTCTTTAGAAATAAATCACTGAAAACGTAAACAAACAACCCGTGGGGTATCATTATGATTGTAATTTGTGTGACTGTGTGGCCTCCATGGACATTTTCTCTCATTTTTCTCCACATTTCTATTTACACTCGGCCTGCTCTGGCACATATCAGGACAAGAGGTCACTAGACAAGTTCAACCGTCATAACAAATTATCCATAGCCAGACAGTGTGAGAGCAAGTCAGCCATGACCAACTGGTTCGACAGTGACGTGAAGCAAAGTCTGCAAAAACAAATCTTTACTAACAAATACCTGCAGGGGTCTGCTCTGCTCTGATGGGACAAACACAAATAGTTTATCATTTTTATTGCAGTGAACTGAAAGGACATCATACGACTGAGAAGATGAGATGGAGCGGGATGTCAGCAGGAAGTGAAAATGTCAGAGACAAAAAGAGTTGGAGGAAGCGGGAGACAGAGATCTTTGAGACCACACAATGTGTCTGTCTGTCCCCTCAGTGCAGCACATCTAAGACTGAAGAAGGACTCTATTGTGTGGACGTAGCGAGGGTTTTCTGTCTGGAGCTGCGGAGGGACAGTCAGTGGCACGGCCACGCTGCGGAGCACCACGGGAACTTATCAAGGTCACTCTTCTGACCTCGGCTTCCTGCTCACCAGAATCACCAATTGTGCGACAGAGCAGCTCGCAGGCTCGTCAGAATTCTGATTACTGCTTTCCCACCATAGACTGTATGTAAGGAGTGGACGTAATCAGAGTAACGTCACCCATTGGTTCGCGCCATTTTGAAGGTTTTTTGCAACCAGAAGTGACACGAGAGGGTGATTCTAAGTACAACCGAACACTGAATAAGACATTTTTAGGTGACCAAAAAGATTATAATTAACTTTCATGAACTGAAAACACACTGTGAAAGAGTTAAAGTTGTAAGACAAAAACACTGACAACTCCCAGATCGGACAACGCCGTGGTAGCGACCTGTCCCACAAGGTAGCCACGCCCTAAAGCATACCCTGCTTTATGGTCTATTTGACTCTAAATGGGACCATAATTTACTAAATGAACATCATGCTGTATTGAAGAAGACTTGAAACTAGCGATTGAGACCATAAACTAATGTTTACAATGTTTACTGAGGTAATAAATCAAGTGAGAAGTAGGGTCATTTTCTCATAGACTTCTATACAATCTGACTTATTTTTGCAACCAGGGGAGTCGCCCCCTGCTGGCTTTTAGAAAGAATGCAAGTTTAAAGGCCCAGACACACCAAACCAACATCAAAGAACCAGCAGCCATGAAGGCTGACCATTGCGTCGCCTCACATCGCCTTTGTCTTGGCCAAAAGGTTGCACTCGGACACACCGCAAGGACGACAACCAACGGCCAACTACCACGCTTAGCTTCATTCCAGATGGCCATGTCGTTGATAAAATATCCGTGTATTGGAATGATCAGATGAGATGAAGATGAAAAATGAGAAGAGCCTTCTCGTTTACTTGCTTTCCTCACTTTCTCGTGCACCGATTCGTTTAAGCTGAACAGCCAATCAGAGAGATTTCTCTCACCGATGAGCTCCGCCACCGATTCGGACAAAAAACCTCAGACACGGGCAGACTAGAGCCGACAGTGCGGGACACAGCGCAAAAACTAGGCCGACAGACGCTCACCGACGACCCCGCAATGGCCGACAGCCGACTGTTGGCTTGGTGCGTCAGGGCCTTAAGTCACTTCCACACTAGCTTCACTTTTCAGAACCCAGAGTTTCCCGCTGTTTCCCCACCCAGACTCTTCACTTTCACTCACATCATAAATTGAGCTTTTTCATTCATCTCGCTCCTGGTATTTTACTCCTCGTCAGCATTTTGCTCCTTCCCTTCCCTCTTCCTCTCCTCATAGAGCAGGATTTATGTCTCCTCTCCTCCTCTTATCTCTCCACACCTTGAGTTCATCCCACTACGAGCCAGGAGAAGCCCACTCTCCCACAAGTCTGTGATGCTTCCTGTGTCTGTGTACTTCCCTGTGCTTCACGTCACATGAGCTACTTTCAGCCAAGAATGATGGGAGAAAATATGAGGGCTAAAATGGACAACAATATATCAGCCATTTAATGCCCAAAGGCAGTTTTGAAGGAGATCACATGATGGCTGCTCTGGGTAAGAAAAGGCCCCATTATGGACTAAAATCAGCAGACATTGGGGGTATGTGTGTGTGTTCTTATGAGCAGCATCTTCGCCTCCTGATTTCTGGGTTCAGGCGCGATATTGACTGTAAACTTCTGTATCTGTTGTATCGAGGTAAACAATGTGACAATGTTTGTGTGCGAGAGAGAGTGTGAATATTTGTGTTTGGCAGCGAAAGTGTGTGTTTGACTTTAGCTGGGCTGTGTGGGCCATGTGGTTGTGAATGGACTCTGAAGAGTTTGTCACCATATGTGGCTTTGGCATCTTCCACTTTGTTTGGAAAGCCTTCTTTGTGGTATCTTTTTGTAACCATTTTCCAGTTTTAGCTCTGCAAAGTGAGAGAGAGCTGCACGATGATAAAGTTTAATCTTCATATATCTGTATAAACAAACATAAGTCTCTGTCCCATTGTTGCCTTTTCCTTGTGGGCTCTATCTTTTTTTAGACAAAGAGCAGTTTCCCCTGCTGCTGCTGCTTTATGGGAGTGCTGAAACATGAGGCTCTGCAAGAAATAGAACGACCATTAATTGTCTCCAGAGAAGCTAATGTTTTTTCCGTTCTCTTTGCTGTGGTGTTTTTCCTCTGCAGGCTCTGCTCTGTGGACGTGAACGTGAACGTGCTGGCTGCAGGCTCTGCAGAGGCCCGCGGCACGGACTGAGCCAAATGTGGGTGAACTGGGACGTGACACGACATACAGGCTCAGGCAGGTCCCAACTCACATGCAGATACAGCGAATTCACAGCAATAATAGATGGCAAAGAATAGAACTACATTCCAGAGCTGGTTGTTTATTCAAGCGTCACAAAATCTGCAAGACAGCAGAGAATTACTCTTTGTAATATTACAGAAATAGCTTCAATGCAGGAAAAAGCTTATGGAAACACTAATGCTATCATGCATATGGTGAATTAAATATATATGGATTGCACATGGGATCATAGCAAGCGGTGATGTTATAATAATACATATTTTATTTTTGACATTGGATTTTATTTGATTTTCTGCAGAGAAGAAGCACAGCAGGTAGGATTGAAGCAAATATCATTAAAAAAAGTTATTTTTATAAAACGGTCATTATATCCTGACAATAGTGCATGAGACAGGTAATCTGAAAAAAATCATGTGCCTCTGTGTCCTCCGGTGTCCTCTGGTGCTCCTGAGTGCTTCGGGAATGAGTCCTAAAACCCAGAAATGAGTTATTATTTTAGCACTTCCGGTTCCCTAATCTGGAAGTCAATGGGCTTTTTGAATCGGGTTTTAGTTAGATGCCTGAAGTAAGGTCTGTGGTTAACACAAGCTTAAAGGGACTATATGTAACTTATCACGCGCATAAATCATAACGGGTCGGAATCCCATGCGCGCTCGCGTGTGGGTACGCGCTGCTCCTGCTGCCTGCTTGCACACCGCGCTCGTTCTCACCCGCTCGGCTCGCTCCAACTCCACGTGCACGTGCGCACACTGCAGAAGAGTTAGTTTAGCTCTGAGAATATCTAGTGAATGTGCAGTGGACGTTTTTGCAGAAATAAATGCTGCAGCTCCTCCAGACCAACAGAGGTTTCCTGTGTCTTGTGAAGTGACGGGGCTCCGCAGAGAGTTACGTTATCGTCCCGACCGGGTGTCGGTGTCTCCCCCCCCCCGACCGGGTGTCGGTGTCTCCCCCCACCCCCCCCGTTCCCTCCGCGGTCGGCAGGCTGAGACAGGAAAAGCCAGCACTAGAATCAGCATTGATCCATGGAGAGACCTTAGTCTGGTCAGCTAACATTACTGCCAAGCAGGTGAAATATAGAGTGATATTGTGTGTTAGCTGACGTGTGTCGCCTCACTGTTTAGACCGGTGCTCGTTCATGTCAATGTAGCGCGAGCGCGAGCAACAGGACGCTGACTTTCGTTGACATTGCGGCCACAGGTGTCGCTGTGAACAAGCAATTTCTGATTCTTACATATAGCCCCTTTAAGAGATTTTAATGTTTTGTTCTACAATATAGAAAATACGTGAGTAAATATTCCACTCGTGATTTTCGAACCCTTCTGTTCTTAAAAAAGGCGGTTGCTAACAAGTGGCTAAATGAGACTACTAAACGTCATCACGCCGACTCGTCCGCCATTACAGCCTGGTTGGCCTACAAACATACGTCATCCATGGAGCACTCTATGGCATCTGCAAGTTTTCACAGACCGGATGAGAAAGTTTGTGACTCGGCAGCCATGTTGAGATCAGTTGAGGAAATACCAAGCACCGCCCACCAGCCGGAGCAAACTTTCTAATTTCACAGCTAAACAGTACACTACAAGATGTTTCTGAAAACATTTGAGGAGAGAAATAGGCATTGCAGTAACAGAATATTAATTCATATTTGATCAGCGCTGCCTAGTTTGACTGTTTGATTGGAGTTTGCGAGTGATTGACAGCTGCCTCCGTTGAATGAGCAGCCAATAGGAACGCTCTCGCTCTGAAATGACCTGTGATTGGCCAAAGTCTCCCGTCACAGGCTAGATTTTCTAAAGCCTAAAAACAGATCTATGAGGAGGTACAGAAGTCTAGTTTTCTCTCAAAATTACTTGAATTACAATATAATGAAAGATTATTATGGCATTTTTGCCCAATGATGCCAAAAATATCCTGCCTACTGCAGATTTAAACAACTAATTAATGACATGGGCACAAAACGGTCTGTTATTTGGGCCTCTAATGAGGCAGCTTTATTTATACTATGGGTTTGTGGGTTTGCTTGTAAAGCAGTGTGTTGTGCTGAACAGAGGAAGTAGGGTCTGACCTAAGAGGCCCCATTTGGCCATGAGAACCAAAGCAAAGGCCTCTGGGATATTTCGCCCCGTGTCATCTCGTCTGTTATGATTCCCATGAACCTCGCTGTCCGGTTTATAGTAAGCAGAAGAAGAGAGCAGCTGTGTGGTTTCTAAATAAAGCTTGTGTGGGGATTCCCTGATTCCTCTTGGTCAAATATCATCTGGCCACAACAAGGAGAATATTCCAATGTTATGTATATGTATATATTACACATTATAAAAGGAAATGTCGATTGACAGGGACTTAAAAAAATGATGCATCTGTATTTTCATTAAATAAGAATAACTAGGCCTACGTAACTAATGACAATTTAAATAGTACTCAAGTACTTTAATGCTGTAAATCTACGACAGGGGTCAGCTGGTGGAAGTCTGTATTTTAATTAAGATATATAAGAATCAGAATACGAAGGAAAAGCAGTGAATTAATGACTCCGGAAATTATTTTTTAATTCTGGCCAGGTTATAACGGGGGAGTTTTACCCAGCCATTTCATAGCCAAGAAAGAAAACAAAAAAGAGCATTAATCACATTCATTCTTTGTCAGACTGCAGGCTAAACACCCCCTCATTTCACTTCCTGTCCCACTCTCTGCCAGCTGATAGGTTCATAGTGAGTGTGTGCATGTCTCAGCAGTAATGAGAGGAGAGGAGACCCTCTTCAGTAACATACAGTGATAAGTTGATTCTCTCTATCTGTGATGGAGCAGTTTTCTAGCCGTGGAGCAGACAGGCTTTTAATCGTCGTCTGGTTGTGTGACAGATATGCTGCTGGGCATCTGTCCAACACAAGTATTTGAACGTCTGCACAGCTTCATAGACATTAGGTGGATTATGAGACGATGGGCACGACAAGCCACGTACAATGAATTGTAGCCAACAGCGCAACAGCTACATTTTAAAGCGTGCATACACACAATTAACGCCACCAGAATATTAACTAGACATTCACCTGCATCTCAACAGGATTTACAGCACAGGAACACTCAAAGCCAATAGCACAATAACTAGAAATTAATTCATCTTAGCTGGGCGATATGGAGAAAATCAAATATCATGATATTTATGACCAAATTCCTCGATATCGATATTGCGACGATATAGTAGGGTTGACCATTGGTGCTTTCACAAACTATTTACACAATGAGATTTTTGATAAATAATCACCAGTAATGTGGATATAATGACATAAGCAGGTAAATGCAAATAATAGCTCAGCTAGAACAGTCTGGTAGGTTCAGGAAATTACATCACTTCACTGTATTGCAGCCTTTAAAACCAGGAAAAGACAACACTTATGCCATATTACGATATCCAAAATCGAAGACCATATTAGGGCTGTGTATTGGCAAGAATCTGGCGATACGATACATGATACAGGGGTTACCTG
Source organism: Sebastolobus alascanus (assembly GCA_916701645.2). NCBI lineage: Eukaryota > Metazoa > Chordata > Actinopteri > Perciformes > Sebastidae > Sebastolobus > Sebastolobus alascanus. The sequence continues at coordinate 170,370 of CAKAOJ020000257.1, read as the reverse complement.
TGCAAGGCTATATATTGACATTTTTTTATTCTAATTTCAGGAAAACTGTCATAGTATAAAGAACACACCACTATACCCATAAAATCTGAGTAAAATAAAGTTGACTTTTTTATGCAATCAGAACAGTGGGATCTGAATGTATCACAGTAACATCCAACATCATAGCACTACTTTGAGAGGATGCATATTTTTGCAAATTAAATAAAGTATTAAATGAGTTAATCTTTGCATTTAAACTATTAATTAAAAATCGATGACAATTGATACAGTATCACAAAATTAAACCCCTAGATGATATCTAGTCTCATATCACGATATTGATATATCAATATAGACCTATTGTCCAGTATGAATTCCTCTGCATCTCAACAGGATTTACAGCACAGAGATATTCAAATCCAACAGCACAATAACTAGAAATAAATTCGCCTGTATCTCAACAACACAGGATTTGCAGCGAGCAACAGTTAATAAAATACACCACTCTCAACTCAACCACAAATACATTTAAACCACCTCTGATATTAACAAAAACAAAGCCTAAAAAACAATTGACAGTCGGGCTGAACCCATTAGAAGGTTCCAAGCCCTAATTGACAGCAAGCTATGGTGTCACATAAAATAGTCTTACTTTATGCAATCCTGGCTCTGCTTTGTGCAAAATCATCCATGATGTCATCAAAGTCCAATGCATTGGTCAGTGTGCTCTAAATTGCCAAAAGAGAAAGTTCCCATGAGGAGTTTTTGCGTCATTTAAGTCCTCAATTCAGTTTTACTCCTGTACAGCAGAGAGAAGAGACCGCTCCCCTGCGCAATTAAACAATTTGAAAACATAGATTTCAGGCCGTGATCCAGGATTAGAGTTCATCTTCAGTCTTCATAAACGATCTGAGCTGAATCAGTTCATCATCGCCTAAACTTTAATCCATTTAGTGTCCCGACGGTGCTCCATTTTGAATGATGTGCAGCTGTCAATCATGCACAGATTGACCTCATCGTGACCTCACATGTGACCTGTCTCAACTTTTTAATACATTTTAATAGCAGCGCCCCCTAAAGGCTACTCAGACAATTTAATCAGCTGATTTTTGTAAGAGGTGGGCCTCTATAAACTATTCAAAATAGTTTTCTATGTTCATGTACGGAATCTCACTTGTCCCAGTTAAGGCCTAACACTAAAACATATAAAGGAGCATACAGTCAACTGATACAACACAAACATGAATTAATGAATGAATTAAAAAGGAATCAATGAAGGTTATCTTGCATGCATAGGGCATTCTTCAACAGGCAGCACTCTCAGCACCTCAAATATATATCTGCCCTGCAATACAAAAACATCTACTGTATGGCCATGCAGTTGTAGTCAGCAGGTCAGCAGGCCCGTGTTATATGATGGAGGGGCCCCATTCAGGCAGATCAGGGGTGAATAATAACAACATTATGGGGCCTTCATGGACCAAGACTTACAAATGTAAAGTCAGACTTCACACAGAGGCTGAAGGCCCCTTTGGGCCTGTGGTTTGATAAGCCTCTCCTAAACATATATTACACAATTTAACCCTCCTGTTCCCTAAAGGCCACAACTGAATGTGATATTTTGCTTTCACTGCAACTTGAAACCCTTAAGTTCTGAGTCAACACAAGCAACTTGGCGAAACTGTCCACTGGAATTCATCCAGAACTAACAGTAAATTATATAATATATTCATTTTGTTATCTGTCGGCCGATATCTCATTTTTAGCACTTTTTTTCAGTCTTGGGTTTTCCCCACCCACTCCTGCAGTTTCCTTTCTCCCCAACGGAAACCTGCTTTCTCTGAAAGCGTCGCGTCAAGTTTCTTCCAGCGAAATGTCCACATGATGTAATTTACCTTTTATTTCTCAGTAAAAGTGTTACGTAATATGTGGAGGAAGACGCAGATCTACAGGATCGGAGTCGGCAGCCGATGCTGATGTAAAAGCTGAAGAAGCTAAAAACAGTGGCTCCTTTCTTCTTAACTAAATGGATATAAAATCACAAGGTCTTGTGATGCCATTTTTTTTTACATCTAAAACAAGCATTGAAGCTTTCTACTGGCACCGACATCCATTAAGTCGAGTGTGCAGCTGATAAACCAAGGAGTTTTAATCCAGTTGATAATTGGGTGTAAAACTTCACCATCATTCACTTCTGATCATTTTCTCTCACTTGCTTTTTTCCGGGAGAGAGTTTGACCTTTATATACTGCACCTCTGTTCAAACTTTTCACCTGAGCACTTGTGCATTTCACATATTTATTCACACGAGTGCAGTGAATGAGTACGGTTGAAACAATAATTAGAACAACTGGACTCGGCAGCACAAACATCTGCATCCACCATCTAGAAGTGCTCAGACCAGGACATTCGAAGCCGACTTAAATGACCTCTGCAACTGTCAAGTGAGATGAATTTAAGGTCTTTTTTTTTAAGTACACGGTCCAATAATCCTGAATATGCCTCTCTATGACAGTTACAGAGACATAAAGGTAGCAGCTCTAATTAGAGCTTGTTTCTATCAACACACAGGAATCACAGAGATGAGGAGTTTGCCAAACTTAAACACATCTTCTGCTTCTGTTTACTGAAGGGATAATTGCATCATGGGTGATGGGGGTGAGGGATTAGAGAGGATGGGTTCAGTGGTACCCAGGACTATCAGTAATTAACCGGAGGTTTGTTGTGTGTCCGCTGCATTAGACTGGGCCACCCTGGAAGTGTGCGATGCCTCAGCAGATCTGCTTTAGATCATCTCGTGCTTAATATCTGCCAGAGAGTCTCACTTCTTATAATCAAACCGTGGGTGGCAACCATCGTAGTTTATAGTTTGAAAGGGGAGTTATTTTATTAACGTGTGCTGGTTGGCACTCTGTCCTGGAGCTTCTTGCTTACCTATGTGCTTATTTAAAAGTGTCCCTCTAAAGGTGGTTAGAGATCTATTAACAAACAAATGGTGGCAGGCTCCGAAGGTAACACAGCTGTGAGTGCTGACTGTTTGCCATGATTTACACAATAATAGCGCGGTTTTAACAGGTACATTTGAATTTTAAATATAAGGCATTTAGGTGGACCGCACCCTGTCCGGGCGGCTGTAGCTCAGAGGGTAGAGTGGTCGTCCGCAAGGTTGGAGGTTCGTTAACCGGCTCCTGCTGTCTGCATGTCGTAGTGTCCTTGAGCGAGACACTGAACCCCAAGTTGCTTCACAGCAGGCCACAGCTCCTAAATGCTTAGGATGGGTTATATTCTTTTTTAGAATTGTTGGAATGTATGGCTTTTGAACAGCATGTTAACACACCGACTCACAAACATGGACACACCTTGGATTTAATTATATCATATGGTCTTAATATTAATATATCTTCTGTCATTGATCTGGCTCTGTCTGACCACCATTGTGTGTTTTTTAACAGTTCTGATCATTCTCTGCCAAATATCACAGAACGCCTTGTTAAAAAACGCAGCATTACCCCTGAAGTAGTCACAACACTCACATCACATATTGCAAGTTACAAAAATTATGTCTTACCATCATCCTGTGAAGACTTAGTTCATGCTTTTAACCATAAAATGAAAACAGTGCTTGATGCAGTCGCCCCAGTTAAAACCAGGAAAATAACAACTAAAAAAGGTTGTCCCATGGAATAATAGTCAACCATGGAACTAAAAAGAGACTGTAGAATTGCTGAGCGCAGATGGCGAAAAACTAAATTAATAATACATCACAATATACTCACCGATAAACTTAAAAACTACAACAAGGCAATTTGAACATCACGACAAGCATACTTCTCAAACCTGATAAACACCAACATTCACAATCCCAGGCTGCTTTTCAGTACAATAGACTCTGGTAAACCCTGCATCCAACTGTAGTATCGAGCCTCCAGGTTCTAAATGTGAAGAGTTTGCTGGCTACTTCAGGGATAAAATAATCAACATTAAATCTGGTATCTGCCAGCAGAACAAGCACACTGCACTTTTACCTATATCCTGTTTCCAGAGTGATGTCAAGTTGGAACGTTTTGACCTGGTTGACGCTGAAACACTCAGTAGAATAGTAACAGAACTGAAGCCCTCCACGTGTTTCCTTGACCCAATCCCTACCTCCCTTTGTAAAACTATTTTTAATTCTGTATCTGAAGACATCTTTGCCATAGTAAATCACTCCCTACAGCTTGGTGTCTTCCCCACTGATCTTAAAACTGCCCTAGTTAAACCTCTTTTAAAAAAAAGGGAATCTTGATATTTTAACACCCAGCAATTTTAGACCGATTTCAAATCTCCCATTTTTAAGCAAAATTTTAGAGAAACTAGTTTTTAATCAGCTAACTACTTTTTTAAATTCAAACACTAAATTAGAAATGTTTCAATCAGGTTTTAGGAGACATCACAGCACAGAGACAGCCCTGCTAAAAGTAGTGAACGATATCAGAACAAATCTTGAAAGCAAAAAGCCTTCAGTTCTGGTGCTACTTGACCTGAGTGCTGCCTTTGATACTGTTGACCACCAGATTCTTTTAGATAGACTAAGTGAGCATGTTGGACTGTCTGGAATTGTTTTTAAGTGGTTTACCTCATATTTTTGCAGAAGAACATTTTTTGTATGTATGGATGGCCACTCCTCCAAACACTATGAGGTGACCTGTGGGGTACCACAAGGATCAGTTTTAGGACCTCTACTTTTTAATTTATACATGTACCCCTGGGCAGTGTCATCAGGAGGCACGGCATCTCCTTCCACAGCTATGCTGATTACACTCAGCTCTATGTGGCTCCTGATGACACCGGGCCGATAGACTCACTTTTCAACTGCATTTTAGATATAAAGGCCTGGATGTCACAAAATGTTTTACAGCTCAACCAGGATAAAACAGAGGTAATGGTAATTGGTTCAAAGACTCAGAGAGAGAAACTGGCCTCCCAACTAAATACACAAGGACTCAAGCCAAGTCAAGAAGCAAGGAATTTAGGAGTGATTTTTGATGCTGATTTTAATTTCAAGGCTCATGTCCGGAGTATCACAAAAACAGCATTTTTTCATCTGAAGAATATCTCCAAAGTGAGGCCATTTCTCTCTCTCAGCAACACAGAGAGACTGATGCACGCTTTTATAACTAGCAGGCTGGACTACTGTAACGCTCTGCTTTCTGGTCTACCAAATAATACAATAAATCAGCTACAATTAATTCAAAATTCTGCTGCACGAGTGCTGACAAAAACCAAAAGGACAGCACACATTACGCCTATTTTAAAGTCTTTACACTGATTACCTGTTAGCTTTCGTATTGATTTTAAAATTCTTTTATTAGTTTATAAGGCACTACATGGCCTTGCACCAGACTACCTTGCAGAAATGCTTTTGGTTTATGAACCAGGAAGGCCCCTCAGATCCTCTGGCTCTTCCCTTTTAGTTGTTCCGCAAAGCAGAACAAAAACTTTTGGTGATGCTGCTTTCAGCCATTACGCTCCCAGCTGCTGGAACAACCTTCCAGAGGAACTTAGAGGAGCTGAAAACATTGATATTTTTAAACGTAAACTAAAAACCCATCTATTTAGTCTGGCTTTTATGTAGTGTTTTATAATTTTATAATTTTAAAATGTTATGGTTTTATTGCTTATACTTATTTTATTTATCATCATCTATATGGTGTTTGTTTTACTCCTTTGTTTTACTATTTTGGAATTTCATTGTTTAATACCATCTGCTTACTTTGTGTAGTTTCACGGTTTTTATTTTTTTATTTATTTTTATTGTTATTTCCTTGTTTTTTTGTTTTGTTATTTATCTTTTGTTATTTTGGATGCCCATCTTTGGTTGCTTTCATATTTGAGGAACTTTTGTGTTGTCTGTTTTGGTGAGCATTGGTCTCTAGGTCCATTTTTAACATTCCGCATTTTTGTCAATCGTCTGTACAGCACTTTGAATTGCATTTAGCTTGTTTGAAAGGTGCTATATAAATAAAGTTTGATTGATATGCAGAGGTCAAATTTCATAAATGTACCTGTATGTATATTGATAAATGTGATCAACTTTAAGTTAGCTAATAAATGAGGACTGACATTTAAAATAGTGATCAGAGAAATGAGGACAAGTAGCAGCACTGCAGCAGGCTACAGACCACGAGGAGAGTCTGTTAGGATGAAGTCACCTGAAAAGTTTTCTGGAAATCTCATCTGCAAGGAAGAGTAGAAAGAAACCAGTACAATCTGCATGTAGCTTACATATCAGTGTTACACTAATCTGTCATTAGTATGCTTGCTTTTTAGCTACAGCTAACCTTGTATTTGTATGGTGCTACTCTTAGACTTATTCTCTAGAAATAATGAGATAAATTCTACACTCATTAAACACAATGGATGACATACAGTATATATAGCGTCTATAGGTATATCTGAGCCACTAAACTGGCTTCAACAACTGGCTTCTTGCAAATGCACATTTTTGTCTGATAAAGCTGTGTGTGGTTTAGTCTAATTGTTCATTATAATATGTATTAGTGAAACCTCAGTTTACAGTGAGGGATTAATTTCCTACCATTAATGATGCTTTACATCTGCTACTTTCCATACTTAAAGCAGCAGTGGGTAGAATTGGAGCAAATAAGATGAAAAAAAAAAGAGATTATTTTTATAAAAAGGTCACTATATCCTGACAGTAGTGCATGAGACGGGTCATCTGAGAAAAAAATATTGTGCGTCTGTGTCCTCCGGTGCTCCTAACGGCATCTGCAAGATTTCATAGACCGGAGGAAAACAACCAATCAGGGCCGAGCTGGAGCCTGTCGTCTCTGAGCAGCTGTCAATCGCTCGCGACCTCCCATCAAACGGTCAAACTAGGCAGCGCTGATCAAATATGAATCAATATTCTGTTACTATAGCACTCTATTTCTCACCTCAAATTTGTTCAGAAACATCTTGTAGTTTACTGTTTAGCTGTAAGATGAGAAAGTTTGTGACCCGGCAGCCATGTTGAGATCAGTTGAGGAAATACCAAGCACCGCCCATCAGCCGGAGCAAAGTTTCTCATTTTACAGCTAAACAGTACACTACAAGATTTTTCTGAAAACATTTGAGGTCGATCAAGGATCAGCACTGCCTAGTTTGACCGTTTGATCGGAGTTCGCGAGTGATTGACAGCTGCCTCAGTTGAATGAACAGCCAATAGGAACGCTCTCTCTCTGGAATGACCTGTGATTGGTCAAAGTCTCCCGTCACAGGCTAGATTTTTTAAAGCCTGAAAACAGAGCAATGAGGAGGTGCAGAAGTCTAGTTTTCTCTCAGAACACTTGAATTACAATATGCTGAAAGGTTATTATGGACTTTTTTCACAATGATGCCAAAAATATTCTGCCTACTGTCACTTTAACGTACATGACAGGCGCTCCTGCTTCCAGACATGCACGGTGGACTAGACTATGTGCTGTAGACATGAGTAATGGCTTGGATCCATTGCTTCCTCTCTCTTCTTCTCTCCCTGAATGATTCTCAGTCAGCTGGGGAAGGTGATGTATTGATGCACTTAAACAGCTGCAGACCATTGGGAACCAGTGTTTGCTTAAAGAAAAAGGGGGGAAAAATCCGCAGTAGAGCCAGAAGAATCTCTGAAGAAGTGAACACACATTATTTGCTCCAGATGCTCTTTGCAAATATTGTTCCATCATGGGTTGTCACACACTTTTACAACTGCAGTGTGAATGTTATAGCTGTGTCATAGCACCAGGAGACCTAGATAAACAGGCTAAGACGAACGGCACCCATCTCTCTTGTGTAACCTCCCGTGCCCTCCATATCAGACATGATTGGTGAGGCCGGCGGCAGCAGAGAGCATGGGAATCAAGGAAAAGTCTTTATCTTTATCATGTCTGCTGCTATTTCTCCTCTGAATTGATGGACAAAGCGAATATGTAAAGGCAAAGGTGAAGTGATCATTAGCTTATCTTAGCGCATATGTCACTCTTTGCATCAGTGTTTTGTTTTTTTTAATCTCCTCAGAACTAATAGTACCATTAACCAATGTGTGTAAGGATGAGTTGGCACCATCTGTGAGGTTGGACCACAATAAGAGCAAGTTAAATGAAGCGGGGCGGGGGGGCTGTTAGTGATGTTATGCTTCATAAAGCAAAGAGGAGAGTAAACTTGTGCTCCATCTGCAGCCAGCTGCTTCGCCTCTCTTCACCTCTTCCTGTGTGGACACATGGGGGAATGACCTCATCGGTTGTGTTGACGCAGCCTCTGTTTCTGGCCTGTAAATAGCTCCGTCGCCCCGTTTAAAGCCTCTCCAAAGGATTCAACTTTGTGTTGAGTAAGAGGAGAACTTTTTTTTGGGAACACTGAGTCCCTTGGTAACTAAAATATGTTCTAAAATGGACTTTACACACTCAAATGCCCTTATTAGTACTGGAACGACTGCAAGTCTGCACATCTGAGATATTATCACGTTTTCAATTTATCTTTTTTATTATTACACCAATTAACCGTGCATCAAACTCCATCATGGCTGCCCAGAGTATTACATTTCTAATGAAAACAAATGAATCCACATGTACTTGCTTTACTGCAGAGACAGTAAAAGCCTCCTTTAATCCAGCAGCGAGGAGTCTGACTGTAAAGAGCTGTAATGAAACTCAGATGACTGTGGCGGAAGCTTCATGTGTTCGGACGTCTTCTGGGATGTCAGACAACCACATATCCGGTTTCACATGCAAAACATGAATAATACAAATAAAGAGTTTAAATTATGAGAACATCTTTATTTCCATTAGCTTAGTCACAGCATATAAAAGGTGAAAAAACAGTCATATATAAAAAAAATAAAGTGACTCTGAGGATTGTCCAGTCTATACACGTCTTCATATCAGACGTAGCCGATGATACCTTTGCAGATTATGGGCTGTCGGCTGCGTGACCTCATGAGGGCTGCGAATTGGTAAAAGTCAGGGTCCATCTCGTTGATGCCTGAGTGAGACTGGTGGAAAAAAGGGACTTTGGGCTGCGATGCCACGACTGGACAGGACAGACGTTTTGGAGCATTTGCGGTTCTGTTAACACGTGCAGAGTCTGTGGATCTCATCCTCACTCTGTCCTCCACGCTCTTAGAAAACCCCGCCAGTTTCCTCCTCATGTTGACAAAGAAACCCCTTCCCAGTCTACTTCTTGAAGCTGGCTTCAGCTCAGTGGGCTCAGGACAATCTGGCAAGTCCATCCAGTTCTGTATGAGGTCTGCGAAGCTGTTGTCGCCCAGAACCAGAGGTTGGCGGTTGCGTCCTCTGGTCAGTAAAGACCTCGTCCAGTCCTCTGGGTCGCTGGCCTCGAACGACGTCCACCTCTCCAGACAGGCGTCAGACGTAGATTTGGGTCGAACGCGTCCACTCGGTGCTCTGTTTGTGCGGAGGCAGGCCGACGAAGACACCCTCACGTTCCTGGTCCTCCTGAGAACCGCCGCTTCGTCCTGCCACGACGCCTCCGAGTAGCCTGAATCAAACTCCAAGCTTTTCTGACTGCTGGGCAAACCCAGGCCCAGCCCGAGGCTCAGGCCCAGCCGGCTGCTCGAGTCGTCCTCGTCCTCCTCCAGAGGACTCGCCAGGCAGCACGCCGAGTCGTACGTGCTGGCCGTGCTGGCGTCGGACATCCGCAGGCGTGTGCGCTGCTCTCGCTGCAAGGCTCGCTGCTGACAGGCACGTGCCACCGCAGAGTGGCGCACTAAAGCCGGGAGTTGGGTGCTGAGGGGGCGTCTGGCAGCGGGGCCGGTTTTACGTAGTTGTTTCAGGTCTTGCATTGACCTCATCATGTACTGCATCTGCTCCCGTAAGCAGTCGTCACGCAGGCAGTGCTGAGGAGACAAAAAGAGAGAGAGAAGGTGTCAATAAATCCCACAACGCGGCACATCAGTAGCACATCTCGAAGCCTTTCTGATGAACTGATGGCTCTAATAGTAAGAGTTGAGTGCGTGGGCACGCTCAGGCTTGCTCGCAGTAAGTTCCTATGAATGAACACCTTTCCTCTTACTGTAAACCTGAAGGCCAGCCGACCTGTTGTTCAAAGAACACAACAGACCTATGTCAACACAAAGCAAACTCATCTGTCCGTTAATTTACTCGACCACACCAACAACACAAAGTGAACGCCCTATTTTCATTGACTCAGGCGTGATTCAACCGTAAACCCAGACAGATGTTATTGCAGGGAGAGCTGCACTAATGTCTAACCTCAACTATTTCAGGAGCAAAGTAAAAACATCTGCAGTACATCAAGGAGTAACTGGGGTCTGGTGGATTTAGATTAAACTACAGGGGTCCTGCCTCTTTAAGGGTGCAGCGTGCCTGCTGCCTATGAAATTCACCAGTGACACACAGAAGAATATAACACTCCGGTTTCGTCTCTGACTCACTGCGCTGATTGGTCAGAATCAGCCAGTGAGCAGCGGCGGCTCACTCTCAAACTCAAACAGGGCCATAAGAGATCATGTGACGGTGAGTGTGTGAGAGTTTAAGGGTAGACGTGAAGCAAAGGAAGAAAGATGAGGCCCCAAACACAGTCTAGCCTATTCTGATCTCTATACGATAGCTTCATATAAGCAAGCACTGCTTTCCTATATTCATTTAAATCAGAGTGTGACGCTGCTGTAAAGAGCTGACAGAGAGGTGAGATATGTATGCACAAACATCAGAGGGGAACCACAGGATCCATGTTCATATGTGGCGATCATAGAGGTCACATCCAACACAAGCCAACATCCACTAACCTCTGAACCTGTACTGACCTCTCTGCTCTGAGTCTAACACAATCCATTTAAGTATTTGACCCTTCTGCAAGACCTTCTGCCCCCACTTGGGTTTCATCATAACTCTGTGAGATGTTGCAAGAACTTGAGAAAGAAGCCAAAGCTTTTTATATATAGTCATGCAACAAACAAAGACGGGCATGCAATGCATTTATGAAGAAAACTAAATCTTTTTTTATCATATAATGAAAATAAACTACTCATCAAAAGCAGTGAACGTCCGTTAAACATCTCCATATGCTGCAGAATCATTATTTACTCCAACACTATGGAGGCATCTGGGCATCACCGAGCAGTCCGCTGCATCAGCAGATGTTTTCTCCATATGTTGGAACACCACCGGACTGATCTTCTATTCACATTATAGGCTACTAAATATAGTTAATTTGTAATATTGCTCAAGATGAGCAAATAATTTAGAAAATAGAGTGTAAAATAGCTCATAAAGAGAACACAAACTCACCATCTCTTCTCCTCTCATCTGTAAAACTCAGATCCTGCAAGGAAAATATGAACCAGTTTAAAAACAAGACTGCACAGACACAATCACTCTATAAGAAACAGCATATAAATAAAGGCAACAGAAACGCACACTCACTTCTATTTAACGTCTCCGTACTAAAGGCATTCACATGTCCTGTTAAAAGAGGAGAATGTCCCGGTTGGTTCAGAAGGTGTTGCGGGCTACAGTGTCACCAGAGAGGATCGGGTCCTCTTGACTCCTTGAACAGAGGCAGATGTGTGCTGAGTGAAGTGTTGCTCGCCTCCTTTTTACAGCTCCGCGCTCTGAAGCCAGTTACACAGACTCGTGTCTGAATGAGCCAATCAGAGCGCAGGACACTCCCACGAGTCATTTATAGACCCACCTCTGGACACAACTGCAAGAGATGCAACACACTCTCAGTTCTGTATTTGTCCCTTCATCTAGATGTTTTTGATCTTCTTTATTTGAGGATATAGAGTGGGAGAAAGCTTGGGAAATGTCTGATAAATACTGTATCAATAACAAACTTAAAGAAGTGTCTTTCAAGATTTTACATATAATTTACTTGGTAAAACTTGTGTTCCATAGATTCAAGCTCAATATTGATTATAAGTGTGATTTCTGTGGTCTTGAAAAAGAGAGTATTTCCCATCTATTCTTTCACTGAATACATACAAGAATGTTCTGGATGGATGTAGCCAACTTTTTGCAAAAGAAACTTAAGATGAATGTTGAAATAAATATGTTTGATGTAATTATATATTTTAGTCAAGATAAGATTGTAAATAACATGCTGTATATAATACAATTACTTATTATTTTTGGAAAATTTCATATTCACAAGACAAAATGGTCAGGAAACAAGCCAACTTTCCTGCATTTTATTAATGGATTTAAACCGTATAGCACCATCATACCCTATATTAAAAACAAAAAAGCCATTAAGACTTATAAATTATTATAATATGATGTATATAACATAAACACAAATCCTGGCATTATGAAATGTATGTGTAATTATTTTTATTTTGTCTTCTGTTTGTCTAAATTAGATCTTCGGCCACCAGAGGATTAAAAAAAAAATGTGTTTCCTTCTCACTCTAAACTTGATAAACTCAAGTGATGTTGGAGATTAGTTTAGTAGAATTGCAGGAGACCATCAGGAACAGTCTTGTAGACAGAGGTGGAAGAAGTACTCAGATATTTTACAAAACACTTTTAATCTTAAACCTGCAGTAGGCAGAATATTTTTGGCATCATTGGGCACAAACTCCATAATACCCTTTCAGCATATTGTAATTCAATTAAAAAATCTAGCCCATGATGGGAAAAACATCTTGTAGTACTTAAGTACTTGAGTAAACATACTTGGTTACATTCCAACACTGCCTGTAGACATTTATTTAATAAATGTCACATTTCACTTCCTGTATTTTGTTGAGTTGGGTGAAATATCCCAGTTAAAGTTCATGAAATGAATTTGTGTTGTCCCTTTAAGTTTGTCTCGTGTCTTAAAGCTTAAATCTTTGTAATCGTACCTTAAGAAAGTCACGTGACTCTATTATATTTTCACATGTTAAAATTTTAGTTCATGTGAAAATAGCCAATCGCACGTGGAAAAGTGTAAATCACGTGTGAATAAGCCGATTTCCCATGATTTCACACGCCATGTTTTGTTTCCACGTGTGAAAAAAGGCAATCAGATATGAATATCAGTAATTCTCATTTCAAAATGTAAGTTTCTCGTGAAAATTTTCATTTATATGTGAAAAAAGCCAATCACATGTAAAAATATTCAATTCACGTTTGAAATAGGTGCTTTTCACATGTGATATGTTTGTCAGTGTCTTTGTCCATGACTTAATTTATTGCATTATGATTTATCTTCATGGTAAATGTGCCAATAACTTCCTCCATCAAGCATTAGGTCCACAAAATGACGGAAAGGTTTGTAGAAAACTTGCAAACAAAAATTTCCCAACAATCCAAATACTTTCTGTTTACTATCATAGAATAGTTAGAAAATCGTCAAATATTCACATTTGAGAAGCTGGAATCAGTGGATTTGTTTCTTCTTCAGCAATTTATCAATTTTTGATTAATTGTTTCAGCTCAATTATGATGCATTTGTGTGTAATTAAACCTTGTGAAAATGCAGGCAAGATATGTTTTTAATTTCCTATCACTTCTTTTTCTTTTGCATGATTGTTTTAAGTCACATTGCAAACCCCCCCCCAAGAAAAAACACAGCACTCCTGTTTTGGCTGCTTGTAATTTTAGCACATTAATAGCAGCTCGTCCTGCTAGTGGCTCATTGTAAATCACTGAATCGGGGCGTAAACAGAGTACCTAAATGTAAATGTGATAATCTGCCCTCTAATTGGGCATAGAGCCGACAGTCGTTTGGCACTCGACCGTCCATTCACCCTATTCAGTTGATGGCTGTTTATGTAAATGTGGCGGGCTGAGAGGAATGCATCTGTTCATTACTGTTGGGGGTAAATCCAGATCTGATGGCCGCCTGTTCAAGTGCAGATTTCTCTTCACAGCAGGTCCAACATTAGCATCCAGGTACTCGTGGCATGTCCTAACCTGCTTCACCAACTTGACCCTAACACATATCACACTCTGTCCTCTTTTTGGACTCTTTCAGGGAGATTTTAAGCACTTTAATACAGAAAATTGAAAATTGAATTACCTGTCTAATCCTTCCACATGCTTCAATACATGAATTGAAAGAATTTTTTGTATCAATTTTTGAGTTTTACCCGTGAGTTAAGTTCAAATTTCAGATTCGGTGAAACCCTTGTCACACTTCTGCTTTAAAAAATCAACAATTAATGTCTAACCAAAATGATTTATGTTAAAGACTTAACGTTAGCTCAGTATCGCTTTAGTTGGAAAGCTGTTTTGTTGTTTAGTTCAGCTGTCGTCGACCTTTAACGTTACCAGATACGCAAGGAATATTTTGCTGACTCATTTTGAGACTAACGCAAGTTTGGTAATATAATTTACGTTTTACCAATGATTATATTTTAGACTTCAGTGGACGTCAGGTATAGAGTTAGCCCCAGTTTAGCCTCAGGCGGTCTGCAAAGACCAATAGGTAATGTACAAATGCTAGCGTTAGCGTCTGTTTTCCCTCCAGAATGTAAAGGTTGGGCCGGCTATTTGGCTAGGTACGAAGGATATACTGTAAATCTACAGAATTTCCAGGTTTAGGATTAACAGAAGAGTCCGTGAATGGTACAGAGGACAACCTGTAAATCAAAAGAAATTTCCGTTTTAGGGTTAGAGTTAGGGTTTTAGGGTAGGTTAGGTAATGGTGATTTTCCGCCAGGACATTTTATGTTTTTCTACGGATTTTTGTGCAGTATATATAATATAAGCTACGGTACAGACTAATATTAGAGTGCAGGTTCCTGAGTACTCCAGGCTTTCACTTATGCCAACATTATGTTTCTAAAAAAAAAATATAGAACATTAAGGATGATGCCTCATCCACTCTAAAAGCCACCAGCCCGTACGCCATACATCATGCATTAAGTAATTACACAGGGCTGCTAATGGAATTGTGATTATTTCAATTTTCTACACAGGCCTTTACCTTTATTCTGAGCATCTCTGCCTAATGGATATCATTATTATATGAGTTGGTACTTGAACACAACCCGTCCCCATTAAGGTCGCTGATGAATAGTTCACTCTCCTTCTTTATAATACTGGATTTTATAATCATGCTGATGTTTTGTCATCAGTTTTCTCTTGACATTACATTCGTAAATATTGCAGTGTTGATGACCATTAAAGCCCTTCAGATAATCAGTCTTTTGTTGTGTTTTGTTCAGGCTTACAGCTCTGTATAGGTCCAACATTATCAGGAAGACGTTTTAAAGCACCAGATTTTACGTTTGTACATCACTGTCGTTCACTGAGTCCCTCATTTCTGGCTTTGGGTGAGAATCATTCATATTCACAGATATTATTGCAGTAATGGCTCATAGCTTGAATGCACGACTTATTCATGTAAACATGTCTGTTTCAAAGATGGCTTAAAGGGGTCCCCCACCTAAATTAAGAATTGCAATACGTTATTTCCATGGCCTAGGAAAGAGCAATCACTATTTGTGAACATGAGCTCCTCTCTCTCAAAGCCAGAAACCAGAGAAGTTAAGTCTCTCAGACACCCCTGGGTGCTCTCAAGTGTCATCTATAACATCTTTCCCTATTCATTGTCTATGGAGCAGATTCAGACTTTATACCCTATGACATCACAAGTTTGAATTTTAGCACTCAGCACAGTTGTTCATGTTTACTAATATTTTTTGGACTGTCTTAGACCATAGGAATAACATGTATGAATTTTGAAAATGGGCGTAGTTCCCCTTTAAGTTGATACGTCAACAAATAAACTCTCCTTTAAGAAATGTACCTTTACTTTGAAAGATTTACCAAATTGAACACAACAGAACATAAGAGAACATTTTCTTTACTGCTGGGTGTGCAAAAACTGAAACGTTGTACTGCTTTTAAGCCATGTGTGTTGGATGATGACAGAGTGGGACTGGTCACGTCTCTCACATGTAGAGCTGCAGTGCCCTCTAGAGAAAGTACTGCACACACTTTTTCTGTACAGGTTTGTAGTAGTGTTTCTATTTTTGGCTTGATCTACTGCTGGGTTTTTTTTTAAAATTTTTTATTTTTATTACTATTGGTTATTTTTTAAAATAAATACTGTATACATCATATTGCCTTTATGTCCCTGACTATTGATTGTGATCAGTGTATTCCTGTGACCTGTGTGTTAATGCCTGCCTGTAAGCCAAGTTGAAGTTGAAGTGACATTGGTACTTGGTAACATGAACGTAACAGTAACACAGTGACTCACAGCTCGACTCACTGGGAGACAGATTCCAGTTGAAGCATACCAGTGGTGAGTTATATTGAATTGGCGGGAAAAACACCCTCTGATTAAAACCCTCTGAAAAGTGTGCAGAGTTTCTGAGCAAACCTCACCTGCATATTACAGTTTTTCCTCATTCATCTCATTTCTCATCAAATCTCTGAACCATTAGTTTGTTGTTCACAACAGATTTGAATTTCTCATTCATTCAAGCAAATTGCACGTGTTTTGGCCCGTGTGCAAAAGAGAAAGTACAATAACCACGTGCACATGTCTTGCTGATCAAAACTGATGAGTTGATTCTCAGTGAAGTTGTCTCACTTCACAAATTCTAAACATTCAAAACTACATTTAAACTGAGTAAAAATGTTATAAACTAGAAATTGAACGTTTCATGTCATTTTTGCCTCCATTATTAACTTTTAACCTTACCAGATCAGATCTAGATTTAGATCGGGGTTGTGTATGGATCCTGCAACAGGACAAACTAGACCGGTATAGAGGAGAGAGACAGGAACAAGCCCAAATAAGCAACTGCACTTTAGAAACAAGAAACAACAAAAAACACAACCTGCGACTACCAACATTTGTAAGCGACTTTTCAGGAAAACAAGCCCAAAGTCGCTTATAATTAGCGGACTTGGCAGCTCTGCTCCCTTTACCCACCCTTTACTCAAGTGAATGGGATTTTATCTTCTCAGCCTCACCTAACTGGAACCTACCACCTGACCAGGTAAGTATAGGGTGAGCTAAACCGAGCAAGCATCCAAATTCACACAGAATAATGAACAGACCATTAATACAAGATCTCTAAGATACCGCTGACATCTCAATCTATCTAGGTTGCCCTCACACATACCAATGAACCCACCAACCACTATAGAATGTCATTTACTGCAGAGCTATCTCACCTATATCATCCTACATCTTAACAGAGCCCAGCTCCTCCCTGCTAAGAGGACATAATGAGGCAAACCTGTTTACACTTTCCTTGATTGAGCTGCTGATCTACTCCACCATGGGGGAGGGACAAAATCCTATGAACCCATAAAACAAACTAAACAAGCTTGTGTTTTATACACACTACTTGACATTGTATCAAATAAACTGAAACACTGGACTGAAATCAACAATTAAGCACAAAACACTGTTAATTTTGGGGAACAGGGCCCAGTGAAAAGGGAGAAAGGCACACTTTTCACACCTTCAAGCTGTATGACTGCATATAAAGTTTGGTAGTTTCCCTGCCATGTGTCTCTGCAGCTCGAGTTCGCTGTCGCTTGTTCTTAATCTGTCTCAAAATGACTATTCTGGAGGGCATCTGGAGAAGACTGGCAGGATGAGTGTAGGGGAGGGTCGGAGCACTGGGAGCCTGTCATTAAGCTAATATGAGCATTATTAATTAGCCCTCTTATCTGTGTGACATGGATTAACACCATGAACAGCCTCTCACCCACTTTATAGGCTGCTGAATCCAGACAAAACACAGGTTGAAGCATATTGTAAATGTGCATCAGTCAAATGAGGATTTGTAAATACTGTGAATTAAAAAGAAAAATCTGGTCCTCTCTGTAGGTTCCATGGTGGAGAGGAGGTTGTGTTGCTCTGGCTCTATCTATTTGGCGTGGAGAGGAGGTCGTGTTGCTCTGGCTCTATCTATTTGGCGTGGAGAGGAGGTTGTGTTGCTCTGGTTCTATCTATTTGGCGTGGAGAGGAGGTTGTGTTGCTCTGGCTCTATCTATTTGGCGTGGAGAGGAGGTTGTGTTGCTCTGGTTCTATCTATTTGGCGTGGAGAGGAGGTTGTGTTGCTCTGGTTCTATCTATTTGGCGTGGAGAGGAGGTCGTGTTGCTCTGGCTCTATCTATTTGGCGTGGAGAGGAGGTTGTGTTGCTCTGGTTCTATCTATTTGGCGTGGAGAGGAGGTTGTGTTGCTCTGGCTCTATCTATTTAGCGTGGAGAGGAGGTCGTGTTGCTCTGGCTCTATCTGTTTGGCGACGCCGGGAAGCTGCTTGACATGACATCCTCTTGGATCCACCTTCTCACATATGTTCACATTATATGTATTAATTTTTGTCATATGGATTGTCTATGTTGTATTTTCATTATGCTGTTACTCTGTACACACGGCATCTGTTGTATGTCTGTCCATCCTGGAAGGGGGATCCCTCCTCTGTTGCTCTTCCTGAGTTTTCTTCCATTTTTTCTTTTTTTCCCTGTTAAAAGGCTTTTTTGGGGGTAGTTTTTCCTTATCTGATGAGAGGGTCGCACTGTAAAGGACAGAGGGTGTCGTATCCTGTACAGATTGTAAAGCCCCCTGAGGCAAATTTGTGATTTGGGGCTATACAAATAAAATTGACTTGACTTAACTTAAAAACTCAAATAATGACAGGACAATAAATACTGGTTTCCGCATTACTCTGTCCATTGTCTGTCCTTGTCATTTCCTCTCCTCAGATGGTCTTTTTCTGTCTTTATGTTACAGCCCGGAGGTGTCTAAGACCACTCCACTAACAGCAACGTGTCTGTCAGATTCATTGACAACAACATTTTATTCAACAAACTCCAGTTCAGTTGAGAGACGGACAACTGCAGGTAAAAGGAGATTAAACGTTCAGCTCTGGATCTGGAAAATCAGTTGGTGACTAGATCTCTTTATAGCGTAGAGTGTTATGTCTTTATCATGGTGATTTAAGTTAATCAACAATTAGGTAGTCATACTTAATAGGCACACTTAAAACATATCTGAAGGCAAATGAGACTGACCAAGTAAATCTGTGGGCACTATGATGGGTGAACAATTGATGGCATGTACCTCAACAGTCCACTAGATGGTGCCGTCAGCCAGTTTAAAGACACGTCTCCAGTAGGAAGTTGTGGTTAGGTCGCCCTGTGTGTGTTTTCTGCATAAAACTGAATCATTATACCAAATATGTATGTACACATTTAAAAAAAAAAGGCTAGGCATATAAAAAATGATTGCTTGAAGTGAGATTATGTAATTTATTCAAGAAGAAATAACACATCCTTCCTCTTAGAAAATGAAAACACTAGAGCTGCAACGATTCATCGCTTAGTTGTCAACTATTCAATTAATCGCCAACTATTTTGATAGTTGATTTGAATAATTTTTTTAAGAAAAGAAAAAGTCAAAATTCTCTGATTCCAGCTTCTTAAATGTGAATATTTTCTGGTTTCTTTACTCCTCTATGACAGGAAACTGAATATCTTTGAGTTGTGGACAAAACAAGACATTTGAGGACGTCATCTTGGGCTTCGGGGAAACACTCAGACATTTTTCACCATTTTCTGACATTTTATAGCCCAAACAGCTAATCGATTAATTAAGAAAATAATCAACAGCTTCAATCCACGATGAAAATAATTGTTAGTTGCAGCCCTAGAAAATACACCCTTGCTTATTTTCATACACCCAGGGGTTTTGCTGCTTAAGCCATACTTGGTCTGGTATGACTAGTAGTTTATGGTGGCTAATGTTAGCTCACTTTAGACAGAAATAGCTTTGCATTATTGAGTAATTTCACTGACTTTCTGACTGAACTATAATTGTGCTGCTATTCCACTATATTTTAGCATTCACCACTATCCCTTATGTGTCACTCGTGGCCACAATGGCTGCTGTTCAGCTAGATTACCAAGTCTCGCTTTTGTGGAAAGTAATAATTATTCTAAACACCAGGTACCTCCACAGTATTTATGTTTGCAATCAAATCCTCTTGTGAAACAGCAGTACAAATGTGTGTGAAGTCCACTTTACTTTTATGCAATAAAACATAAAAGTAACAAAACAGAGAGGAAGAACAGCGTGCAAGAGTCAGGTGATCTCTACTTTTATTTAAATTAAATCATATAGGACTTTCAAAGCATTTTAATATTTACCAAAAACACTAACCTTTTTCTGAATTAGATTTTCGTCTCTCATTAATAATCACTATATATTCATAGGTGCTAGGCAGAAAAATGCAAGAAAAATATAGGCGCACAGTAGGTCAAACAGTACTGAAAGCATATCTAGGAATTGGCTGTAAACAGAAGTCAAGGCACAAACATACTGCAACAGACATGGAAATGGTACTATAAAAAGTGATAGGATGTTAGGTACACATACTTTAAATATCAGTTAGAATTTCGCCATATTTCCTCCTGCATGTGAAGCTTTTTTTTTTTTTTCTTTTCAACGTTTTAACATTTTTTATTTTCATTTTGTAGGAATGTTAGATAATTTGTGCAGATTACAGAGCTAATATTTGCTATGTCGAGTCATGCAGAACAATATACGGTTTGGCTATGAATGATGAACTTATGTAAACATATTAACAAAAAAAAGAAAAAAAAAGCACTTTCCTTTATCAATCATATTTTATGTCCATGCCTGTGCTTCATCTCTTAAAAAATAAGCTTCATTTGATTAAAAGTTTAATAATTTGCACATCAGAATTTCTAAAAGTAAAATGAATGCATTTATATAAAAAAGTTTTCCTTTGCCTCCTCTAGTAATTGAAAATAAAGAAAAAAAAAAGAACAAAAATACAATAATAAATGTTGATTTTTGTGGTCATAGCCCAAAGAGTTAACGACACGAGCGGCTGGATCAGCATTCGTTGAAATTCTGCGAGGCCCGTCGGGTTTTCAGTCTCTTAGGTGTCTTTATAAAAAGCAGATCAAAGCAGAAATCGTGGTTGGCCAGTGCAGTCATTCATGTGTGTATATTCCCCCTTTCTTTATGGTCATCACAACTCTTCAAGTAATCTGATAAAGCACAAAAACACACATCAGTGATTTCACACAGGCTTCATGTTGTGTGACCTGTTAGAGCGCCGAAATCTCTGAACTCACCTTGACTCTTTCTCAGACGTGTTTCTAGAAGAGGCCACAGTCCTTCAGGTTGTTCTTGATGATGACGTCAGTGACGGCGTCGAACACGAACTGCACGTTCTTGGTGTCGGTGGCGCAGGTGAAGTGGGTGTAGATTTCCTTGGTGTCCTTCTTCTTGTTCAGGTCCTCGAATTTGGTCTGGATGTAAGCCTGGGCCTCCTCGTACTTGTTAGGGCCTGAGGGACGGAGAGTGTTAGGAGAGCTTCAGTCTGCTGACGGGATCACACGGTTTCATAATGATGGATAGATTTGTTTTTCTGAAGAACAACTACCAAGTAATGTTTGAAAATCATGTTTAACAACATTTACTGCTGATCTGGAGATATTTCCAGGATCCTCAAAGACCCTTCTAACCATCTGGATGAAAGAATATGATTTCATCCAGCTAGTTTCCTAATCTAAATAAAGACTGGAGCTCAAAACGACACGTCTTTGCTTAATTTGAACCATTTTACCACCGGTTATATTTGTCTATATTGATGTTATTTTCCATTATTTTCCATTTTCATGCAAAAGAATGCCTTGATATTTTTCTTGTGTCGTACAAAAAGAGGAAAGGTCATTTCAGGCAACCTGGATTAGTAAATATAGTCGCAAATAAAGAAATGGGTAAAACAAAATCATTTTTTTATCATGCAGTAAACAATATGTTTTCATTCAGATGGTTAGAAGAGTCTTTAAAGATTTTGGAATTACTTTCAGAACAGCATTAAAGGTACAGTGTGTAGGATTTGGCGACATCTAGTGGTGTGGTTGCAGATTGCAACCAACTGAGTATCCCTTTGCTCTCTCCTCCCGTTCCAAGACGTGACCACGGTTTTGCACTCTGTGACTCACGTTAGCGCAGTCTCACAAGCGTTTCAGAGAACTACGGTGGCCTTCAGGTAACGTAAAAACGTGAAAGTCTCTCTCTAGAGCCAGTGTTTGGTTTGTCCGGCTACTGTAGAAACATGGCGAAGCAACATGGCGGACTCCCTGAAGAGGACCCCCTCCCTATGTCGATATGAAGGGCCCATTCTAAGCTAACGAAAACACAACGATTCTTAGTTTCAGGTGATTATTCACTAATGAAAACATAGTTATGAATATTATATTCCATTTCTGCTAACAGATCCCCCGAAATGTTACACTCTGTTCCTTCAAGAGTTGTGACACAAGCTTGTGGGTTTTTCAAAGATTGCTGGGTAAATATTTTTCAGAGAAACAGATGCTTATCTCTGTGACTTCAATGTGATGGTAATACATGAGAGGCACAAACTGGGGCTGGATTTTGCCTTGTTTTATGATTCTGTCACAGGAACAAAGATGAACAAGTGGAAGTAGCACTAGCACTTTGAGATTTGTTTCAAATGTAAATAGGTTACAAATAAAATGTATTATTATTATTATAAGTATCACACCCTATTGACAGAATATTTTATGTTTTGTCAATTAGTTGTCCCTGTCCTGTGGTTGTGTGGGGACGTTCAGACTGTACCGGTGTACTCGGGGAAGCAGATGGTCAGAGGGCTGTGGGCGATCTTCTCCTCGAACAGGTCCTTCTTGTTGAGGAAGAGGATGATGGACGTCTCTGTGAACCACTTGTTGTTGCAGATGGAGTCAAACAGCTTCATGCTCTCGTGCATCCGGTTCTGGATGGGATGGGCACAAAATGTGGAGATGAAGAGATTATTAGAGAGGGCTAATAGGGCACATAAAGGAAATGAGTTCACTGGAACCTCTCCTCCCCATTTAAATCTTCCTGGGAATGGGCTCTACTGCAAAACTCATGCAAAGCTTTTTTTTTTTTTTTTAATGGAAGGAGTGTAAGCTTAACTCACCATCTCCTCGTCCTCAGCCAGGACCAGGTCGTAAGCGCTCATGGCTACACAGAAGATGATAGCCGTGACTCCCTCGAAGCAGTGGATCCACTTCTTCCTCTCCGACCGCTGGCCTCCAACATCAAACATCCTGCGCAGACACACACAGTATAAACATGCCGTTTTTATGGGAGAGCGGGTGGGACTCAGGAGCACAGGAGAAACAACGCTTTTTCATGCTGACAGACAGAGAGCAGCTTCAAGGTCTCCCTCTGGAAACGTGAGTGCTTTCTCCCACCCCTCTATACCGGCGAATACATGTTTGCCTCTTCCACTCTTCGGGGCAGGGTGTTTCGCTGCACAGGCCTCGTCATTTTTCCTGGCATTTGTTGGCATTTTGGTTCAGTGCAGTTGCTGTGGCAACAGGCGGACTTAGGGCAGGGTTGAGGCATGGCAGGGGCAGGTTTCTCACTAAGCTCCTGTATGACTTATTCATGAAGATGGAGGGTACCTAGATGGATGAGGGGAGGATGCTCGTGTGGACGGTGCCACACTGAACATTTTTTAGCTAAAGTTAGAGCGCAGCCATTTGTAGCATCGCAGAGAGACTCTTATTCTTCCTGCTAAGCAGTTTTCACTTGGCAGAATTTGGTTCATTACAGCACCAACTTTGACTCCCATGGACGGACAGCTTTACGCTGAGCAAGCAGAGCTCATTATAACAGTGACACACTTTAGACTGTTTACCTCATCTCCAGCGCTGCTTACATAGACTAAATATATCACGGCAGTGCAGCACTGAGGAGGTGCTGGAGGTAAACATATGCTAGTTGGATTTGGTTTATGTCTTCCGAAGAGAAATAAAATAAATCGAGACACAAATATGAGGCTTATTAGACACAGCAGGCACAGAAGCACACACACCTTTTCATTTCCACTGTCTGGCTAAAGCAGCTGAAGTGAAGTCTGTCTCACAATTTCCTCTTGTTTCCAAAGCCTTAGTAGTGACGAACGTCTCCATCAGATATAAAAGACTACGTGTTTGTGCGTGGTCTGAGGGCTGACTCCAGATTTTATTATCTCAGTGGGGAATATATGAATAAACAATGACAAAACATTTACATTGTAAAAACAAGACAACTTCTGAGAAGCAGGGCTGAAAACCGGCATTCAAAGAAACAAACTAAAGGTGTAATAATGTATTCCATAATACATTTTTTCATTACGAATATGCGTAATCCTGCTGTGATAACCACTCAAAAACACCACACATATGCATATTGTTTTTGTGTGGGATAGCAAAAAAAGAAATCTGTTTATGTGTTTTCACACATATTTATGTTTGTTCTTTACTGGAGGTTTTCCCCTCTTCTGTTTCTCCGTGCGAGCGATCCCACTGTAACCGTACTGAGTGGGACGATCTGTTTGGGTTAGAGACATCTTAAACTCTAAAATTAGGCCGCAACTTCACAAATCGGAAAACAAATGTTTTCCTTTCAGCGAACTTTGTTGACTTTCCTAAAAGGGGAAGCATTGTGCGCTGGCGAACACACAGAACACTCTTAGTACAAACATAAATGCATGACTCATAAGCACACACACAGAGACATTTTCCTATGCATTTGTCATAAAGTTTAAAATCTGAGTACTGTTATCTTCAAATAATAACACAGTGATCCATTGAGAACGTCTGGAAGATCAGAATGGGTTTCACTGCTTTTCTAATGACTTGTATTAGTACGACTTGTATTGTTATTAAGTACCAAAGTGTAAACCTTTATAATGCAGCAACAAATTGGTCGAAACTTAAACAGGAATTAGATCGGCCCCAATGTCACCGATACCCGATCCAGCTATTTGAGTCAGTATCGACCCGATATCCGATCCGGTATCGGTGCATCCCTATAAATTAGTAGGGTATGGCCGTTTGCAGGTGAGATGAAATGTTGAGCTGCACAATATAAACTGTGTTGCACCCTCAACAGTGTTTCACAAAATGAGCAGTTGAGTGAAAACCTGTAAAAGGGGGATCTTACTTGAAGTGCAGGTCCTTGAAGGTGAAATGCGTCTCCACGATGCCGGTGGTCTTCACTCGGGTCCGCAGCACGTCTTGCTGTGTGGGGATGTAATCTGGCTTGCCTATCCTCCCCAGGTCATTCAGGTAGCTGATGGGAACACGGACACAAACAAGATAGATCAAATAAAAAGCACAGTGTGTCCCGGAACCTCACGGAGAGGAAGGGATCTTAAGTTGTTGTGTTAAGGTAAGGTGTAAGGGTTGTTTCAGGTTGAAAAGTCTCATCTGTTCCTTCACGCAGACATGAGAAGGGCCTCATGCTGGCTCTCTAACAGAACTGTGTCCTCGCAGCACAGTCAGGTTCATATTTACAGTCATCAGTTGATGTCTGTCACAGAACAACACAAGGCTGCTGCTTTACCTCCATAACAGTTCACACAGTCACCCTTTTTCACCTCACTTTTAACATTTTTTAAGGAGTCATGAATAATCATTCCATAGAATGTACATTTTTATTTAATGCATTTGTGTATAACATAAGGAAACATTTTCTGAAACTTTATAGTCATTCCGAATGCCTTAAAGGTCTTATTGATAACATTTTTATGTAGATAAATCATAAAAAAAAAAGAAAAATACATCCACAGAGCTTGTAGAAAGATGCCGAATAAAAATATGGCCTTTCCTTGAAAAAAATATGGTTGTGAATTAATTGTGATGGAATTTTCTACTATTCCTCTCTCCTTGTTAGAGAGGTCAGGGTGTCCCTCTGTTGACGTTATTGGAGTGGAGTCCTATCTAGGAGCTCCACCATTATCTGTACAGCTGTGTCTGTAGTAGGGACCATGGAGCCAGTCTTTGTGGCATCCAGGGTCAGAGATGCCAGAGGAACCAAGTAAGTCAAAACATGATAAGGGGGTAAAACACTGAGCACCAGGGGGAAAGGGCAGAGTTGTGAGACCTTCACGCAGAGAGCACATCAATGGTGGAGACCTGAAAATTGCTCCTTGATCAAGCTTCAATAAACCTTCTTTGTAAGACATCAGCAGCTTCGGGGCCTCTTCCTTCCTAGTGACTGAGTTAACCTGAGTATTCAGAAATTCCACAACATTAATGACTTAAAAAATGTTGACGGGTCCAAAATGAATGTTTTGTTTACCTCTGTGGAAGAGTATAACGACGTTGGTATCACGTGGTGTCCCTGTGTCGTCACTGACGTTAGCAAATATTAGCTGTCTTAGCTTAATCGTCCGAACAACACTAATCCATAAAATTACAATTTGGCATATTTAAACAAAACCAACAACAACTACCAACAGCCATAGTCCTTGCAATCTTAAGTAATGTGCTGGTTAGATTGTCAAAATGAGAACAATAATCCCTGAGGAGCTACGTATGCATTAGTGACGGTTGCGTCCAGCTACCTAACGTTATAGTTCCCTCAAACAATATATAACAAAGATGCGAATCAGAGGGGTATAGAGAAGTAGGTATGCACAATGCCGACTGAAAAATAAGCAGGGATACACTGTTTACCTACCACGAAAGATTCAATACTTGACATGACTGTCCGTCTGAGTCATTCCACTCGACCATAAAATATGCAGGTTGTGCAACGAACTGGCAATCACTTGTTGTGAAGTAAATGCAATAGAACGGGGGAGGGAGGATGCAACATCTAGTGGCTGAATGTTATCAATTGCTTTAAGAGATATGAAACAGCTCCTAGTTGGAGGGTACAGTAATATTGTCCGTAAGATTGTAAAGATGTACATCACATACTGCACTATCCCAGCCAGGGGGAAAGCATCAACTGCAAGTTGTTCAAGGTCAGCAAAATAGGATGATAAGGAATAGCTCTGGTAGCTGTAGTGTTTTCTGATTAAATTTTCTTAGTGACCTTTGTCAACAATCACAAAACCCTGTTGTACGGTCACCGACGTAAACACATGCTAGTCTTTTCACATGCACACGCACAAAACACAGCGACTTTAGTTTAAATCGTCTGATGTACTACGACGGCCACGGCATCCAATTAGAGCTGGACGATTTTGAAAAAATATCTAATTGCGATCCTTTTGACCGATATTGCAATTGCGATATGCTTTACAAAATTAGAGGGAATGATAATATTTACATAATTATTCTCATTTCCATTGAAAAACATATTAAAATGATTATGGTATGATTTTTTTGCAGGGATCTGTACCAAACAAAGATGTTTTATTAAGTCTGAAGAATATGATGTGTAGGCCAGGACATCTCTGCAGAACGACAATATTTATTTAAACACACATTTCGCCTTTAACAAATATTGTGCCTCCTGCAATTTCAAAATTGCAATAGGCCATATTGTGATTTTGATAAAATTTTGATTAATTGTGAAGCCCTAAATCCAATTCAATGTTAGAATATTACTATCAAACTCCTATTTTTCCATTTTCTCTTAGCTGGAAGGAGGGCATCTGCCCTTCACTGTAATATGTTGACATTCTGTTTTTTTTGACAATATTGTCTCCATATTTTGTATTGTTTTGAATCTATTTAGAAGAAACAGTGTGTGTGTGTGTGTGTGTGTGAGCATGTGTGTGTGTGCAAAAATGGCCAAATAAAGTAATCTGACTTCAGGCCAGCATGCCTAAAGCCTGATAAAAGCAATAACTACAAGCCCACAATCAACTTTCACACATAAGATGTCACCACGGGAGACACACAAAAGGCCAAACATATAATATTCAGCTGCATTAACAAAAAAAAGTTGTTGTATAACAAAGTGTTGGTGCTGGATGTAATCCCATACAAGCCGCAGCCCGGGTGTAGACATTAGAGCCTCTGACTGCACCGCTACTTCGTGCCACGTGTCTGACAGTTTAATCGTTATCCTGCTCCCCACAGAGAGAGCTTTAGGCCGCTTTTGTAGTCCACACATCAGATATTGTAACACCGCTTGATTTGGCCATTTGGGTTTATAAGCCTTGAAGATTAATTGAATTTGGTCGGCTTACGCTCTAATAAGAGAAGCAGTGTGACAGAGAATCATCCCTGGCAAAATAATGGTTGTTTTATAAAGTTTTACAAGAGATTATAACCGCTTCGCCGTGTTTATTCTGTCACTGGAGTAAACAATTATCAGAGATCTAGTGTGGGACCATAATAGACCTCATATTGCTGCACACAGAACAATTACAGTGTAAGGAGAGGAGAGAACATTTCATTTTTACACACCCAGACGTGTGAAAAGGTCTCGTTTCCTGAAATAATGGCAGCTGGATCCATTATTTTCAGAGTGTACAGTACATGTCCTTTTCTATCAAACCAGTGAGAGAGAAGAGAGAGGTCTCTGTACCATCTCTCTCTCTCTCTCTCTCTCTCTCTCTCTCTCTCTCTCTCTCTCTTTATCGTTCCCTTGCTTTCTCCGGCTCTCAGCAGGTGCTCAGACATGGATCATGGTCTAGTGCCAGACTCATTAGTCCTCTCTTATAGCAACCGACTCTCTCGGCGCTCTGCAAAGCCACGATGAAACATCGCACACTGTCCCCTCTCCCACCTACTAAATGCGAGGCCCTGTTAGCGGTATGCTTCCAGGTCCCTTCGGCTTTAACGAGAGCAGCGAAGCAGAGATGGTGAAGTTATGATTATAGCGGCCAACACAAACAGAGAACAATAATATCACTCCCCCTGGAAGTTAAATACAGCCTGCAAAGTGACTGCAAGGCAATCATTTGTGAAAGACTTAACACTCCCCTGACATTTTACAGCACATTCTGGACGGTGTCGTAGTATTATCAAAGGCCTTTTGTATTAAACAGAAATCAGTGCAGTTAATTCCTGCTGCAGCTTGCAGGCAGGCTGGTGGTGAACGTGGCTAATGGCTCTCTGTTTTCACTGGATCTTCATTTCAGAGCAGCGGTTCGTCCCAGAGGGTCAGAGCGATAGCCACCTCTCACCTCTTACCAGCAGCCTCTCACAATAACCCCGTGCTCTCCCTGTTATTATACTGGTACATGATAACAACGCTGCCAAAACACTGAGTGCTCAGAAATGAGGGTCATTAAGGTGATTAAGACCTGTGGAGAGAGGCTGAGGTCGCTGTGTTGTTGCAGATTAGAGACGCGACTGGTTTTTAAAAGTGAAAGCCACTGGTTAAACAAAACAATAATGCCTCGCCTTCACTATTAATAACCGCAGCTGCATAAATATATACATACATTTGCATAAAGCAGCATATTTGCCCTCTCCCATGTTGATAAGAGTATTAAACTTGACAAATCTCCCTTTAAGGTACATTTTGAAGAGATAAAAAATGTGCAATTAATCACGATTAATCATGGACAAACAAAATACAAACGTGGATGGCTGCATCACTTCCAAACGTTTTCACCACTTTCTTATAATGTTTGTGCCACAACAGCCCTGACATATTTAGCTGGCCCATGTCACATGACTGCGGAAACCAATGTGACATCAGACCCTAGCGCACAGCGGCGCACGGTCGCACATTTCCACATCAAACGTGAGAGAACGGCAGAAAGGAAACGTAGCGTGGTGTGGTGCTACTTGTCACCTGCTGATAAAAATACAGCAAGATGCACTATTTGTGACAATGAAGTGTCACACACAGCAACACGAGTAACCTCTTCAAACATTTAAAAACAACACACCCTGAAAGTTATAAAGAGGCTTATTATTTTATCATAGTATTTCTATTTTTTTTTACACTTAGTAGCATGAACTTTTTTATTTAATTGTACTCATATTTGCTTTTGTAATAAATGGGTTATTAATGGACGGTATGTGTTATGTGATTTTGAGTGTAATGATCTTTTTTTTAATTTATTTTTTTTAAATGACCATTATTTTGGAAAAATCACATACCCATTTGATCAGTATCGATATACTGTTAAAATTGTAACAAAAAGTATCGGTATCGTATTGAATTAAAAAAGCTTGGCTTCGCCCATCCCTGCTCTAAATGCAGGGTGAACAGCATGCAATTATTACAGAAACATTTCCAGCTCTGCCCTTCAAACTATAATGAGAAATTTCTATATTAAAATCAACTGCAATTTACTGATATTTATCGCCTTGTCAACAACTTCTACCAATACATCATTCTGATATGTGATTGTCAGCAAAAGTCTGGTGTCCAATGTTCTCTGTGCATAATAATCCACATATAATTTTGAAACTCAGTGATCCGTATAATAGCCTTGATGTTATTTGATGTCATTAAGGCACTCACTAGGCTGCTGAATCATTGAGCTGGTACTCTCGAGCCCGTGTGAAGCAGCTCTGCACGCCGCCGTCAGCCCACAGCCGTTGGATGACGTTGGACAGGTCTTCTGGCAGCATGCCCTGCTCCTCTGCTGCTGCTGACAGGGCAAACAGTTGGCGAGCATCGTCCTGACGAGAAAAGACACGCACCGTTAGATGGAGTAGGCCTCTAAAAAAGATCTCAACTGTATTAACCCTCATTATTTTTCTTCACCGGACAACGCTGATAAGCGTGACGATGCAGAGCTTGATTTATTAGGACTTTTGTTTTCACATGACTGGTGTTTTGCTTATCTCTAGCACGGCCCGGTAATGATGGGCCTCAATGCATTTTATTACTACAAAGCATATGATATAACTGAGAGTTCAGATTTGCAGTGAAAGGACTGTTTACTGTATACCATGTACACAGTATAGTATTGTTCTCATCATCGAGCTCCATGATTAAGAAGCTTTTTTGGAACGTAACCAGCAGGAGAACTAAACAAAAAAAGAGCAGAGATTCATTGCGCTGGTCATTTTCTGCATTAACTTGCCTGGCCAACATAAATCAGAGATGGTGAGAGGTCGTCAGCAAGCTGCCTTGCCAACGTACAAATTGCAGCTTGATGTTGTTACATGGAAATTGCAGATAAGGGCTACGACCGCAAAAAAGCGTTCCACAATGGAAAGAATAACAGCATTTTTCTTTCCATGTTATGTAATTTGAACCTATGCAACTCCATACAAGTCAAAATTTGACACGTCTTAAGCTTTCTCGACCAATCAGATTGCACAAGAGAGAAGTGAAGAAACAGCGTAAAGTAAACCAAAGAGTGAGGAACAGTATGACCAGAAATTATGTATCCATCATTGGCCTAATTGGCACGGGGCCATCACACAGTCATCTGCCATTAAACTTTGCACTATAATGAATCCATCTATTAAGGCGCAGTGGTCTGGAAAAAAAGAGACGCATAAAAATGGTCAGACTGTACATTAATATTTACATTAATAGCATTTACTCGCCTTAATTATTACCCTGAGACACCCATAATAAGTGAGCAGGGAGGCGTTCTGCAACTGAGCTTAGTTTATACTCACTAAGGAGCACGAGAAGGACATCGTCCACAGCTTACGTCACCTTCATCTCGCCGCTCTGACTCTCTCTCTTTGACACTGGACAAGGCCTTACATAAACTTCTGATGTTAGCTATTCAAAGCAGACTTCCATGTATTAGTTAACCATTGTCTGGCCCTCCACTCTACCTCAGCTGCAGGTCACTGTAACTTAGCGGCCCTTTACTGTGTGCCACGTGGAAGTAATCACAATCCTGTGACAAAGTTTTAAATGGACGAATGCAGAATACCATGGCTTTCTCTCCTTCACCTACCCAAATAATAGGCCTTCAGTTAACCTGAATTACAGTTAAATGTTTGCAACTTCTGATGTGAAAGCAGTTGACAGTCATGGAAGTGTATGAGGTATGCACTGTACCACCTACTATTTGCTTACCAATAGTTTAAAGCATTTGTCATGTTTGGCAAACAATGAAAGCAGCTTGTTCCTTGTGTAAAAAATAAAGAGATCAGGCAAACCAATTCGGTCACACGCAAATTTCAGAATATTGCTGAATGCTGACTGCGTTCCCTCTGGCTGTGAGACAAATAATGTCTTTTTAATTGAAATCTGTGAAATGTTCCAGGATACTCAAAGCTCTCGGCAGCGAGGGAAGGTGTAAACTCAAATAAACTAATTCACTCTGTCCAGCAGTACTTGTCATGCAGAGCTAGCTACTCTTGGAAGAGCCAATCCTGACATATACCAGGTCGTCAAAAAGCTCTTTCCACATAAAAACCATGTTTATCCGTCTGCTCTGGAATGAAGGTCATCCGGGAGAGGGAAATTTGGAGAGAACAAAAGTATCAAAGATGTACAGCAACTACAAAGTGAGGATTATTAGGGTTACAAAGAATTCTGAATTGAATTGCCTGCATTGCAGAATGCATGTTTTATAATAGTTAATACTACCAAGCATAGTAATATGAGGGGTTGCTTTAACTTATCATTATTAAGTTAAGGTTGATTGCATAATGCAATGGCAATCGACATCATCGGCATTTAGATCAGTTCCCTATAAGCCTCGCTTTCACTATGCCATTCTGTCTGCCACCAGGTACGATCTCCCGGGAAAATGAAGGCTTGAGAACCGCCACTGCAAAATGTATATAACGGAAACAATGGGGTGTTTTACTCTGCCGTTTTCATAGCACTGAGATCGGAGTTTCTGGTTCAAATTGGGATTCCTACTGTTGTTTCTTACTCTGGACAGTAGGCAGGCTGCTACCGCTAGCAGATGCTAGCAGCCGGAAAACGAAACAGGAGCTACAAGGAAGCTAGGACGCAATATTTTTTTCCTATCATGGCAAAGGCATGATCGGCCCTACTCTGCCTCTGATTGGCTTACCCTGATACTCTTACCCTAACCAATCTCACTCCTCATTCCTAAAGGTCCTGACACACTGCCCGGGTCGGAGTTTTTTGCAGCCGATTCAGCATGTTGAATCGGCAGCGGAGCCCATCAGTGAGAGAAATCACTCTGATTGGCTGTTCAGCTTAAACGAATCAGTGCACGAGAAGAGAAACGGAAGTGAGGAAAGCAAGCCGACGAGTAAAGTCAAGAGGAAAAAGACAGAAGGCCCTTCTCATTTTTCATCTTCATCTCATCTGATCATTCCAATACATGGATTTTTACACAGCGACATGGCCATCTGGAATGAAGCTAAGTGGTGAGTGAGAGTGGTGGGAAAATGATCGGCAGACGCCGCTTTATTTCATGTACGTATCATAACAACGGCTTGTATATCCGCAGTCCTCGGTCTTCCGGTTTCCCTTTTTGAATGACAAATACAGACTACCGCGACATGCTGGTGTGGAGAGTTATTTCCACACCAGGCGAAGAACGTACGTGCTAACTGGCCGTCGGCTGTAGTCTTTGCGGTGTGTTCAAGTGCAACTTGTCGGCCAAGACAATGGCGACGTGAGGCGACGCAACAGTCAGCCTTCATCGCCGCTAGTTCTTTCATGTCGGGTTGGTGTGTCTGGGCCTTAAACCTCACCAACCCAACCAACGAAGGCAACGAGTACTAGCAAATCAGAGGCAGAGCAGGGCGGGTCATTCGTATTTTAGCAGCCAGCACCAGCCAGCAGCAAACATTTGCGTTTGAAAAGGTTGAAAAGTTGTCTGTTTAATTAGAAATTATCTTTCAAATGATCCGTGAGAATAGAATACATGAATCACATTTATGAGACGATGGGTCCGTAGAAAAAGGAATGTCATTTTCTCCTCTCATGAGTAATGCCTGAATTTTATTTCTGTCATCTTATCTCCCTGGGTGGAGATGATTTACTGTTTCCTTCAATAGCACAAACACACACACACACACATAGAAGCGGGGACAGAAAATACACGGCCCTGCTGGAGTCCATCTTAAGCATCTGCTACCCAGAGTTGATTTCCGAGTAGAGACTGTCACACTGCACTCGAGAGAAATTTTTGAGCTGCATAATTTCTGCTGCCTCAAATCCTCAAGGCTAGATATGGGTGGTTAGTACGGAGGCAGAGTGGAGGCGATTAGTAGGGATGATATCACTGAACCAAGTGCAGCTTTTACACTATACTTGAACAGGTTCCCAGAAAGTTTTGTTACTACCTTTAACATGGGAACAATACGGCATCGAAGCTACTGTGTGTCTGTTTTTAAATGTATCTGATATATTTGTTTATTGGGCTAATATACTTTTAATGAATCCAAACAGAGGCACATTGGTTGGAGAAGCTCTCTAGCTCGCACGTCTTTCGGGTTTTGCAACTGCTCAGCCGCATAATCTTCTTTCTACAACGACGCTCCTATCTTCGCTGTTTTTTCAAAAAACATTTCACTTCCGTCTTGCTGCTGTAGAGAGTGACGACGTGTGAAAAGTTACACATTCAGTGTCAACTTTAGTGTCAGATACCTACCGCTCTAGTTGGTTCCTCATAGTCGATCTTAAGGTTGGCCATAGCTTTGATGATGGCCATGATGGACTGGATTGTGTTGCTGTAGACAACAGCTCTGTACTGCTTACACTCATCTTCTGAGTATCCATCCTCGTGGATAATCCTGAAAACAGAGAACAGAGGGAGGGAGGGAGGGAGGGGAAGAGCAAGAGGAACAAAAAGATTAGTGTGTAATTTAAGCTAAAATCACAATGTGACAATGAAACATAATAATGAGGCAACATTCAGGCGGCCCTAGCTGGAAGCTGTTAGGGCCGTATGCAGCCTGAGAGGAAGATTGCAGGCACTACTCCCGGCTCACGGAAAAAGTACTTTCATCACCTCCGTGCATTTTTGGGGTGAAAAATAAATAAATAGAAAGTAATTTAATCTTTTAATTCACTGTTAATCTTTAAAAAAAAAATTGGTTAGAATTGACCATCAATCAAAGATAATGCAGTAAAGTACAGTGCTTTTTATCCCGCTAAATATTTAATCTCAATCGGAAATGGTTGTCTATTATTTGTAACAATAAACCTCATTTAAGTTATATATTTAATTGATATTTCATTAGATGACCTAGTACTGCATGAATGAGATCGCAAATCCCAATACTTCTGGGTTGTGGTGCTGGGAAACTTCAGCCGTTTTGGTATCTCTCAGCTAGAGGACACTAGAACAAATATTTACTTGCTTTTGGAACTGTGGAAAGAGACGGAGAGAAAGAGACATGTGGTTGGAAAAGCATCATGGGAGCTGACAGAGGCTGCTGGGCTGGAAACCAAACAGAACCATCTCCCCTGGCCCGTCACGGCCCAGAGACCAGAGTCACACAGCCAGGATGCTCATTGGTTGTGTGATGTGCTGAATGGGACCTCATTAGAATGCAAGTGAGCCCACTGTTAAACACTGTGAGGCACAGCCAAGAGGACTGAAAGCCCACAGTGTTTTCCCCTTATCCAAACAATACGTCTAATAATTTCATGGAATCATTTTGATTGACTTGATTGTGAAGCACTTTGCAAACTTTGTTTTAGAAAGCACCATTTAAATATTACTGCCGCTTTGCTGCTACTACTATTGCTGTTTTTTGGTAATGCTTTTATCTATTTCTTTGTTATATTTTAACTACATCGAGAGAAGCCATGCGATATTTCACTGTACCTGACTAAAATGACGATAAACATCATTCTTTTTCTTGGGTCTCTTATTAAGTAGGCACGTGTGGACAAAGAATAGCTGGACACAATGTGTGATATTGTGCTTTCTACACCTGAACACTTTGTTTAAATCAGGCAGCAACCTCCGGTTTTGAAAAGTGAAGCCAATGCTGAAGTGCCTTAAACCTGCATTCTTTCTAATAGCCAGCAGGGGGCGACTCCTCTGGTTGCAAAAAGAAGTCTGATTGTATAGAAGTCTATGAGAAAATGACCCTACTTCTCACTTGATTTATTACCTCAGTAAACATTGTAAACATGAGTTTATGGTCTCAATCGCTAGTTTCAAGTCTTCTTCAATACAGCATGATGTTCATTTAATAAATTATGGTCCCATTTAGAGTCAAATAGACCATAAAGCAGGGTATGCTTTAGGGCGTGGCTACCTTGTGATTGACAGGTCGCTATCACGGCGTTCTCCGGTCTGGGAGTTGTCCTTGTTTTCATCTTAAAACTTTAACACTTTCAAAGTGTGTTTTTAATTCATGAAAGTTAATTATAACATTTTGGTCGCCTAAAAATGTCTTATTCAGCATTCGGTTGTACTTAGCTCCATCCTCCTCGTGTCACTTCTTGTTGCAAAAAAACAAGATGGTGACCGCCAAAATGGCGATCTCGAGGCTTCAAAGCAGCAGTCCACTTCTAATCTGAGCTCATACCTCCCCCAAGGCACAATCCTTTAAAACTTTATTTTAATAATCAAAAATAAGAGTTATTAACCTGCATCTGAATCTGCATCAAAATACAGCAACACAGAAATCATGCTGATATTTGGACAATACCTAAATACTGGCAATTTTTGAGCTGTGAGTGATACTCATTTGGCAACCAATTATAGGAAAACAGTATAATAACCAGATATGTTATATAACACAAGATTAGGTGAAATATGTAGTAAAACAAACAAACTGGTAAAACAAAACTTTGTGTTGATGAAGATGGTCGCGGCTACAAACTGGACCAAAGAATCAAGAAAAGAAGAATTTTGCCTTTACACCAAATAGATCATGAGTTGTGATTTAAAAAAAAAAAAAGAAGCTTTTTAATTGACCAGATGACGGCGCTATCCACACCTAAAACAAACAACTTTCCATCAGATCTGTTGAGCACTTTTAATATATCCTTCAGATTGAACCGGACTGAACTGAACTGAACTCATATGGTGCGGACTCTGTGAGATGCTTCCTTCTCATTTAAATATTTCATCACTGCCGTGTTAAAAATAACTTGCAAGTCTAGTGTCAACCAAGGGGAAACATTTTTTGGTAGAATACAATAAAAATGGATTACATTGAAATCCCATCATTGATGCTGTCACATCCTGTGACGGTCACATTTTTGCAAGCATGATTATCCTTATTTGTCACAACATGCAAGTCTAGTGTCAACCGGTCTGAATTCTTCTTAAGAACTTCAAAACTAGATTAAAAGTAACCCCATCATTAGTACTGCAGTTTCCTGTGACTCTCCCAGAAGCATAATTCATCCGTTTATCAGAATTATGAATACAAAAATCCCACAAATAGTATCTCTGAAATCTATTATTTCTCCATCTTTCAAAAAAAAAAAAGACAACCAGAGAAAAATGTTGCTCACACAAATCTGAGTCTAGTGTGGGACTGTTTGTTCTCTATTTTTAGGTAGCTGAAGGAATTCACTCCTACTCCTCTGAGAGCGAAGAGAAGACTGTGGTGTTGTGCTCTTTTCATTCAGTGTCAGTTAAAGGGCTCGATAGACCTTTTTCACAACAGACATTTTGACACGTCATAGCCCCATTACAATTCCAGGGCCCTGGTATCGTGTATGAATCATTAATGTTATTAATGCACGGACTTCAGGTATCGATCTTTTAGTATATAAACTATTAACCTCTTAACAACATGCTATTCTGTCTTTCAGAGGTTGTAGCGGGCTCAGTCTTAAAGCTAGAGTGAAGATGCTGTATCATATGAAACTAGAAAACCTAAGGAATCTATTGGTACCAACCATGTTAGTTTGTCGGGAAGAACGCTAAATAATGCTCCAAATTTACGCTAAATTTTAGTGAGGGAAAACTGACATGGCCATTTTCAAAGGGGTCCCTTGACCTCTGACCTCAACATACGAGAATGAAAACTCTGAAATGAACAGAGTGAAAACTGTATCTTATCAGATAAAACAGATGTTGATCAACTGCATAATATGCAGATGAAAAAAAGGTAATAAACTGCAATATATCTCATCGCAATACTCAGCATATCGCAAAATGTTTTAAATCGCAATAAGATCGTATCGTGACTTTGTATTGTGATAATATCGTATCGTGATAATATCGTATCGTGGGGCCTCTGGTGATTCCCACCCCTAATATAAATGGGTTCAAGTGACCTCAGTGAGTGGATTAAAAACAAACAAACCAACATACCAAAAATGTAAACAGAGGAATAATTTGGCCATTAAGAGACGCTTGTTTTTGTGTTTTGTATGTGTGTACATGTACATACGTGTACATGTTTGTGGGGGAGAGGATTGTTAATGACGTATCAAAAGCGAAAGCATCGAGCGTGTACACCGATGTGGACATGTGAGAGGATTTTGGGGAACAGTGTATCTGAGTGATTTTCCAAACTGCTTCAGTCAGTGCAGCAAGCCTAAACAGGAACACTAACTTTCATTCATCAGCTGTGGAAATTAACATTTAACATCATCTTCTCAACCCTTGTTTTAAGGACAAGTAGGGAGTGTTTCCGAGAGACCGATAAGAGTGAGCTTTCACAGACAGGAAACCGGCCGTTCCATTTATGCTTCACTACACAGCAATCAGAGCCCAGGCTACGCAGAAGACAACAAAATCAAATGTTTGTGCTCCTCCTTGCTCACATCTTTTCTCATATCTTTTGAGACTGAAATTGTTGTCCTGCCAGCTGTCGCTGGCCATGTCAGCTTGTACATACTAAGCTTTTTCTTCGATTGAAAAACTGGAAACTTTTAGGGTTATTGATTTTATAACATCCTCCCACAGTGAGCTTTTAGTGGCTCACTTTATCTTCACGTTGCAAAAGGCTATTACGGTCTTCCCTACACGATTTTTGTTTTAAAAACATCCTTTGAGAATCAGTTAGACCCTACGGCTGGAAGCAGGAACAATCAGCAAACCGAGAGACGCTGTTTACATGATGACATCACTCACTGCCTCTCCGACGTCCTCCCAAAGTATGCTTTAAGTCGTTCACTTTATCTGCACGTTGTGAGGCTATTACAGTTTTCCTTACAAGATTTTTGCTTTAAAAAACATCCTTTGAGAATCGGTTGAACCTTACAGATGGAAGCAGGAAACAACAGCAAACCAAGAGACGCTGGTTAATGGTGACGTGACTCACTGCCTCTTGAAACTCTCAATTGTTGTGTGTACTTTTATAGTCATTTCTGCTCAGCATTGCAAATGGGAAATAAAATGAACAATAATTCAGCATGTTTCATTTCTTGCTTTAAATTTATACAGAATCCAATCTTGGTATATACTCGAAATTTGACAGCGTTTCAAGAGTATCTTCCATGTTTTTCTATTTTTTTAATCTCAAACAAAAACCAGTGACGGTCTAGTGAGGGGTGGATTTGTCAGAATCGGGTGAAGGAAAAGTTCATGCGGATGTTTCAGTGTAGAGGAGCACTGTCAATCCTCTTTTGTACACCCTGACTAAAATGATGTCTGTCCTTAGCAAATGCTTACCAAAGCCTTGTCAGATTACAATCAGCGCAGCAACAATGGTGGGCTTTCTTTGCCAGGCTCATTCTGGATTGCACACAGGCAAAAAAAAAAAACAGGACTGGAAGCATTTACACTGAATTAGATGGAACCCAACAGCACAGAGGAGTGCAGTAACACATGTCAAACGATATCTATGTTCTGCGCAGTGACTGGACTCCTCAATCGATTTGATCCATCACTTAACAACTGTTTCTCTGGTGATAAATGTTCAGGGTGCAGTGCCTGTTAATGGCCTATTTCAAGCCTGTTGGCTCTGAGCCAGTGAGTGCCAAGCAAACTGGGCCAAACTCTAATCATTACTCACCATATCAGCCAGCTAGAACGATAGCATTTATCAGAGGGGGGACATCCCTATATACAATCTCAGCTGCAGTGCAGAGGAAGATATAGCTCGCCTCTGAGTGTGTGTGTGTGTGTGTGTGTGTGTGTGTGTGTGTGTGTCCCTGACAGGGCAGAGAAGGACGTTTCTTAATAGAAACTACTGAAAGCACCTGCTTTACTTGAATTAAAAAAAAAAAAAGAATAATACTTTTAAAATGAAATTAGTTGCATCTTTTATAGATGAAGTGACCATTTTCAGAGCTTCCGGCTGATCTAACTGATGCGGACCAGGGAGATGATGAACCCTCCCACTTATGGACTAATGCGTTCTGCTTCCTTCAGATTTCCTGTTTGGTCTCACTCTGGATTTTCAGTGAAACAACAACAAACAAGTTACATGGCAATAATTAAAAGCTTGTGCCCATCCTTGACAAATTCGCCATTCGTTTTAACAACCCAGTTTTTTTTCCAACCACACTATCTCTTGACATGGGGTTCTACATGAGACCTTTCTCTTGTGCTATCACAGCAAAAACATGTGTGTCTTATCTTACGTAGGCTGTATGTTGATGTATTTGATTAGAACCTAGTGCAACAAGTCAGACCCTAGGATCCTACAATGGTCAAATTATACACAAATTTTAACGGCAAAAGAAAATGCAAATTAATAAGCGTTTCCATGAATTTTAGGAATTGGGTGTATCAGGGTGCCATTAAATTATTGCAGAAGAAGAAGGTGCATCAAGATGTAGAAGTAAAAGAGCGCCAGTCAAACCCATAGACTGTATATAAGAAGTGGACGTAGTGACCATGACGTCACCAATTGGTTTGTGGACTGCCGTTTTGAAGCCTCGAGTTTGGCATTTTGGCCGTCGCCATGTTGTTTTTTTGCAACCCGAATTGACACGAGAG
Source organism: Sebastolobus alascanus (assembly GCA_916701645.2). NCBI lineage: Eukaryota > Metazoa > Chordata > Actinopteri > Perciformes > Sebastidae > Sebastolobus > Sebastolobus alascanus. The sequence continues at coordinate 129,982 of CAKAOJ020000257.1, read as the reverse complement.
GGTGGAGCTAAGTACGACCGAACGCTGAATAAAACATTTTCAGGTGACCAGAGTCTTTTCATGACCTGAAAACACACTGTGAAAGGGATAAAGTTGTAAGACAAGAACACGGACGACTCCCAGACCGGACAACGCCGTGGTAGCGACCTGTCAATCACAATGTAGCCACGCCCTAAAGCATACCCTGCTTTATGGTCTATTTGACTCTAAATGGGACCATATTTTACTAAATGAACATCATGCTTTATTGAAGAAGACTTGAAACTAGTGTTTGAGACAATAAACTCATGTTTACAATGTTTACTGAGGTAATAAATCAAGTGAGAAGTAGGCTCATTTTTTCTTCTATACAATCAGACTTCTTTTTGCAACCAGAGGAGTCGCCCCCTGCTGGCTATTAGAAATAAGTTTAAGGCACTTTCGCATTAGCTTCACTTCTCAGACCCGGAGGTAGCCCACTGGTCAAACCTCAAACGAACAAAAACAGTCCAGAAAACTTTTTGTGATCAACATTTTTTCAAATTTCCAGAGTTTCTATTCAGGGTTGTTTTTAAAACATGAATTGAAAACATGATGACTCATGGGAACATGGGAGTCAACAAGAACATGGCATTATGTTGTACAAACACTATTCTAACTACTAGATTCAAACCCAGGATATCTTGTTGTGAGGCAACATCTGTGCTGCGTACTTCACTTCAATAACTACAAAATAATGTGCTGCTATAATTCTTCAATTTACCTTTAAGCAGTACATACCGATCTTCAAATGAATGTTCGAAAACCATTTATATGTAAATATTCCAAATACGTGTAATTGTGCTGTTCGACCATATATTAATTTGCCAGACATGATGGGAGGAAAAGACAAAACAATGAGCGGTCACTCACTTCATCTGCTTCACAATGGTGCTCTTCCCCGACTCTCCAGCACCTGCAGAGAGAACAAAAACAGGCAAAGGTTAAAAATACACTCCCGTTAGCTGAGAAATGTAAACAGGCAGGCAGCCAGCGCGGCTGTCTCACATCTGGACCCTTGTCTTGCTCACCTCCCTCTACCTCCCAGTCTTGCCTTCAGCTATGCAACAGATCTCACTTCTCATTTTCATCCAGGACCAGCCTCCTGTTCTCTCTTACTGTACAGTATACCTGCAGGGACTCTAACAGTCAGCTCTATCTGTAGTCTGAATTCAAAAGGTAATACAGAGAGGTTTCTTAATTTCACAGTGGAAACATCCCGACCTCTTTCAGCCTCTAAAGGAACAAAAACCTCCTGCCGTCACATTCCCCTCTTTTTATTTAAAGATAAAGTCACTTTAACATTTTAATGGAAACGTCTGACAGGATATGGGCTTTTCTTATCCACTGCTATGTTTATTCTCATAGCCTGAGGCCAGAGAGAGCGCATCTGCCACAAGGAATCTAACACTACACACACAAACACACACACACACACACCCAGGGGTGCCTGTCAGTGCACTCTCCATTTGTACTCGCCCGGGGCGAAGCCTTTCTGGGATGACCCTCAAAATACACTACTGCGCAGCATGCGGCACGCACATGCACAGCGAGGCCTCTGGGTAGGAACGGGCAAAGATAGTTTCCACGGACAGCTGTCAGCTCCTTACTCCTCCGTGGTGTATGAGCTAAGACTGGCTAATAGAGCAGAACGTGTGGTTTGCCTTGATAATAAAGACAGCTTTAACAAATATCCAACCGATTTTGACAGTGTGGCATCACGCACCTGGCTTGTGTACCAAGGCTGACCGAACATAAAACAAAAACCAAAAGGGTGTGAGCGTCTGGGGTCCGGGTGAAAGTGATTTTTCTGTTGAAACCTACAAAACACATTGTGACATTCTCCGTTTTACATCCACCTCATGGTTCTGAAGTCCTCACTCTCCTCGCCACCAAGCAATTTGCAAATCACACTGTGATGAAGCGCTCATCCATCTGCTGTACAGTCTGTGGGACCATATTGTTAAGCAGAAGGAAAAGCGAAGAAAGAAATGCTCTCTCTGGCTAACTGCATACCTTGAATTTAAAACTGTAAACAGTTGAAGAATATGGGAAATAACTAAGATCCAGACTGATTCAATGGAAATGGGCCGCATGAATTCCACATAAATCCAGCTGTTTTGTCAGAATGCAGATGGAATACTTAGCCGTGAATAAATCATATGTGCCATTTAGGACAAGCTTTGGTTCAAGCTGGTTAAAACCACCAAATGGTGGTTTAAAGCCTACGTATAGGCCAGGGCTGCCCAAAGCGGGGCCCGCCATAAAGTTCGCCAGATGTTTCTAGCGGCTATAGCAGGCTGTTTTAGATGACCAACGAACCCATTGGTCGTATCTAGAAGGTAACCGGCAAATTGCCAAATCTGATCTGAGATTTGCAAAAACTTGCAAAAACTCTTGTGAGACTCGCTGCCCTATCCTAACCTTAACTAGACGAGGTCAATGCCTAACCTCAACCATCTCACGAGTGTTTCCCCAGTTTGTGCATTCCCTTCTAGACATGACCATTTTCACAGGGGTCCCATTGACCTCTGACCTAAAAATATGTGAATGAAAATGGGTTCTATGGGTACCCATTAGTCTCCCCTTTACAGACATGCCCACTTTATGGTAATCACATGCAGCTTTGGGCAAAAACATGCAGTTTTCTTTAATGCAGTCTTATTCTAAAATGCTGTATTTGAATATTTCTGAATTCTGGGGTCCCTAAACAGTCTTGGAATTACACAAATTGGGTATGACTTGAAATGAGCCCAATTATATTCAGCAGGAGGGTTTTAAGGGGTTAACTATGTGAACACTAAAAAAATAGTCAATTAGGGGAACTTGGGATCCCAGTACCATTTTGCATCGTAACAATATAATACAATAGTAGTTTGCTTTTGGCCCGCGGCCCACCATTAAGTTCCAGTTTTGGCCCCTCCAAGGGAAAAAGTTTGGGCAACCCTGCTATAGGCCATCAAAACGGTCTTCTCTTAAACCTCCACACATCAACTCTGTAAAACTGTATCTATTAGAACATGCTCTTAGGTTGAAGCACTAATAAAGGAAACTAATAATTCATAATTTTGCACAACAACACAGTGAGACAGACATGACAGACTTTGTCCCTGGAGCCTCTGTGGCTCAGCCGCAGATATGTGAATCTGGAGCCAAACTGCCAGAACACACTTTCTAGGCCTGTGAGTTCATGAATCTGACTGACCAGGGCCGAGCTAGCGGGCATTTCTCTCACCACACACACACACACACACACACACACACACACACACAACAAGCACATGCTCTCCTGGAAGTGGTAAACATGCCCTTTGGAGTTTGTCCAGTGAACCTGAAACTGCTAACAGTTAGAAATGAGCAGTGAAGTCTGGCACATACCTCGGTGCCACTGCTGCTTTGGTTAACAAATAGGTAGCGGCTCTCTTTGCTGTCTAATACAAATACACTTAAGCTCCTGGCAGATTTAGTATATTCTCAGTTTTTAAGCCTGTGCATGTGGAATCTGTCTTAAGTTCAAATGAATTGACTGCAAAATACAGTCAGCTCCTCATTACAAGTCAGTGACTTTAATGTGAGTGGACCAGAAACTGAAAGAACAACAGATTGGAGTATAAAGTGGGGTTTATGTACACCTGTAGTCATTTTTATTATGAGTACTTAAGCGACCCACAATGTACTGTACATACACATATGCAGAGGCAAGTGACGTTCCTTCACTGCAGTGTTTCGCTTTAATATTACATACTTGTCAGCTGGCAGTAAAAGGCTGCCAACAAGTGTACAAGCACTTGTACTTTAATAAGACGGGTTGCGGAATTCCTACAGGACTGGACACACTTCTTCTCTTCTAATAAAACCTTAACTGAATGAAACACACACACATTTAGTAGGACAGCTGGGAACTGCTGAGGAATCATATAGGGATGCACCGATACCGGATCAGATATCGGGCCGATACTGACTCAAATAGCTGGATGGGATATCGGTGACAATGGGGCTGATCTATTAAATTCAATTCAATGTTTATATAGTATATAAATGGTATACTGGAATTTAAATTCCTGTTTAAAACTTAACCAATTTGTTGCTGCATTAAAAAGGTTTACACCTGAAATATAATTCCTGTTAATTTTGAAAAAAATTTTATTAAGTAGCTGGTTTACAATTTATTATTTTAATAACAAATAAATAATTCAGTAAATTTATATCAAATAAATGTATTCGTTACATTTGGTTTTACACATAAAATAATGATCCCAGTCACTTCCACACAGTGAGGCATAACGCTTATTAATTATAGACTGGTATCGGATCGGTACTCGGTATCGGGCGACACCCAAAGCCCAGGCATCGCTATCGGTACCGGGACTGAAAAAGTTGGATCGGTGCATCCCTAGAATCATAGAGGATGCACTCACTTATGTGATACCTGTGGCGATCGCTCTCAAGATCGGGGCAATAAGCGTGTGTTGGTGGTTCTGTGGCGTCTGTCTGATAACAGTTGGACTGATGCTACTGATCCTGTCGCTATTACACAACACACTTTGCCTGATCTGTGGCTAATACTGCATCATCACCATAGCTCCCTATGGACCGTCGAGGCTCAGGACTGCATGAATACACACACACACACACACACACACACACACACACACACACACACACACACACACACACACACACACACACACACACACACACACACACACACACACAAGCTCACAGACCATTTCCACATGCCCCATTGATACCAGTACTTTCCAAAGATTGTTAGGAAAAAATGGTATGACTCAGCGCTGAACAAGCACAGCTTCTCTCTACAGTAGGCTATATCTGGTGGCCTTGGTGACTGAATAGACCATAGGCGTCATCGGATCTCACACAGTGCCAAAGTAGAACAAACCAAGTGGTAGACTTTGCTTTGTTTTTCTGTTTTTTTATGTTTATAACTTCACAGTTTGACCAAGACACAGAGGAATGGGACTGCTTGTGCAGAGCAGGGAATGAAGAAAAGTTGAGTTTGCAGGAAAATAAATACTGTCCACTGCCTAGCAACCAGGCAACATGTACGCCAATTGTGGTCGTCTTTGACTCATGGTAGAAAATGAGGAGAAAAAAAAAAACAGGCAGAGGGGGAATTATAGAGGACTGCCAGTTCAGTCTCCAATTTCATTTGAATGACATTAGTTAGCTTCTGTATGTCGGTCACAATTCCTTCACCCGCTCTAATAAAATACAAGAAATGTAGAAAATGGATAAAAAGGAGGACAAATGTGAGGATGCTTAGATATCATCTCTCTGCGTGTGGTGGGGCAGGAGGGGGTATTAGCATGAAAATATGTAGTACTAGGAGAAAGCAGTGGGGAATTTGTAAATCTCCCAGCAGGACTCAGGAAATTGCAGATGGGTTACGATGTGACTGGCAGACAGGCAGACCCAACACGGAGATGGGTGCCAGGAGAACCTGTGCCAGGGAGCCCACAGGATTAACGGGGGTCCAGCTGCCGCGGGACAGAGCCTGGGCCTGACCCATGATAATTGGACTCTATTCACAAGTGTGGGGGGGGGGGGGGCGGGGTTGTTAACAGAGACATAATCAGGCCAGATGACAGCCACAGTAAGTGATTATGAACCCCTTCATTACATCTGCACATACAGACAGAAACAACACAAACAGTTTTACACAAGTCCCAGGTGGCCACCACAGACTAAAGCAAACCTCCGCTAATTGCAAAAAAAAAGGAAAGATTACCTAGATCCCTTTGGGTCAGGTAAGATATAAAACACGGGGCGTGTTGTTGCCCTGGGATACCTGGTGGTTTCATTAATTCAGAGAGCATATAACAGAAATTACTCGCGTTTGTATTTACAGGCAACATGGGACCCACTGGTTTTGTGCTCGGCACCTCATTAGGAGTCAAATAAGTAAACCTGTTACTGTTTGTTTGGTGATGAGCAGGTACAGTAGCTGCTCAGGGCCGCCCGGGAATGAAATGCTAATATCATTATTACACCAGGAGAAATCTGTCTGCTCCCACTGTGCAAACAGGTGGTTATGGGGGCTTAGCTATAATTATCCAGCATACCTGTAGTAGGTGAAATCTAAAAGTCCAGGCGGGAAGATCACATGTGTGAGAGCATTATATAGCAATGGATGGACAGCAGTGGTGTTTCAATGCCACACTTCTTGCTGAACTTCATCTCACTAACATGGACAAATGACTTGCTTGAGTCATAGACTGTATATAAGAAGTGGATGTCTTCGCCGTGATGTCACCCATTGCTTTGTGCACTGCCGTTTTGACGCCTCGAGTTCGGCATTTTGGCCGTCGCCATCTTGGCTTTTTGCAACCAGAAGTGACAAGAGAGGGTGGAGCTAAGTACAACCGAATGCTGAATTAGACATTTTCAGGCAACCAAAAAGGTTATAATTAACTTTCATGAACTGAAAACACACTGTGAAAGAGTTAAAGTTGTAAGACGAAAACATGGACAACTCCCAGACCGGACAACGCCGTGGTAGCGACCTGTCAATCACAAGGTAGCCACGCCCTAAAGCATTCCCTGCTTTATGGTCTATTTGACTCTAAATGGGACCATAATTTACTAAATGACCATAAACTCATGTTTACAATGTTTACTGAGGTAATAAATCAAATGAGAAGTAGGGTCATTTTCTCATAGACTTCTATACAATCAGACTTCTTTTTGCAACCAGAGGAGTCGCCCCCTGCTGGCTATTAGAGAGAATGCAAGTTTAAGGCACTTCCGTGTTGGTTTTCACTTTTCAGACCTTATGAGGTTGCCCACTACTGACAATGGAAATAATCGTTAGCTGCAGCCCTAAAGCCTTGGCGATTGATTGGTCTTTAGGTGTCGTATCCTCCAAACTGAGCAGTAGCCATTAGCCCTGAGGAGCATTCTTGGCTAACTAAAGGTCACAAAAGTGAAGTAAAAACCACCTGGACAACTGCTGAGGGCTTGGGTCATCAATTCAGATTTACTCTCATTTTTTTCTGTTTAACTGTGAAACCTAGGTCCTAATAAGGCATTTCTGTTTTCTTTCGCAGCAATATGATCTGAGAGATGAACTGACAAAGCCTTTATCGACTCCCACATTTGACCAGTGATGAAACTCGACCAAGAGTGTGCCAGCCAGCTCTTCTGTGAGAAATCCTGGCACGCTCGCACCGTCTCTAGAGTTTCGTTATTCAGTGAAGCATGACGAAACTGACAAGTCCGGACATAAAAGGAGGAGAGAATGAAGGGTACTTCTCACTGTTCGGTGTCAAGACTGAGGATCAACAGCTTAAAAATAATCAACTCATTTCTTTATCTTCCTGCAGTGTGTTGCATCAGCATCCTGCAGCCACAGCCTCATCAAGATTAAAATGCCTCCCGTGGTATTAAGGTTTTTACTCTGTGTGCGAATAAACGTGCATGTGTTTGGAGCAAGTGTGTCCCATCCTGGTGGGACTGGGAGCAGGACACAAAGGCAGCAGTGTGAACCCCCTGCTAGCTGAGAACACAGGCCCGCTGTTGATGTTTAGGAATGGACCATTCCAATCAACGCTATAGCTCAACACAAGTTACTCACACAGCTCCGCCTCCTTTCAGTCAGCACGACAACTGCCTTCGCCAGTCACGGCGAATCTTTTTTTTTATGGCCGCTAGCAAGAGAAAAGGCTCGAGGGGACGTTACTGAAGAAGTTAAATCTCACTGCTGATGAGAGGAGCATATGTTCAACTGTGAAATGCGTTCAGACAAACGGCAATTAAGACTCAAGACAAGCTCAGTTTTAGAGCGTCGACTTGATGAGTAAAAGAGTGAAATCCCAAACGGTCGATGGTTATGTTATAGTGCCCAAAAGTGCAACCACATTTCCTGACAGATGAGGGATGCTTTGAAGAAATACAACAATATCAGGGCATGTATCTTTTAGGGATGTCACAACACCAGAAATTTAGTGGTCGATACCAGTGGAATTTCACGATTCTTGATAGCAATTCGATACCACAGTAAAAAACAAAGTAGTAAAACAATAAATTCCATGTACTTCAATTTACACTCCTTTATTACTGTTTGCATACTGGTTTTGGTTAAGTTAAACAGGTCATAATTCCCTCTCTATTATCTATTTTATATTGATGGAAAAACATTTCCTTCAAACTACTGGATTTATTGAAATTTCTTGCCAAAATATCGCCCAAAAATAATGTTAGAGTTTACCTTCGCCCAATTTTTTACTGAATAGAACAAATCATAATGTAAATCAATGGCACCTCCCGGTAAACAGCACAGTCCTGCACAGAACTAACAGCTAACGTTAACTAGCTAACGTTAACTAACTAACGTTAATCAGCTCGTAGAGAAACGAGTAACGTCACGTTTCGAGAACTTTGGCATCGACTGGTACCGAAGTGTCGGTTCTCGTGACATCCCTACTATCTTTAATGGTCCGTTCCTGATTTGGATTTTCATTAATGTGAATGAAAGTGAGAAATGACAATTTGTGTTTTGATGAGAGAAAGAGAAATTAAATGATAATATGTATTACAAAAGATCACATTGTAATATTAGATGTACAATCCAACTGAAGAAGATGCATACACAATAAGAAGGTGTAAAGATGCACTTTTCATTTTGCCTTTTTTTTTTCCCCATTTAGACTTTTTCTCTCTTCTTAGCTGAAACTAAGGGCTCAGTAATAGTTTGGCCTAAGGACAGTAACAATTGCCTCGAACAGAGTGTGGGCATAATAACCCAAACACCAGTACAATATCATAAAATACAAAAAAGTTTCACAAAGGCAGTTGAAGGGCAATAGTCCTGCATTGCACTAAACTGCATGCTGTTGGGGTTGTTTAATACTACTCCCTCGGGATGTTCACATAGTCCTCTTTCAAACATGCCTTTTAGCTTTATAGACTGCCTTTGTGTAATTACTGAGGTAATTGTGGCAGCCATTTGTATTGAACCGGACAATTTACTGAAAAATTAATAAAGCATTGGCTTTGGTGTGTGAAAAATTAATGCCGCACACTTTAACGAGACAATTAATTGACTGATTCTTACGCTGCCACAGCGAATGTAGAGAAAGTTAAGTAAAAAACAAAGAGAAAGTTGAATAAAACATCGAGAAAGAGCACAAGGATATTTTCTTTTAAGTCCGGCTCCACTAAATCTATAATGGAAGGTCCCTCTGCTCCTTCCTGTCCTCACTTCAGAGTAGATCTGTTGAATAAATCAATACCTGACCTCTTGGTGACAGGCTGACCCATGAATACCAAATATGCACTGGCTTTAAAGCTCCACTCTGAAGACGTTAGAGGCAAACATTGGATGTCATGAGGCTTCAAATCAATATGCACTTAGAGCAGCTGAGACTGAATGCGGTTTAGCTCACTTTAATGTGATTTTTCCTGCTTTCTTAAGCCCTGATCAGACAGAGTGCGTTTTAGCAGCCTGGGGCGGTTTTTTGTAATCGTTTTCAATGAGAGTGAAGCGTTTTGCGCGCCACTTTCATGTTGCTGAGCGCCTTGTGTTTATCCGCTGTGTGCGCCTCGTTTTTTTACAGGAGCGGCCTGAACGCCTCGAGTTGAAAAAAATTCACTGGCGTTTTTTCTGATTGTGTTCACTTTTGCTGGATAAAGTCGGTAAATTCATATAACTCCGGGTTTATATAAATTTACCGACTGTAGTTTCCATGATCTGAACAGAGAACTAGGGATGCATCAATACTGGATCGGATATCGGGCCGATACTGACTCAAATAGCTGGATTGGATATCGGTGACAATGGGGCCCATCTATGCAATTCAATTTTATGTTTATATACTATATACATTATATACTGTAATTTGAATTCCTGTTTAAGTTTTGACCAATTTGTTGCTGCATTAAAAAGGTTTACGCTTGAATTGTAATTCCTGTTAATTTTAAAGATTGTTTACCAAGCTGCTGGTGTACGATTTAGTGTTTTAATAATAAAGAACAATTCAATACAATTATATCTATGTATTTATTGGTCACATTCTGTTTTACAAAGTTAGGATAGCGATGTTTAAGTCAAGCCTGATGTTGCCTTACACATAAAAGAATGATCCCAGTTACTTCCACACAGTGAGGCACACAGCTTATTAATTAAACTCTGGTATCAGATCGGTACTCGGTATCGGTGCATCCCTACAGAAAACAGCAGGAGGCAATTTAGTGCGGTACTTGAGATTTCAGGTGAGTTGTTTTCATTAATTTAAACGTTACTTTTAATTATTTGTGTAGTGTATTGTTCATGGTTTGTATTAAGGTAATGTTAGCACTCATTTGGTGGTTGCTTAGCAACAATATAAAATAAAAAGACGCAGCAAACCGCAAAAAACGCTCTGTCTGATCGGGCAACAAAAAGGCAGTGCTGTGCGTCTCGCGTTTTCAACCTGCAAAATGCGCTCTGTGATCGGGGCCTTACTTAGTGTGCTGACAAATACTGGTTGCGGTGCAGGCAAGCCTCATTTCATTGTCAGACATTAGTTCTCATCGACTTGAGACATCTCACAGTCTCTTTTCTCGCTCTCAGCACCCTGAGACACATTGAGACTCAAACAAACAACACAATAAGACGCTTGAATTCCCACAGTCTCCCCATTAATATACGTACAGTACACTAAGCATACAGGGGGAAAGTGATGAGGCAGCCGGTGTTAATGCCAAGACGAGTAATTAAAGTGACAAAGGAAAGCAATGGGAATTCAAGGAAACAGAGGTAGGAAAGAAGGGGGACAAGGTTAGAGGAAAAAAACAACAATAAAAGTGCTGAGTTGGCAACTCCAGCCTGCACCAGGATCCAGTGAGACAAGTACAAGTACACTACACTGAACTTTCTGACACACAGCTATCTCTTATGCAACAAAATAGCCTTCATCACTTCTCCATCTCCCCCGCGGCCTCACTCTCTCTTTATTCTATAATCTAATTAATTTCAATTTCCATCATTTCTCAAACTCTTCCTCCCACTGTCCTCGGTCCGCCTACACACCAGCCGTGAGGCGGCCCGGTGCCGCCTGTTCTTCTCAGCTACGTGTCGAGAAAATGTGCCAATCCAGACTCGAGACCAGAGGCCCTCTGAGGGACACATGTGCCACTTCCTATTCTCAGATCCAATCAAGGAGGAAATGGAAGCAGCTTGCATAAATGCGTATAGAACGCAAAAAAAAAAAAAATGCGCGCACACAGACGGGCGTATCTGTCTGTTTGGAAGACAGGGACGGAGCGATTCGGTCTCCTCCAACAGATGGCTACCATGCCTCGGGCAAAGAGCAAGCCTGGACAGCACGATGACAACTGCTGCCAGAGAAGAGAGGGATGAGACGCAAGAAGACCAAATCTACTTCCTCTACACTGAGTGAATGTGAGGCAAGACGGAAGAAGGTGGAAGAAGACACATTTGATGACAGTTCTGAAAATGACCTCAACAAATCGGGCAGCCACAGAAACAATCAATAATCGATTCGCTATTTTGAGATGGAGAGCTGCAAGGACCAGTTTGGGAGAACTCTGACCTTCAACATGTTAAGCTTAAGGCTGCAACATCGGTGGTGGACGTGTGTGCCGGGGTCGGCAGTGGCTTCCTCGTAGAGGGGGAGCGTTTGTCTGTGTGCTGTGGTCTTGTGAATTAAGACTTGCAGCGTAGTTTATACTTTCACAGTATTGTTTTCCTTCTAGGAAGTAGCCTTTACGTTGGTCATTGTACACTTTTCATTTATTGTTAATAAATTGTTACACTTGTACACCTCCGTTGCCCTTCTCTCTTTTCCTGGGTTTATTTTATTGTTACTCCCCCATCCCCTGGACCCTAAACGGGGGAATGTAACACTAACAATTATTTTCATTGTCGATTAATCTGTTGGTTATTTTCTCGATTTATCGAGTAATCGAGTAGTTGTTTGGTCTATAAAATGTCAGAAAATGTCGATCAGTGGTTCCAAAAGCCCAAGATGACGTTCTCAAATATCTTGTTTTGTTTTTTATTCAGTTTACTGTCATAGAATAAAACAGAAAATATTCACATTTAAGAAGCTGGTATCAGAGAATTTTCACTTTTTTTTAATTAAAAAAATGACTCAAACCAATTAATCAATTAGCAAAATAGTTCGCGATTAATTTAATTAAAAACGAATTGAGTAATCGCTACAGCCCTAGTTAAGTTGCAACATGTTTTACTGTGTATGGAAAACCCCTCTCGCCCTGCCATAAGCAAGGCTCTGCTCATGGTTATAAACGATTGATGATTAACATCATCAATTCAAGGCCTGAAAACGAAAGGAATAACTCAAATATGTAATGCACTTCAATTGTGGGACCATAAACGTGCAGATAATGAATCAATGGAGCTTGAAGCGCCGTGTGGTCATTCTCCTGCAGAGGTTATTAGTCACAAGAGGACCACTTCCTGAGCAATTAGATGGTGTGAAGATTAACAAAAGCATATCAGGAAATCAAGAGTGGAGAGGAGGGGGGGGGGGAAGAAGGACACGGCATTTATACTAGTCAGAGATGGTGAACTGATAAAAAAACAAAAAAAAAAACAGATGAGAACTCAATTTAGTGAGAAATTTGCAAAAAAAAAAAAAAAATCAATACAAATTTCAAGTAGGTCTCTGTGTGAATCGCGGTGTATATCTGTATTGTTTTTGCATCGATTGCAGGCTGGTTAGTTGCAAATGCCTGCTAGCAATACATGGTGTCTTCCTTGAAGGCGAGGATGCTGCACAGACATCCTCCTTCCGTCAATAGATGACTGAAACGCAGAGGGCTGCGGAGAGGAAACACTAATAAAAGAGGGGGGGTAATAACACTGAAGTATCATGTTGAAATGTGTCTGAGGAACAGATAACAGAGCTCGCAGGACTCAGGCTTCTGTCACCCTCGAAAGTGTTCGAGAGGTACGATGTTCTGACAGGCTACCGAGACCTCTGGAACGAAATGTCTGTCTCCTCGTTCCCCCCCCCCCTCCCTCCGAGGCATGTGGAGAGCAAAACAGAAAGAAGGAAACAGCAGCTGGTTGTGTGACAGACTGAACTGACAGCTCCCTGCTAGTAATCTCTACTCATCCACCCCTCTGCAGGTGCTGCCTCACCTTTATAGACCTTGACAGTTGATCAAGCAGCTGATCAAAGCTGACAAACGTCTAACTTTCCATCTTAGTTTTTTTATAGCCGAAGATAAAGAAAATCCAATTTTCTCATTACGGCTGCTCAGCTGTAATGGCAAAAAAAAAAATCCCACATGACGTTCTTTAGCGAGATAAGATCGTGACGTCTTCAAGAACGTGGCGTCAGCAGTTTTGATGCGACAAAGAAGCAGAGGGAGAAATGTGACATTTCTTTACACGGCCGAAAACATCCAGGGTTAGTTTGTACCCTCTGAGGTACCTCCGCGTCTTGCCCTTTTTCAGCGATCTCTCGGTCTAAAAGCAACATTCTCAGCTCCCCTGGCAACAGTTCCTCCCTTAAAAGGCCTTTTCTACATGTGCAGCTTGCAAGCACGCACACACACACACACACACACACATTGATCTGTTAAAGTAATTAGGAAATTATATGTTTCACTAATTGGATAGATGGGAAAACGGATGTAGAGCAGGTAATGGCTCTAAACCACCTGCTTCCCGGTCTACAGGGAGCGGAGGCTGAGACGGTGGTAGAAGTCAGAGGTGCTACTTGAAGGTGAAGTGCTCTTTGGAGGTGGGAAAACAGACGTAAGACAAAGTCAGTGAGGGTCAAGAAAAAGCAAAGACGATAAGGGAGACTGAGACGAATGGGACGGCGAACCATTAATCGCGGCAGACAGCAGAGAGGATCAACTGAGGACAGTGAAAAGGTGAAGAGAGGAGAGGAGGCAGGGATGGCCTTTAGAGACCCTGAGGGTGATGCTGGAATGAGGTCCCACGGTGAGGGTGCCAAATTATCTGCCTGCTCTGCCTGGCCGTAACTGCTTGATGATTGAAACAACCTTGAAATCCACCACGCAGAGTGCATAAAAAAATCAAATTCAGAACCACTACATAACAGGGAAGCTCCAATCAATAGGGAAACCAATCTGAGTCGGCCCATATTTATTACAAACGACTCAATCGCGCTCTTTAAATTTGCTGATGATGAGGGAAAATAAAAATAGGTGAGGTCTCTCCCGCTCTCATTTCTTCCCTTGGCTTCGGCCCAAGTGTCTCTCCTGCCTCATTTCATCAGCTCTGAATGCTAATAGTGAAACCATTTGACAGAGCCGCGAGCGGGAGCGGCTATCAGGCCCGCCGCAGAGCCGGGAGCAGTAATCGCAGCCCGCCAGATGGAATGAATCCATAATTGATGGCGATTTTCGAAATGTTTGCAGGGATGAAGGAGCGTCGAGCAGAGGGGAGCTGAAAGTCTGCGGCCCAGTGGGAGATTTTTTGTTGTAATGTGCCGTAACATCTGGAGCAGGTCTCCTCGGCCGTGGCCCATGGCGCTACTACAGAGCAAATAAACCAGCCTGTTTCCCAATAAAGGATGACCTTTACACACTAGCATGTTCTCCTATGATGATTAACATACTGTATTAGCCACTTTAAAAAGTCCCCAAATGACTGTATAACTCTTTAACCAATGGAATTAACCAGCTGCACAACATGACAAACTCAGCTGCTCATTTGAACAAAATGTTTTAAGCATCAATGGAAACTAAAATCTAACTGCTCCTCTATATATGTATATATACTTTCCTAACAGCTGCACTGCGACTGATAACTGTTGTTTTCATTTACATCAGTAAATAGATCTGTGCCATCAAGTAAACTTCACATTTCTTACAACAATTCAAATAAAAGGCCTACGAAAACACACATCTGTCCAAATCAGACACCGAGATTTATTCATCTGTCGGAGGCCATGATGCATGTGTGTCTTTGTCCCAGCATCCTCGCTCCACTTTGACGCCTTACTTCCACATAATTTAATCAGAGCTTAATACATCTTGCAGGCATCTGGTGAGGTCGAGTTAGGATTGTGTTACGTGACCTCTGACACTGTGCTGTCGCCCTCGCTAGAGACAAAGACCTGGGATAGCCTCAAGCGTATTGAAAGACAATCCCTCTGCATACACAAACACACATGCGCACCAACTACAGGCGTATCATCCTTCATCTAGAGCAGCACCGTGGTCTAGAACCGGGGTCAGACACTGATTTAATACCTCATGTTCAATACCCAGATGTTCAATCTGCTGGGAACAGAATACACGACAATCAAACAGGCCTTTAGAAGGATAAAGCAGCACAAAGCTTTGTTCACACTGCATACAAATTCTTCTTCTGCTACTAAACAATGTGACACGACTTCCTGTGCTTTCTACGTCATTTGGGCGGCGGGTTCTGGTTCATTTCCTTCATTTTACATCACATTCCTCCTCCCTTTTAATTTCACTGTATGTGTTCTGCGCTATACATATCTATATATTGAATTGTATTGGACATTGTAACATGGTTTTAATCTCAGCTGTATTGTTATATGTATTATGAGTAGGGGTGTAAGGAAATATCGATACACAAGAGTATCGCGATATTATGTTTTGCGATACTGTATCGATTCTCCAAAACGTTGCATCCATTTTTTATTAACATCTTAAAAATCTTTGCCTGTCGCGAAGGAGGCTAAAGGACGCGATAAAGTTACGCTAAATTTTGGCGAGGAAAAAATGGCGAGACCATTTTCAAAGGGGTTCCTTGACCTCTGACCTCAAGATATGTGAATGAAAATTGGTTGTATGGGTACCCACGAGTCTCCCCTTTACAGACATGCCAACTTTATGATAATTCCATGCAGTTTGGGGCAAAAATCAAGTTGTTTTTTGCATGCAGTATAAATGGGTTATGGTGTATTTGAATATTTCTGCATGGGGTCCCTACACAGTCTTAGAATTGCATAAATTGGATATGACTGTAAAGTTGAGACTCTTGTGGATCGAATGAGTCCAACTGTATTTGTGTGTAATGATGTTTGTCCCCATAGTAGCCATTTCACAGTGACTTTTTTTGCTCAGACTTTTAAACATATGGTGGTGCGTTTTTATACTACGACAGTTTTCCTAAAATTAGATTTTGAAAAAAAAAATATATCGCCTGCTTACAGTATCGCAACATATTGAATTGTTACCCCTGTATGGCGATACGTATCGTATCGCCAAATTCTTGCCAATACACAGCCCTAATTATGAGCTTTTGAAATGTGTTTGGCTTTGTTTGTTTTTTTATCTTTTTCTTTCTAGTATTAAGGTGAAATGTGTTTCTGTGCAAATGTGTGCAAAATCTGAGTGTACAGTCTTCCCGTCTCCCCCCCCCCCTGAAAACAGCTGAACAGCTCTGACAAATATCTTGCATAGCTGCCATATTTCAGGCTCCTTGCCCGGCTCTTGGCCCCCAAAGAATCAGTTTTCAAAAGTTTCCCACTCCCTTAGCGCCACCCCAAGAAAAAACAGACCTGAATTCGCAGTATATAAACACAGTATATAAATATCTGCTTGCAGCAATGTATCTGGCAGCCCGGTGACAGCGCTTCAATTTTGCATAAGTTAGGTTTTATGTCTATGCACTAAGACAGAAAACTATGGAACATATTATTAAGGCAGATCACTGGACCACAGTGATGTGTCTTGCCTCACACTGCACTGTGTTGTGTCACCCAGAAAGCCACTCCACACTCACAGGAGGACCCACTCCACACACAATCATTATTTGAGCTTCAGTCTCACTTCAAGCAGCGAAACAAAGTCCGGAGCTTAGCGTCTCTCTCTGGCATTAGCAGTCCACAGTCACAGCAGCTGCAGCCTCCCAGTGATGCGTCTGAACCGCGGGAAGGAGCGCTAGTATACCAACACACTTCATAGCATGGATTCCTTCTGATCCTTCACATGGGCACGTTACAGTAGGAAAACCCATCTATTTTTTTAATTCACCATCGGCTGGCAAAGATGAAGGCAAACAGGGACAATGAGTGTGGTGGTGGTGGTCACTGGAGGCATCTGCTGCATCATGGGATATGGGCCACTGGAAATGTACTGCTGATGCATTATACATGCATCCATTACCTGCCTCGCTCCTGCACTAACCTTTGTGCTCAGACAGGCACATTCACATGTGCAGGCACACAGAGACAGAAGGATAGAGGAAAGAAAAAAGGCTCAATGAATTATGGATTGGTGCATCAAAATATAAGCAATATGAGAGGTGGAAGAGGCATGGCACAAATAACATTTGGAGAAAAAAAAGTGCTCAGTAACAAAAGCCAGACAGTGAGGCAACAGTAAAATCGGAAGCTTCCTGAATATCCTCCTAATACGTGACCATATTCAAGGTGAAAACCTGGAGGTTAATCAGAGTAGAACTGCGATTAAATTGATTAAATGATCGTCCGAAAATTATTCCGCAACTATTTTTCATAATCGAATAATCATTTAAAGTCATTTTTTAAAGTAAAAAATGACAAACATATGCCGTTTCTAGCTTCTTTCTAGCTGAAATTCAAGAGGCGTTGCTCTGCTACGGTGCACTTACAGTGAATATCTTACACATGCTGAATGGAAAATGGAAGGGAGCGCACACAGAAACACACACACATACTTACACACACAAACACTGAGGCCATGTCCACACTGAGCCGACTACATTTGAAAACTCATCATTTTCTCACTGTTTTGGCCATCCAGTCATGTTGTCCATAGCTTCTCGAACTTCTCATAAACCCTCTTCATCTTTTTTAAATTTAAGACTGCCAATTTTGAGCTGTAGTGTGGACGGAAAACTTGCCTCCTTACAGACAGTCAGGTGCTGTGAGACAACTTCCTGTTGCCTTCTGCCTTCTTTGTGTTATTTTAAATGCCAGGCTAGCTCTGTTTTGTCTTTTAAATCTCTTTTAAAGAGGTTTGTTTTATCCCCATTAGTTGCTGTATCGGTAGCTCTTCCTGGGGTCCACATAATGCATTAACAATACTTCAATGAGTATCCCTAATTCCCTATCTTATTTATACTTATTCAAGATTACGACAACAGAAACATGTATCAATCAACCATCATATTGAAACACAATATAAATTATCATAGAAAGTAGGAGGTGAAACAACAATTTACACTTTCTGAGATCTCACCAGACGACACTGTAATGCACTATTTTGAAAGAGGCATTCATTTGGCATTTCAGTAAACCTTTTGATGATGCAAGTCATTTCCACATGTAACCAGACTTTTTAGGTTTATGCACCTTCGTGGCACACGACATGGTAGTCCACAAAGTTAACAGCCTCCCAGTCTGGTCTGGGATAATTACTCCGGACTGAAAGGCCATCGATCAAAGAGCAGACGAGGCGACCAAGGCTGCCTGAGACGACTGGCCTTCTCAAAGCTCTAAAAATCAGAGGCGACCGCGGCCTTGAAGCCCGCAGACATGAAAGGCCCGGCCAGACCAACGCACCTGACACGGCCCGAGCAAACACCGTCCCTCAGCATTTCAGCTCAAGTTCACAGTGTGTGAATCCAATTATAACTTTCAGATAAGACCTGCTCTCTTTCGAGATTAACTTTAAAGCTAAATAAATACTGCAGTTATTAAAAATATTTAAAAGTTTGGCAATGACCTTACTCTGTGATATAAGCAAAGCCCATGAGCTCCAACAAGATGTTTCTCTTGGGTTGAAGAAATAGTATACTTTTCTTATTTTTGTGTACTTTGCAGCACTCAGTTCAGTTTTCTTTTAAATGATCTAATCTTTAAACATGCCTGAACAAATGAATTTATCCTCAAACGAATCTGAGAAACTAATCTGTTTAAAACTGGACCGACATTGAAGCACTGAAGAAGGAGAGATATGGCCTACAAGGTTTTAGGGAAGTGAAGGTTTTTAGGATTTAACTTATGAATAATGAAAAAATCACAGGTTTTATTTTAATATTAGACCCACTGTGTTGACACCTTTGTCGGTACATTTGATGTAACAGCTGGTTAGGAAGAGGAAGACTTAAAGATCTGTTTAACAAAAAAACTGGTATTCCTCAACTGCTGTGCCACATGATGCTAATAGCTAACGATGATGCCAGTTCAGTTATAAAGCACTCTCTCACCGTGTTTCTTCCCTGCTTTTGATTAAGTCTTGAAAGGTTAATTTTTCAGACTGGAAACGCGTAAAGAAACACTCTTGACGGATCCACATTTAGAAAAAGGTTCTGAAAATGTGTTTTGCTCATCAAGCAGACAGATAATGAACTGTGTTTGTTATAATTATCTACATGAAATGATGAATGGTGTGAAATCAACAAATCTCAAGTGTGCAAGAGATTGTAGAGGAAGGAAAAAATAAACATGCCAAAAGAGACCGCAATTAACCACGGGAAACAGACAGGAAGTTTATTCCATCTCTGCGTCGCTATAGCAACCTAGCAAAAAAAAAAAAAAAAAACAGCACAGGAAATGAAAAGAGGAGGGGTGCAAGGGGAGGTTTCTCAACTGGTTCACACATTTTCCTCAAAGCATACGAGCTGAAACTTGCTTTGCTGAATGGCACCTTTAACTGAATGAAAGAATTCAAGTTGACTTATCATTCATTAGTTAACAGTCTAAACTTTCACACAGAAGTATCGCACAAACTTACGGTACATTACGGTAACAATGAAGAGGCTCACCAGCAGGTAAAGCAATGTGTTGACCCTGAAAGATCTGGTCATTTTGTCCAGATCTTTGAAAAAAAAAATATTCCCTCCATGTGTTTCTCTGTTGCGGACGCCACGGATATGGAAATGCTCTGTGATCGAAGAAAAGTGGCGAGCTTGACAAACTGAAAATCCCTTGTTGGCAAACAGCTCTGAGCGTACCAATGAGCAGCTGCCTCGTGTCCCTGCCAGTGGAGGAGATGTCTGCAAGCAAGCGCCTTGAGATACTGTACCACATCACAGGAGCTTATTAAGATTTTCTTTGTCAAAACTATAACAATGAAAGTAGTGTGGGTGATAATAACAGAGATGATATCCAGCAATGATGCATCTAAAAAGCTATCCCTGTATCGGTTTCAGCTGAAGAGGAGACTCACTGCAGACAGACACCAGAGAGAAACCTTGACATACTCCTGTATACTCTTTTCAAGATACTCTATTTAATTCAACAACATTTGTCAAACTAAAATTGAATTAATAAGACCTTACTTTACTGGCAGACTTCTTATAAAAAAAAAAAGCCTCCTGTACTGGACTGAATAATTCTTAAAATAAAAGCACCATCAGACTGCTCAAGTTTGCAGATGACACCATCCTGGTTTGGGCCTCAGAGATGAACTGTTCTGCCGTGAGCACCAGAACCAAACATTCATGCGAGGACATAAAATTGACATTGACCTCAAGGAAACTTCCTGATCACCACCAGTGGAGGATGTCCTGCAGCAGATGACAATTTATACCCTAAAGAACAACCTTGAGTTGTCCTCACCAGTCAGCGGGCCATTACCTGTCAGCTGTCCACTATCAAGACGCCGCATGACACCATGAAAGACAAGACAAAACAGCGGGGGAGGACGGCTGGCGACACCGTGTCTACACAGGCCCCCCCAACCAGTTTTGTCTCCTGTGCAGATTCATTAAAGATGCTCTGCTCTTTAGCTGATAGACAGTTGCACTTTTCTTCTACCAATTCTCTTTGACAGTGTGGCTGCGGTTATCTCTGTTTCAAATGCCGAACAGACACTTGCTGTCCCTCCATAATTCCATCGCACTCCTGGGTTGACGAAAAGTTGGTTTAGAAACAAATTCTGTTAAAAAAAAAAGTTGTTGTTAAACGTAAATAAATGTGCATCGCTTGTATTTTAAAGGTTCATGCTCCGAGGTTTCAGCTAGGCTTCCAGTCACAGGATTTCTTTGAAAATTAAGTGTTGAATTTGCATTAACATTAATGGTTGATCCAACTTGTTCCTCGGCAGCGCAGTGTTTCCTCTTTAGGCAATTCAAAAAAAACTCTAACCCTAACCCCACTTAGCAAGTCAAATGTAATTTCATTGATATTTTAAAGGCTGACCCACAATAACCTGTGTACCTGTCGCAACACTCATTGTGCTATGACTGTAAACCTGTTTCCTCTGCATATACTCTCCTGATCACGCCGTTTATTACTTTCTACTTTACAGCCTCATGAATTCTCTCTATTCTACGAGTGACCTTTTCAGGCTGTTACTGCCACTCCGCTATAAAGTCATGCAATACTGTGCCGTAACAAGGGACATACTACTACATATAGATATACATGTATATTCTACATAGAGTGGTTTGCATACATAGCCTACCATCTGTTACTTGTTTTACACTGTCCTTTTGCAGCATGTACAAGAAGTGTATGATGATTCTGCATGGCGTTATACACAAAGTGTACTTTGGGGGCATTTGGAAAAAATATGTGATTTTGATTCTAATATGTTAATTGGTACTATAAGATTAATAAGAATACTTTCTCTGTCAGTGCTTTCTCTCTTGCAGGTATAGCTGGTATCCCATTACTCGCATGAGACACCACTGTAGTTTTGCGCTTTAGGCAGTAAAACCCAATACATCAGCAGAGAGAAAGCTAGGCACCAACCCACACTTCACTGAACACTGCTGGTACTGATGCCTTTTCTACCATTATGCTATAGGCCACTGTACACATGAGGGGGAGAAATGCAGGGGATGGATTGTGAGGGGGAAAGATAAAAAAAAAAAAGTAAGCAGTAGTTTGCCTCTCTGGTGCAGCAAAAAAGTGGCCCATGTTCTAGAAAGTATACGGTGTGACATGCCGTCTATCCAGCACAAACAACACTGGTAAGTCTCAACACTAAAGACTCCTGGAGCTCAGCACAAAAGTTTGTTGCTTAAGTTGCCTCTGAGATTCAAAACAGCTCATCTGTGTTATGGTAGCCTGGTGGAGCTGCAGATCAGAATCAGATTGGAAACATAAATTAGCTGAAAAAGATCCAACACAGCCGCAGTCGGAGGGTTTAAAGGTTTACTTCTAATACCGCTTGAATGAATTCCACAAGGGCTGAAAGAACTGTTGATGGAGACAAGATGGCCTCCGATATTGACTTTCCTAGGTATCCATTAGGGCCGGGGATTTCTTTTAATATTTATGACATTTAAACAGTTACGTAACCCAGAGAGAGCGAGCAAATGTCAACAAAACAAAACGTCATCAACTAGCGTGACAATTAACATAAAAGACATTAAAATTATGAGTAGTTTCCATAAGGAACATGACTAACACTGCTTGTATCTGGAAACTTAAATGTAGTTATGTAAGTTAAGTCATTTTAGCAGTTAGCCTTTACTTCTGAGGAGTGTGGATGTAGCCTTTTAGGGACTACAGATATACTGTTTCACATTTCCAGCAAAAGTGAAGGGATGACTCCATAAAAAAAGACATTTGTGTAATAAAAGATAAAAAAATGGTATGCTTAAGTTGATCTCTGTGTACCGTTGCCGTGTGTGTGATTGTAATGCGTGTGTGTGTGTGTGTGTGTGTGTGTGTGTGTGTGTGTGTGTGTGCGTGCGTGCGTGCGTGTGTGTGTGTGTGTGACTGAGCGAGTACTCCACAGGAATACGGAGCACCACCGCTCTCACAGAGAGCTCTTTGTGTGCGCACATCGCCCCTGAACCGGCGTGTCTACCAAAGCCTCGTTGCAGCTTTGTTTGGCTTGCTTTGCTTTTGTTTATTCCACTTCCTTTCAGGTTCTCCTCTCTCTGCAGCTGACCAGAGCGATGGCCCCGGACTCCGAAAGAGGGAGCGAAAGAGACTAAGAGTGAGAGAAAGTGGGAGATAGACAGACACCAGACAGACAGACAGACGAGCGCTCTGTGAAGTGAGTTTGGTTTAGAGTGGGGACAGGGTAATTGACATATTACCAGACGAGATGGCAGAGAAACAAAAGCTTGTTTGACATTTTGTTAACTGCAAAAAAACTGACTCAAAAATAAACTGTAAATGGGATTGAAATGGACACTAAAAATGCGAAAGTTCCTGTTTTTCTCACAGGAATGAAAAGGCCAGTAACAAGTGAATCTGTTGAGATCATTTGATTAGCAGTTGATTGACCCAGCTGTAATATAAATGTCCATTTGTGCTCCTCCATTTGTATTTGAAGAGCGCAAAGTTTGTGAAACTAGTAAGAAAACTAAAGCCATCATCATAAATTAAACACCATAACTTGTGCCACATCCCTACATTATCATATAACAGATAGGCATGATGGTCAAAACTATGAAAAATAAAACCCAGTCTTTTAAAAACAGACATGCAGGCGCACACGGTCACCTTCATTGGGGTCAGTGACATCCTCCCGGCCGGTTATAGTGCCAAAACAGACCTGTTTGCTTTCAAAACACACTCTGCCCCAGTGATAATCGCCATAGTAACCGGAGAGCTGAAACCCTAAGCTATCTGGACCTTTCCACACGTTAACAATTACAGTTCACCGAAGCCGACATGCACAAGACATCAAACATTGAGGTCAGAGATGACCAGACAAAGCAGATTAATTCATTAACACGGTTACACTGACGGCGAAGCCTCGGAGTCGACGCTCGACAATGAAAGCATTCCCTTGACAACGCAGCCTGGCGACGGGGGCCCTCTGCCTTCATCCAGGAGATGGCATAAAGAAAAGGTGGAGATAAGGTCTCTTTGCTGAGTGCATATCGCTGTTTTTTTTTACCCGTATTTATCCAGGGTAGATTCACTGAGCATGAACGTCCTGCTCCTCACACACACTGGAAGCAACCCAGTACAATCGCAGTCTGATCTAAAGGCCACTGAGCAACACCAGCGGAGAAGTTAGGGGTTAAGTGTCTTGCTCAAGGGCACCTCCGCAGTGGTAATGAGATAAATGCAAGTGCTGCTCTTTCACTTCCCTTCCCAGATCGATTACAACGTTTAAATCACCAGCTCTCTTTAGGGCCACCGCTGTCTTCCAAAGACTGACGGTGATGCTTTATCTCTAAATGAGCTCTCTTTTATATCATTTACATTTACTGTCCTTCGCCCTTCAGGAGGACAAAAACGCTAATGGCTCACTGCTTAAAGGGAAGTTGGCGTCAAAGGCAAAACAAGAAATAGAAAAAGTCACATCTTTGACCCACTATGCTAATCTGCCTCCTCTTTCTAACACTGTCTACAGGAAGTCAGAGCAAACTGCAGAAGTTGCCCTTGAGGTCAAAGACACGGCACTTCAGTCTCCATATTCCATTAAATCTCCAAGTTAACCTTTCATCATTCATGATCAAGGTTTTTATCATGCACAAAAATCAAATATTTAAAAAAGAATTTGCTAAGTGTAACTCTCTGTGAAACCCTGCACTATCTTCCTGTCTATGTGAGGCAGAACAGTGTTGAAGGGAAACATTAAAAGTAATGCAGCAGCAGGTCTTGAAAGAAAATGATGGTGAATTTTGGGTGCGATTTTTTTCCGGTTTGTCTATAACACCCCAGTCCGCTAAAAAGAAGCATTTCCCCAAAGATTTTTTTTTTCTACTTGAAACATGCGTGTTTCATCAGCAAGTTTGCAGAATTTTCTGGATAAAATGAAAATCTCGGGAACTGGATTGATTTATTTCCTCTCTTTCACCTTCTTCAATGCCACCAGAGGAGTTTCCTTCCTTACAACTCATTCGCTTCTCTTTTTTGTTCACCGTGTTCCTCCTTTGTCTCGATTACCTATGTTAGATGTGTTTTTCTGCTCTCACTGCCAACACAGTTTGTCATGTCGTGTTAGGCAGTCTTGTCAGTTGTTGACGCCACGATGGGTTTGTTTGATGCTAAGGATCTTCCAGCTGATGCAAGCAGAATCGTTGTCAAATGAGAACAAAGAGGACAATGAGGTATGAATCACAACTACAATTTCAAAATTTGAGACTGCAGTCGCATTAGCCAGGGTTCCTTCTAGTGTGGGCTTAACTCGTGGTGGTAGGCAGCGAACGCAGGTCTAGAAAAGATTGGGGGTCTTGTCACACTTTGTGTATGACGGTTACTGTAGAAAAAGACAAGAGCTCGGGAACGGAATTAAAAATGTATGTAAATAGGCTATATAAGTCATCACACTAGACTAAGAGATCAAATAATTTCGGCACCATCAGCAGAAGGATCAAATGTTTGATATAATACATAACTAATTAGACTGGCTGCTGTGTTATGTCACTACACTGCTATGGATTTAGACCGTGGTAGTGTAGGAAGTCTAAGCTTTTCAAGGGGAGTTGTCTCCCCTTTCATAGATCATGGTAGGAAATCTTTGTTAAATCATGCACTCTTGCACAGAATTGAATTCCAAATGCTGCCTTATTGTTTTCTACAGAGTGGTCTTTCTACTTTGCTAGATGATATTGCAAGTATGCACGTTCATGTGAAGATGCACAAGCACAAATCTGGAAATTAGAAAAGAGGAGACTGAGAGGCAACAGTGGCATTCACAGCAGTGGTGCAACATAAGGTATAAGCTTAATTGGGGCGGCTGTGGCTCAGAAGGTAGAGCAGTCCACCAATCGGAAGGTCGGTGGTTCGATCCCCGGCTGCTCCAGTCACATATCCTTGAGCAATTGGTCCCGAAGGCATAGCCATCGGTGTGTGAATGAGTATTTAGATTAGATCCTGATGGGCAAAGTTGGCACCTTGCATGGCAGTCTCTGCCATCAGTGTGTGAATGGGTGAATGCTGACATGTAGTGTAAAGTGCTTTGAGTGGTCGGAAGACTAGAAAAGCGCTATATAAATGCAAGTCCATTTACTTAATACACAAAGAGTAGCACTGTTTTCAAATATCTTAACTGTCAAATAATCAAAAACTCATTTAAATGAAGAAAGAAAAATACAATTTCATTGTGTGCATAAAAATAACTCTGGTCTGCAGCGTCTTTTTAAGCACAAACAATGCTCAAAATAAAAGCAACCCTCTCTTCGAGTGCTGTTTTAAATGGCAAAATGGACAATCCAACAAATGTGAACGCACACCTGGGAAAGTGTGGAGGTGAAGAGCATTTTAAGCAATGCCACAAACCAATGATAATTTACTGTTCAGCATCTGCTGTAAAAAATATTCCATGCAATTCTTTTTTTTTTTTTAAATTAATTTACAATACATTCTGACAATGGAGCAGAAAGATAAAATGTGCCAGCAGAAAAGCAGAGTTTCGATGTGGGGTCCAAATAGCAGTCAGAGCTTATGAGGAGCGCTTTAAGGCAGAAACTGGGGCAGAGTGAACCCAGCTGTCATTTTCATGTTTCATGTCCTGATATGAACACTTGAGTTTCTAAATAATGAGTTCCTGCTGATTCTAGAGTAGAGGAAGGATAATAAATTACCCTTTTTTTTCCAGAGGGTATACTTGCTCTATTGTTCTAACTCTGAGTAGCTTTTTCAAAGCAACCGTATTGAGAAGTGAGTATATGTGTGTATGCACTGCATGGCTGCAAATAAACAATTAATGCCACAATGATTTGTTTCTTTCTCTCTGCCGGAAGCTAACCGCAGACCTTACAGAAGAGGAAGGTGCTATTTCCTCCTCTGTTTCCTAAACAAGTCCATCTTCTTCTCCCACTTTTCTACATTAACCATATAGGGCCATTTTATTGTTGTTGATGCAGTGGTGTGTCCGACACAACATCTGACCTACGGCTAACTGCCTACAAGTTAATGCAAAGAAAGATTTGTTTGAAAGCTCCGAGGCAGGTAAAGTTTGTTTGCTCGCAGAGGTCTGTACGGGTCACAATGCTAACAAGGCAGAAACGTGCTGCCTTGATCATCTGTGCCATCCTGTCTGCTGAAACGTCTAAAAAAAAAAAAAGAGGCGCCGTCATATATGGACTCGCAGGTGGCGAGGAAGACGTGGGCGGTAAAGAATTGGAGTTAAGCTAGCTACGTTTTACTATATCTGTTGTATATTGTTATCTTGATAGCTACGCTCTGATTACTGTAAAGAAAACAGAAAAGAGGCACTGACTTTGGGGAATCGGCTCGTGGCTCTGCCACAAATTCAGTCCGACTCTAAAATGAGTCGTGTGGCTCAAAACACGGGCCAGAAACGGGCTAAAATGGTACAGTGTATGCCCAGCTTAAAGGGGCAGTTCGTCTGAATAGTCGATATTTGTTAAACTCATTGTAAGAGATTCATCAGCCAGGCTACATATCATCGCAAAACCACAGAGAATGATTTAGAATGAGCAGAATAAAGCTGCACTGTTAGAGCAGAGCACCCCTGACAGGAGGACAGATTCGCTGTAATAAAACCAACTTCAGTGTAAAAAGGTTTGTGTAATGGGCCACAAGGTCAGTCATTTATGACCAGTGAAAGTACTCGGGGCTGTACATCACTTTGACAGCGATATATTTCAGGCAAAGAAAATTTAAAGGCCGCCGTCCTGCTCAAATTCATCATTTAATTTTTCCCGTTAAAGAAATAATACCTCAAGGTTCAGCAGATGCCACATTTTTTAGACTAAGTCTTCACTTTGACCCTTTGTGAGAAAACTGTTGTTTGTCATGTGCTTTCAGTGATTTCTACAACAAACAGACATGATGCATCACATGAGAAAAATCTATGTTTTATTTGCTTACCGGTGCATCGTGTTTTCAAAAAGGGAAATGAGACAAACAGAGCGTCACGCAAGTGTGGTGTTCATGCAGGCAGGTATCTTAGTAAATGACGGATATGAAAAGTAAAAAAATTGTGGCACGACAGTATGAAGGTTGTTCATCCGGTCTGCGCTAATGACTTTGGGTGTGTGTAAATGCGTGTGTACGTGTGAATGCAAAACAAGAAAGGGAGCAACGAAGCACCGATACAATCCAGTACTAACGTCAGCATAAACAGACTGGACCCAAACAGCCGAGTCATATATCCCTCTGCCCCTTTAATTTTTTCTCTCTTTTCATGTAAAAGGTCATGGTTTGATCCTCAGACGAATGTCGAGTTCCTATCCTCCCTCACACTGTATTTACTGATACGATTAGCTCTTTTCTATCGCTCGGTAACCTTCAGGAGCCTTCTGTGGCCAAAGCAATCTGAAAACAGGCGTTTCCAGGTAAAGAGACCTGTGTGTTTCCTTTGCAATTTAAGAATCAGTAAAGGTCTGAGGAGAAACGAAAAGTCAGTTTCTTCCTGTAGTATCATTGCTGACAGTAAGACAAAACTGAAAAGTAGTGTAATCTGAATAAAGTATGAAATCAGAGCATAGAGTGAGGCATCAATGGATTGTTTATTTTGGCTTTTGGCAGCGGCAGCAGCTCGGAGCAATAACTCATAGTGCTTCTGTGGTCTGACCCTGCTCACTTCCTGCCTCACAGGAAACACGCTGCACAGCCCCAGCCCTTCCCTTCCTGTTCCCCCATGCCTGTATTCATACACTCACTCGCACGGTTTGCCCCCGTTGATGTCCGTTTCTTCCTCTCTTTAAGATTAACTCACCCACGGTCACTATCAGGTGAACATCACGCTAGATCATTTTATCCTGCAGGGTATATAGTATCTGAAGTTACAAAAAGAAAGCATTGAAACTGGAGAGTTTATAGCTCATAGCGAGCACTGGTCCGCCGGACCGCGAACCCTGACTGCCTCGTCTTTGCTCCTCCTTAACCGCAACACCAGACTGAGCCAATGAAAACGCAGCGCTCGGAAAAACATCAGGATTACACATGTGCCTGGGCTGGAGCTGGGCGGTAATTGAGAAGTGACAATGTTAACAAAACTGTTCTCCTGGAAAGACCAGAAAAGCTGTATTTAGGGTCCCTAGAGAAAGCAGGGAGGCCTTCCTCCCCCCACGCTGCTGCAGCAGCCCAGAATCCTCTATTGTCTCAGTGCCTCATTTCCCCACAGTCTTTAATCAAACTGGAGAGGCCATTTCTCACCACAGGCCTTAACCCACACAATTGAAATTCAATTTAACAGATTCTGTGACAGTGTGTGAATCTAAGAGCCAAACAAAAAAAAAACAAATCTTCTTAAATCTGATATTTCTTTGCATGTGGATGCGCAGAGAGTTGCAGTCCTATATGTGCACAGTGTTTCACAGAGGCAAAAAAAAAAGATGAAAGAAACCAGAAAAACAGGAAATCAACCTGCTGCAACTGGCAGCTTCTGTGGTCTCAATGCATGGCCTTCTGCCTCTGGCTCAGCATGCTTTTAAGGGCAGATTCACAGAAGAGTGATCGATAAGCTGATACAAAGAAAGGCTCTGAGTCACAGCATGTTAGACTTAAAAATGTAAATACTACCAACAGTACTTTAAAGGTATTTACTGTTGAAAAACACTCAGCATCCAGCCTTCCACCAAACTCAGATCAATATTACAACATACGCCATAGGCTATTTCAGATATGCAGCCTATAGCATTAAATGTCTGGCTCTGCAAGGCACTACAATTAAAGTGGCATGCGGTCATAACAAGCCGTGCTCCTCCTGCCCTGTTTTCAAACTCATCTCAGTGCAGCTGTCTGCTCTCATCAACTTAACTGGCACGGCTCAGCCACCGACTGACAGCAAAACACGCAGCACAGCAATCCAACACTCCCAACAATTTGTTATCACCTCTGCTCCCTCCTTCAGAGTCCTGTCCATCATCCCCTTCATCATGTTCAGTTGGAAGACACCTAAATCTGTGACTTTTCTTTTGGGGTTTTTTTTTTTTTTAGTTTGTTCCACACACACACACACACACTGCAGCCCATTTGTCCTTTTCCTCTGCATTTATATAAAGGGATCCTCTGTCAGTCTCCAGAGGCTGCCAAGAATAAAGATTCAGGTCTCAAATCAGCACGCGACTGGGGAAAGCGGAGCCACTCCAGAGCCGAACGCCGTCTCTCATCACGCAACTGGCTTGACAGCTCTTCAAACTCTACCAGCTTGTAGTAATCTCACAATAATAATATTAAAAAAAAAACACACATCAATGAAGATATTTTCATAAAGTTCTGCCCACCATAATTTACGATGACTTGTGTTTCTATCACACAGTGCTATGGTGCAGACAGATCTATTATTTGCTGTGTCAGTGGGTTGTTAAAATAAATGACACTGTTATCAGCCAGCTGTTAATGAGGAAGTACAGCTTCACAAACCTGTGGACTGATTTTAACACCTGTTCACTTTCCTCTTATAAACAAGTCAACCACTAGAGGTGTCCCGATTTCGATTCCAAATCGGAAATCAATCGAAATTAGCTTCTGATTTCGACCATCGAAATCCAAAGTTTTTTTTTTTTTTTCTCCGCCCCCGCTTACATGCGCGCAGTCGAGAAAAAGCCAACTCACTCGTGGTTTGAACTATAAACCAACACAAAAATCACAATTTACCACCATAAGCCACCATGTTGTGAACAGACACATTACATTACAAACACTAACAAAAGTAACATTTGCATTTCGGAACATAAAACAGCAAACTTAAACTATCAGTCCAGCACTCGGGACGAGGCAGGCATGATGGGAAATGTGGGCCGTCCCTTTCGCTACGATACTCAGGGCACTTCCTGCATGCCTATTGCATTTTACACTGCATGAATTAGCCTAGCGGCTTGCGGACTTAAGTAAGTTAATTAGTTAGTTACGTTTCCTTCCTCATCATAGCTCTTCTATTCTTACTTGGTTTAACATTAAGTCACTGCATCTCCCAACAGAATAACATCACGGTTGAATTTCAGCCTACATGCACGTTTTTTCAGCTCAACATTGTTGAATCAGAGCAGCTGATATTGGTAGCAACAAGCGGGACTACCGAGTGCCTCCTCTCAGCGCACACTGACTGTGTCCAAAGCTCCGCCTCACGGCTGACACACAGCGATCAGAGGAAGGATAGAAAAAAAACAAAAAAGAGAAGACAGAAGCAAGCAGGACAGTAAATGACAGCAAAACCGTATTTTTGTAGATTACAGCACACATGTAATGTACTGCAGAAGGATTTCTGTTTTGTTTTTGTAACACTCATGTACTGAGGGGGGGTCACACAGATACTGATGTTGAAAAGATGCAGCTTTTTATATTGCAGACTGTTGTAGTCTCATTTTTGAAACACTTCCTAAACAAAAAGGGACTTCAGTTCTCTTTTAAAAGAAGCATTTGAAAGTGTAAATGACAGTCGTCAGGGCATAAAACCAATGAGCTGATGATCTTTACGAATCAAGACTCCATAGTCCCACAATGGCATGTTTAAATCGAAACTCAAATCGAATCGTGGATTTGGAGAATGGTGACACCCTATCAACCACGGTTTTCAGTTACTGAACAAGATACACATGCCCATCATATACTTGTCTCGCCATGCACATTTTTGTACTGCTTCTTTTTTTGGTGATTGTCCAGTTCAAACATCTTACTAACCACACACATATTGATCCCAGAAAGGAAATCGATAAAAAGTAACTTCCTCCCGTTTTGCAACAAGTTGAGTCTGCCTTTAAATATAAACCTGACTGTATCTGAGTCACAGTTTTTTGCATGGCTTCGCTCCAGCGGAGCTCCAGCCATGTCTGCTCGTTCTTGGTTTAACAGAAATAGTTAACAGTGACCCCCGGCCCCACCCTCTCTCTGTTCTCCTACTCAGTATTCCCCGGCTAAAAAGAGCCTCAGTGTGGGAGCGCACCAAACTGAGGCCCCACAGAAAACCACATAATTACAAATCACAATAAAGCCCTCAGTGATGTGTCCCTGCCAGAGGCTCAGCTGCACCCTGCTCCGCTCCAACTCCAGGCTTTTGCTCACAGCTACACGGCCCCCCCCCTTCCTTCACTACTTTCTTTCAGTTTGCTAACCCATGCCCTCCTTCCCTAACTCGCCCCTCTCTCTTTCTCTTGTCCCTGCTGTAAATCTTACTCTCTCGAACCCCCCGTCCTCTTTGTCCATCTTTTTTTGTTTAAATTTGATGAAATTCAGCATGGGGATCAATAAATCGTCGAAAAAAAAATACTCAGGACAACAGTGCAAACTGGTATTGTTTAAGATCATTTGAGGAGAACTGCACTGTTGGGCAGTTTAATTGTGTATAAGAGTAGGAACAGTTACACAGACACAGGCTCACACAAAAAAAACCAGGTAAATAAGATGTGAATGTACAGTTTCAGCAACACTAACAGGGCATATGTTTACTTTCTGAGCAAGCACTGAACAGAAATGTGATTTTATTAGCTAAGGATTCGTGCCAGAGCGATAAAAACCTAATACAGTCTAATACAGAGCTAATGCTCCAGCTCTGAGCAAACAAAACTAAGCCAATCATTAAGCCGCATTCGAGTGTAAGGGGCAAGTCTCTCCGGTGATTTAAAAGATAATCATGGTTCAATTATTCCTGCAGGGCATCAGAGGTGGTCTAACGTTAAGGTCACCTTAAAAGTGAGTCACTTGCTTAAAACTGCCGTGCTTGTTAATGTGAGAAGAAGGCAAGGGCAAGAGTGACCATCGCCCCAAATGATGAAGTGTAACTGACTTCAAGGCACACAGAAACATCAATAAGGGAAGCTGCAGGGACACAGACAGGGAAACTAAACAACTAAATATGTAATATCGTTTCTGGAAGTGTTGCATATACAGTATTTGTTGTTAATGTGACAGCATCTAACTTTGCCCTCAGTTGAGTCCCCAGAGCTGCAATGGAAAAAAAAATTAAATGTGTAACTTTGGCACTAGGGTTGGGCGATTAGACAAATATATCGGCGGTTGTTTTCTTGGGCAATTTTTGTCATTTTATTTTGCTAATTTAATGCTCTGCCTCCAAAGAACGAGTGAGCAAACATGATTAAAAAAAGTTATTTTTATAAAACGGTCACTATATACATGAGACAGGTAATCTGAAAAAATCATGTGCCTCTGTGTCCTCCAGCGCTCCTAATGGCATCTGCAAGATTTCACAGACCGGAGGAATACAACCAATCAGAGCCGAGCTGGAGTTTGAGAAAGTTTGTGACCCGGCAGCCATGTTGAGATCAGTTGAGGAAACACCAAGCACCGCCCACCAGCCGGAGCAAACGTTCTCATTTTACAGCTAAAGAGTACACTACAAGATGTTTCTGAAAACATTTGAGGTGAGAAATAGGCATTAGTTTGATCGTTTGATCGAAGTTCGCGAGTGA
The DNA here is from genome assembly GCA_916701645.2 of Sebastolobus alascanus. NCBI lineage: Eukaryota > Metazoa > Chordata > Actinopteri > Perciformes > Sebastidae > Sebastolobus > Sebastolobus alascanus. Next base: position 96,834 of record CAKAOJ020000257.1, on the reverse strand, counting down.
TTGACAGCTGCCGCCGTTGAATGAACAGCCAATAGGAACGCTCTCTCTCTAAAATGACCTTTGATTGGCCAAAGTCTAGATTTTTTAAAGCCTGAAAACAGAGCCATGAGGAGGTGCAGAAGTCTAGTTTTCTCTCAGAACACTTGAATTACAATATGCTGAAAGATTATTATGGAATTTTTGCCCAATGATGCCAAAAACAATCAGCCTACTGCAGGTTTAGGTGAAGAGACTTAGCAAATTTCCACCTCTGACAGGGAGAGAGCTACAGTAAAGCCAAGGATCCAGACACCAGACACTGAAATGAAGACAAAACACAATCCTTCCCTATGAACTCATAGAGGTAGACGACGTGAGGTTATTTGACTATCACCTCTCTACTTCATGAAATCTTCCTACTTTCTACTTTCTCCTGAATGCTGTTACTGTCCCATATCATTATCTAGCCATTCTCTAACTACCGTAGCTACAGGTCTCGTCCAAAAAGGTTCAAAGGTCAAACATGGAAATAAAGGGTCATAAAAAAGGGATTGGTTTGTGAGCTATCGGTATTTTTATGAACTTGTGCTTCAGGCCAGACCTAGCTTCAGAGTTATCTCAGATATTCCTGATTAGTCAGCTATTGTGATTGCTATTGTGTTTACGTTTGCAGCCAGGAGAAGAGTGGCTCCGTCAAACACTTTTTGCTCATTTTCTCTCTCTGCAACATCGGGCACTCACCAAATGGTGGGCACACGCTCACTGATATCTCCTTGGCTTGTTGTTGTTGTTTTCCTTTTGTCACGAGTGTAATCACAGTGATTACACCGACATAAGCATCATTTGAACCAAAATGAACTCCCCTGTGTGTGGGAAGGAATTCTTAATAATGTGGATGAGACCATCTTATGCTCTACTTATTAGTTTTCCTAACCTCCGGCTCTCTGACATTCGACAACTGCGCTAGCAAAGGAAGGCACACAGCTCCTCCTCGAGCCATTGGCACAGTTGTTGCAATTTGAGTTATTTAAGCGGACAGCGCTGAACTAGAGTAATATCCAGAGTCGACATCAAACGAGAATTAAGAAGGAGTGATGTGAAAAGTGAGGATTGACGAACACTTTGTAATTTTTTAAAAAAGGGATTTACAGCCTGAAGCATAATCTAATTTTTATACAGTAATCAAATTATTAAGCTCCTATGAAAATAGTCCAAGTGTATCAGAAAAACCTTGTTTCAATTGGCATGTTAAGACAGTGTTTAACATTATTGGTGAGATCATTTCATGGAAACCAACCCTGTTTGAAGGGAACCAATAAACTAATTTCCATCGGGAATTTCCCACAGTTATGTTGTCTTCTACCTCCGAGTCATTGCTAATGTTAGAGCAATGTTAGAGCAATGTTAGAGCAAAAAACACAGGCGAGCCAGGGTGGTACTTAACCTCAGGATGAAGATATTTTCACTATCAGTGCAATAAGGTGCTTTTCCTTCCCCTATAAGCACACATACACACTAATGCAGTACATGTCTGCACACCACAGGCCTGTCCATAAACGTCTGTCTGTGGCCATAAAAAAAGCAACAAGATGAGCAGTGGTTCTGGTCTCATGAGACTCCCCACCCCCCCAACACACACACACACACACACACACACACACAGCGAGCACAAAGTGAAAGCAGCTCCCAGGTTGCCAGCATGTCTGATTAAAGCCTTCCTGGAGGACATAATCCCTGGAGCCGTGTCAGCGTTTTCTCCCCCATTCCCTTGAAGATGAAAACTCAGGTGATAAAAGCTAAACGCCTTTCCTAAACCCTCGCCCCATCTCCAGCGAAAATGAGCCATTAATAGGTGGTGTTAGCTTGTGTGCGTGTGAGTGTTAGCTAGCATGTGTTGCAGTTGACAGAAATGCTGTTGACAATATTTCTGTGACACCAAACATCATACAAGATTTCACATGAAACTCATATTCAGTTCACAGACCAGTTTATCAACATTAGCTTTTCACCTATTTTGTATGTTATTTGTTAAGTTTAGAGATGTTACGATACCATTTTTTTCTTCCCAATACCGATTCCGATACCCAAACTTGTATCGGCCGATACTGAGTAACGATCCGATACCAGTAAGATAAAAAAAAATATATAGTTATAATTATTATTTAACAGCTGTTTACAACTGACCATGTATGGATGCAATATGATTACTATCTTTGTTGTATGGCCTGGCTCAGGTTAAACCCTTTGTAAAACATGAACTAATACATACAGAGAATGAAGGCAATAGAACTTTCTTTTATCATTTAGTTTGTAAGTTACAAAGAACATAAATAAGTGAAGCTAGGAATAAATAACAATTCTGTATTCTCTTAGCTGTCTCCTCAGTGGACAGCCTGTGTGATAATTTGTGCCGCAGGGTGCAATATTCAGACACCCTACTAGGGTACTGCCACCCCTCCAAACGGAAACCTCGTGACCCCGAATAGGATAAGCGGTTCCAGATAATGGATGGATGGATGGATGGATTTTCCACTGTGAAATGTTGCCAAATGGCTGACATTTTCCTCGCTCTGAATACCGTTACCGTTACACTCTCCACTAGCCCCGCACTGTTGTTGTTTGCTATCGTCACGTGACAAACGACCTGCAATCAGTTCTTCTTCGCTTCTCTAAAACAGTAGTTGCCAGCGGCAGCCATGATACATCCAGGGCGACAGCACAGTGAAGGCTACTGTCGAGCGGCGAAGAAGAATTGATTTCCGGTTAAACAAGTTGATTTTTTTATGGATTAATAAATTATGGTATCGAATCGGTGCACAGACTGTCGTACTCGCCGATACCGAATTTTGGTCAGTATCGGACGCAGTTACGATACTGGTATCGGTACAACTCTAGTTAAGTTATTATAATAGTAACAACAGCTGACTGTCCACAGCTTATTTGACTATTGGTTTCTTACTGTCTTTTTATAAACAACCATTTATACCACCTGCTTTAAATACTGCCCACACACCACACCGGCAACTGTTTTATTTGTATTATTTGTATATTGTCTCCACATGCAGATTCTCTGTGGGGAGGCGAGACGCGGCGGCCTGCTTTGACATGCAACACTAATAAATCACCTTTTCATCACGGAGGCACTTAAAGTGTCTCGTCTACGGAGAGCATGATCTATGAGGCTATGCTATTAAGTAGTAAATGACTCCATTGTTGTCGTCTTTACTGCGGATGTTAATGTGTGCTTTTATTTTGAACTCTCCGCCTACTAATCATATTTCCCTGGAACGTTTTTTTTTTTAACTGGTTTTAAGTTGAATACTAAATTCGTGCATTGTATTTGAGGGAACGTCAGCCTGGCGTCCACAAGCCAAATTATACACCACACGAAAAGCCCTCCACAACACGCACACACACACAAATTACAAGTGGCACAACCCAGCCTGCGTTGCCAAGGATATCGTTTTAAAGTTAGAGAGCTTGGTATGGGCTCTCGCACATATTTCTCCATTGTGCCCTGCTGCTTTAAGAGTTGTTGTTTTTTTTTTTTATGGGGTGGAAAACAAAACATATTTTATGGCTCTGCTGCATTCTTTCCAAAAATCCCTCCTAGCTTGAGGGGTGTGTTCAGACAAATAACAATGGCTACTGAGTATTATATCTAAAAGATGAGTTATAACAGTCCCAAAGCATCACAGATTTTTAAACTCCACTCATTGTGAGCAGACACACCGTGCTATTGGCTAATTAAGGGGTGTGTATTGTAGAGCTGGAGCATATGGCATTTTCACGATCTTATCTTTACTGTGAAGTCTGCCACTTGCATTGTAAAATTCACACACTGACACGTGAGTATTGTTAAAACTGCTGTCATTCTCAGAGAACAAGTGGAGAGGGGGGAAAAGAATTGCGGCTGCTTTCCTTTCGTTTTTTTATAAGCAGAGTGTTTTTAAATGCAAAAAAAAGCTTAAAATCAGACTTGTTTAAGGGCTTCACTGTTGTGTGTTTAAGAGTCAGTGACAGACAGTGGAGCCTACAGTCTGAGGATCAGAACCAGCCAACTGACACAGGATGGGTGTGCTGGTTTCCTCAACCAGCCGAACAAAAGGCAGATCTACTTCTCTTTTACATGCAGCCAGCTCAAAGAGGAAGTGACAGATTGGGAGGGGGAGGGGGGGCAGGCTGAAACAGGATATGACATCAATTCCATCTGCAACACAGTTAACAATCATGATCATAAATGGTAAAAGAGAGAGAGAAGAGAGAGATCTTAACATGACCGCAAAAGAAAAAAAAAAGTGTTTCGAGTGATATCTGAAGCCTGATCTTTTTTGATATGGGACATAACCGCATACTTTAGTGTGTGTAAAGTACAACAAACCTCATTAACTTTTTATTTAAATAAATCTTCAGGAATATGAGGAAATCCAATGATGAAAATGAGCTAAACGAGACGGTTATGGTCTCAATTTCTTCTCCATGTGTGCCGTTCTTATTTGACAGCCGTGAAATAGCTTGTACCCACGGAGGATCATAATTTGTCGAACAGAAGGAAGCTCTGATTGCTTTTGGAAGGTGAACGCAGTGTTTTTGATGTACTGAGTAATTTGTAATGAGGAAATACATTTCCTTCAAAAATCCAAGTCTAATTTCTTTGGCATGAATCGATTTCACAGCACCGACTTGGTGCCATTAATATTGCTGAGGCCATTCAGCTGTAGGTGTAACTGCATGGAGAAATAAAAAAAAAAATAGATTCAGAGAGCTCCACAGTGCAACAACTGCCTGTTCGGATGGTCTGAAGAGGGCATGAATGTGATAGAAGTTACAACTGCTTGTAGGGTTGTAACAGTGAACTGCTTCTGATCAATACATTCATTATAAAAGGCTATAATGTGACTGTAGTGATCTAGTGAATATAAGACCAATACTGAGGCTGAAACAGTGTTAGAATAAACTTGTCACGCCTTTTCACAAACCCTAACCACATGGGCATGGCAACAGTATGGTTTCATCTCAGTGACCTATTAAATGTTTACTGTTAACCTCAGGGTTCATTGAGATTTAAATAGAAATTATGTAAATCTTGTTTTGAATAAAGTGATCTTATTGAATGTTAGAGGTGGGACAAAAAAAAACGATTCACCTATGTATCGCGATTTTTTTAATTTTTTTATACGATTTTGAAATAGATTTTTTAATGCCAGAATCAATAAATTTGCTTCATTTGAGTCTATGTGGAGGTAGAAGGAAGTTACCAATTTTACTGTAGTCTGAGTAACGTGACATCATATCCGATCCGTATCCGTCAACCAAAACAAACCGCAGCTGGCCTCAACAAGGAAGTACAAAACAGCAGCGTGGATACGACCTGCACCCTCACATTTTAAATCCAAAGTGGTAAACACTATACATACAGTTAAGTATGGAAACACTTTGGGTTTCACACATTGGCAGGAAAAGCAGAGCTAGACATGATGGCTGAAGCTGCATGCTACCTTTGTCATGGACAGGAAACATTATTGTACTGCGGTTACGTGCGGTCAAGCCAGCCGTCGCTCTAATCTCCATGGTCAAATCAACTGACGCTACAACTGTAGAGCACCAATGTACTGACATTTATGTTAAATACACTCAAACAGCCCCGATGGAGCTGACCATGGATGGATAAAGAGAACGGAGCTGACGGTAAGAGCTAGCGACGGACTTGGCGAAGTTAGCGGAAGTATACACGTGTGCCTACGTCCGGTTTTCAAATAAGGTGTTAAAAGGGAACTGTATATACAAAATACATATGTGGAAATAAGATTGATTAGATTCTATTCACCAGATGTATAAAACATTACATGTCCCTTATAAATTAAAAAGAAAATACCACTAATTTGTGAGGGAAATATCTTTATTCTTTGATTTTTGGATTGCTGGAAAAAATTGTAATAACGCCTGACAATGACTGATATATTTGAAGTGTGTGATTTAACTTTTTCCCATGGTCTAGTGTTAAAAAAGGTAACCAAAATCACATTAAATCCTAATATCGGATCGCAATACTTAAAAATCGCAATACATATCGTATCGTGACAGTATCGAATCGGAAGATAGGTGTATCCTCCCAGCCATAAAAGAGAGAATACGAATACTATAGACAAAAAGCTCAGAGCAAAACTTTTTGGAAAGAAAAAAGTCTAGATCAGAGATTGCGATGAAGTTGATGGATTATATTTGTCCGGTTGTCAGACAGTGGAGAGCTGAGGACAGGCTGCAATAAATTGACCTCTCAATGCAGTCTTCACAGTGCAGCAGCTGTCTCAACATGATCACCCTGAGCCCCCCTGGGGAAAAAAAAAACATACCCTCACCCAGTGTGACATCTCAACTATTCCCACCATCTATCACCTTCAAATGGGCCCCTGTTGCTCAAGTTATGTTGGGCACCTCACTTGATGCTCTTTCTCCACTCGGATGAACACCAACAGAAGCAGCACAGTGTGACAGATCAGCCGAGGTCCCGGGTGAAACTAAATCTGATACTGGAGGACAAACTTTACAGAAGTGAAGAAGGGCAGCTGAGGGAAGAGATCACAAGCAGTTCCACTGTTTCCTGTGCCTCTGGGAAAGTGACGCCTCCCCTTTCTTTTTGACAGCTTCACTACATCATCTCATTTCACATCTCCGCGGCACCACACTGCCCCTCGCTACAATGAAAAACCTGTTGACAACATTTTTCGAGATAAGATCTCTGATGTAGCTCGCCCTCTCGTCAGCTAGAAACTGTCTGCCTTTTCACTCTTTTTGCTCGTCCTTCCGACTTTTCTCGACCACCTAGGACACTGAACAGCGGCTATACTAAAGAAGAGACGAAAAAGAAGAGACTGAGAGGATCAAACCATGGCTGCACTGCGAACAAGAGCAGCAGTGATATTTGTGGTTGAGTGAAGCCTCCCAGCTGATCATACAGACAAGCTCAATCTTCCAGTTGGTTAAACATGAACTGTGGCCCACCCTCTGCTTCCATCCTTACTTACATTATCTCGTGAGCTTTTCTACTAGGATTTTGCCGCCAATTAATTTCACCCTCTCTTTCTTCTCTTGTAATCCACCACCCTGGGGTAAAATGTACCGAAGATTCGCAGCATCCATTTAAAACTGGAGCGATTTTCTTTCCGTGGGTAACATTTTGACATTTGGCCGTTGAAGTGTGCTTTAGCTGGTTTCAACGTATATACAGGCACAAAGCTGAGAGTGCAGCCTGGCCCCCCCCCGGGGGAAGCCCAGGAGCACCAGACCTTCCAGTGCAGAAAAATGACAGGATAACCCGCTGCGGATGGAGGGGAAGTGAAGTGAGCTCATTTCCTATAATGGCAAGAAGAAGGAAATGGATTGTGGGAGGGGTTGAGAGGGGATAATGATTTTGCTGTATGTGTGTTTAATAACATGGTCAGACAAAGAAAGCCCCCACCCCCAGTCCCCCACTCCCCAAGGGCACTTGGAAATGTAAGCAAAATAAAGAGGCGAACTTTGACATTTCTGGTGATGCTATTGGGGGGGGGGGTCGTGAACTCGAGGAGTGAATTGTGTTTTTTCAGGACACTAGCAAAATAAGCAGCACTACAGGGAACACTGTATGGACTTTACAGAATTATGTCAATCAAGTTGGGGCTGGAACTGGAAAGTAAAGGTTTTTCTGGCCCTGTGGCAAAATATGGAAGAAAAACAGAATACTCACTGATGTGCATGAGCGGGTCAGTTAATCCAAAATACAAAAAGAAGACATTTTCTCTTACCCCAGTAGGGCTGGAAGAAAAAAATCGATACAGGATAAGGTGATATTTTGCGTGGCAATATTGTATTGACACATGGACATCAAGTATCGATCTTATATTATATAAACTATTAATCTCTTAATCCAAGTGCGATACCTCTGTCTTTCAGAGGTTGTAGCGGGCTCGGTCTTAAAGCTAGAGTGAAGATACTGGTATCATATGAAACTAGAAAACCTAAGGAAGGAATCCATTGGTACCAACCATGTCATGTTAGCTTGTCGGGAAGAACGCTAAATAACGCTCCAAAGTGAAGCTAAATTTTGATGAGGGGTCCCTTAACCTCGGACCTCAAGATATGTGAATGAAACTCTGAGATGAACAGAGTGAAGACTGTATCTTATTACATAAAATAGATGTTGACAAACTGCACAATTTGCAGGTAATAAATCGCAATATATCTTATCGCAATACTCCGCATAACGCAAAATGTTTAAAATTGCAATAAGATCGTATCGTGACTTAAGTATCGTAATAATATCGTATCGTGGGGACTCTGGTGATTCCCACACCTAACGCCAGAGGTATCTAGTCATGCAGATAAATTTAGATTTATTCACCCAGGTTTTCAGACCTCCACTACTGACAGTTCTGCAACCACCCCAATACAGCGCAAGTGAATATAACTTTGCTTGTACTGCTCACATCGTTGAAAGATGACATTTGAAAAGCTCATCAGCAGGATGTCTAACCACAAACAATGTCCCAGTTAAGGTCTTTGCACACCAAGTCCCTATTGTTCGGAAGCGTGTTTTTAATCCGTCATCTGATAAAAAACGTTACGCACAGAAACCTTTCACACTGAGTCTGATGCGTTTTAAGTGCGGAGTGCTGGGAGACGAAGGGAATGTTTATCATGCCATTTTGGATGATGACTTTTGCATAGACGGTGGCTCTGAGTGGTAAAACAACCCTCTTTTGCCTTTTGACTAGGGATGCACCGATCCGACTTTTTCACTCCCGATACCGATACCTGGGCTTTGGGTATTGTCCGATACCGAGTACCGATCCGGTACCAGTGATTAATTAATAAGCTACACGCCTCACTGTGTGGAAGTGACTGTGATCATTCTTTTATGTGTAAGGCAACATCCGGCTTGACTCAAACATTGCTTTCCTAACCTAATAAAACAAAACGTAACAAATAAACACATAGATATAAATTTACTGAATTATTATTTATTATTAAAATACTATATCGTACACCAGCAACTTGCAGCAACAAATTGGTCCAAACTAAAACAGGAATTAAAATTCCAGTCTATAATGTATATAGTATATAAGCATAGAATTGAATTGATTAGATCGGCCCCATTGTCACCGATATCCTATCCAGCTATTTGAGTCAGAAAATCGAACCTGTTCCGAAAACTTTAATGACGGACAAAGTCTCGGAGTCTGTGTGTAAACGTGACTGACACAACGTGAGGTCGTATTCATTTTTAAACATGCGATAATTTCGGATGAAAAATACACTTGGTGTGCAAAAGCCATTAGTCTGGATATTCTACAGATCTCATCTCCTCATCACCCTTGACAACAGTCAATGGTTTTCATCATTTTTTTAATCGTTGGTATAAAATTACTCCTATTGAAAAGTGAGGTGTTCCAGTTGTCTAAAGTAACCAGAACTGACAAATTAACTAATGTTTCAGTACTTTCAGCAGCAAAAAGGAAATGCCATTCACATTCAGTGTACTGGGCTGGCTCTAGATGTCTCTGATCTGATAAACTCTGCAGCTTGAGCCAAATTATATCTGCATGGCTGGATACCCTTATGATTAACTGGAAACTTTTTTTTTTTTTGTAATTTGGTGGAGCTGACCCTTTAAAAAAAGACATCAAGATAACTAATTTCTGTATCTGAGACTATATCCTTCTGTCTCTCACTAAGAGAGCTTTGCATTTTGCAACAGTTCCTGTGTCTCTGCAGGGAGGGATGTCTGCAGGCCTGCATGCTGCAGTATCTACTTCCCCCTCCTACACACTATCGGAGGTAAAGGGCGTCCACAGAGAATTAAAGGCTTGTGATCTGGTCCTGTGTCAAACATCTTCACGCCCTGTGGTGACCAGAACCAAGGTGAATCCTGAGGGCTGCACTTAGAAAAAGAGAGTTACTACCCACCCACACACACACACCTCGGGATACACACGAACACAAAAGAGGCCACACTGCCTTTCCTCACTAAAATATTCAAACAGCAGGATTAATGTAGGTATAAAGCAGAGATATGAGCTTTGTGCAGAGGTAAGATTCGAGGCAGTGGTGGAGGATTTTCGAAGCTATCAGTAGTTCCAGAGCAGAGAGGATAGTGCAGCTTTGTCCCTGTGGACTCGCTCTGAGACACACAGTCTGCAGAGCGGGCTTTATCTTAGGAGCTCTCCCTGTAATTGCAGGATATTCTGCCCTTTCACATACACACTCACAGATCCGCTATCCAGTGCGTCACACGGATAATTGGGCACAACTGTGGTGCAGACTGTTGAGTAAACACGGTCAAAGAAGTCAACCAAAAAAAACATAGGGGCAGCAGCTCGTTCGATAAATCTCACAGAATTGGCACATTTCTGCCGATAGTGCTCGTGGTAAATATCAGTTTACGATGTAGCCGCTAAGTAGCTGATGTTCACATGAGATTTCTTGGGGGAGCTGTGAAAGTGTGCTCTGCTTGCCAGAGACGTAGAGCTGTTTATACCTGAGGAACAGGTCAGTCTGACTCGGTTTTCTCCACCGGAGAAAGCCAGGTCTCTATAATCAGCCGACTGTAATTACACCCGCTAAAAGTCAGACACTGACTTTAATAAGAGGGAGGAACTCAGTGTCTATGCAGCGCTGACCACATGGGCTGACCAGCAGTAGGACATGTCACCTTGTGTTGTCATCAAACATGACTATCTACAGTAAACAGGTGACTGTGCCGGAGGCTTATCTTTGGGCTACAATGTGCTGCCTGCTTGATGTTGTTGTACAAATACTGCAACCTCATTTAAAAGGTTTAACTCCTGATCACATCCCTTGAACACGGAGAGGAAATTGAGAAGGAGATGGGTCTGACGGGAGCAGCTTTCCAGAGTTTTGCCGACCAGTCAAACACCTCTAATCGCCAACTGGCAAAGAGATAATAACGGGATCAGATCAGAGAGAGGTCTGCCTGAGCTCCCTCCCTGCCTCTCTAACCAGACTACCACAGTATAGCTATAGCTCAGGTTTCCCAGCTCAGCTCAGCTCTGCTCAGATTGATGGCTTTCGCAAATGGTAGCAGTGGCTGGGCTAGTCGATAGAGGCCCTCTCTCTCTATGATCAATACTGCGTCTGCAGCACTAAGCTTTGGGAAAGTTACCTAATCAAAGCGTTTAAGAGAAATGAAGGTAACCGTTTGTTCTACTGGAACCCACAGGGGGGAAACGGCCTTTGAAGATGTGTGACAACATAATAAAATTAGATGAGCTAAAACGTCACCCTGAAGTGTCTGGCTGCGGCCTTTCATTGCAACAAGGACATAAAACACAATAATAGAAAAAAAATCAATTCTCAAAGGGACAAACTGTAGTCACTTAGTGATATGTATGTGTATGTTTAAGCTCATTCTATATATTTTTTAAAGATACAATAACAGTAAAGAGATTTCCATCTTCTTAAATGTACCTCTGTCAAATGGCAAAGGTTCAAAAGGAGGTGTCGTGAATCGCATTACTCTCTGAGCCTTTAAAAGACCATTACTGACAAGATAACCAAAATTATTTTCATACCGCAAGTTTATCTGATGGCAACTGTGGTTAAACCTCGGCCAGAGGTGACGTGACACGATCTGCAGGGCGAGATAAGCGCTTCCAGGAAAATCCGTCTGTGACACGAATGGGCAGGCTTTAATTTCACAACTTTGGTATAGCTCTGATACTAATCAGTCTGAGATAAAATATATTATTAAAATCTAAGAAAAATTGAGACAAAAAATGGTTGCAACTCCCAATATTAAAGGAGCAGTGGGTAGAATTGGAGCAAATGTGATTTAAAAAAAAGTAATTTTTATAAAACAGTTGCTTTATCCTGACAGAAGTGCATGATCTGAAAGAAATCATGTGCCTCTGTTTCCTCCGGTGTCCTCCTGTGCTCCCAATGATCAACCAATCAGCCGAGCTGGAGCCTGCCGTCTATGAGCAGCTGTCAATCACTCGCAAACTCCAGTCAATTTAGGCTGCGCTGATCAAATATGAATCGATATTATGTTTCTGTAATGACTATTTCTCTCCTCAAATGTTTTCAGAAACATCTTGTAGTGTACTGTTTAGCTGTAAAATGAGAAAGTTTGTGCCCCTCAGACATGTTGACATCAGTTGAGGAAATACCAAGCACCGCCCACCAGTCGGAGCTAACTTTCTCATTTTACAGCTAAACAGTACACTACAAGATGTTTCTGAAAACATTTGAGGCGACAAAATAGGCATTACAGTAACAGAATATTGATTCATATTTGATCAGCGCTGCCTAGTTTGACTGTTTGATCGCAGCTGCCTCCGTTGAATAATCAGCCAATAGGAACGCTCTCTCTGAAAGATTTTTTAAAGCCTGAAAACAGAGCCATGAGGAAGTGCAGAAGTCTAGTTTTCTCTCAGAGCACTTGAATTACAATATGCTGAAAGGTTATTATGGAATTTTTGCCCAGTGATGCCAAAAATATACTGCCTACTGCCACTTTAAGTATTGGTATTGCTGCACTGCAATGTTGCTGCTGTCAGCAATAAACCATACAATAAGGATCTTTCACAACTTTCCCTTTGACACAGTGTAACAATATATACATTTAAGTTAAACTGCTGATATTTCCTTTAAAATATGTGCATTATTTTTGAGAAGGATCATGCAGCATATTAACGGGGAGGGTAGTGTGTTTATGGGTTAAATAATGCAGTAAGAGATAGAAAAGCAGCAGTTCTTACTGTAACAGACACCTCATGCTGCTGTTATGAACAGCATACAGTATAAATTAATTTCCCAGATACCATCAGCCGGTGTTTAAAACTGCTACTTATGCCACAGCTCCATTGGCAAACTCCTTTTGATCTTTCTGGGGTCTGTATGGCACTTACTTCATGATTTTGACAGAAGGTGTTTGATAGTTGTCTGTGTTTTCCAGCTAAGAAAGAGTATCATAATAATATCCATTATCTAAGTACTGTATATCTACCCTGATTTTTCGTAGGAGCTCACATCATCCAATAACTGCTTCCCTGGGAGTCCATCTCCCTGCTACTTCCTGACCAACAAGGCTTTAGCAAAGTATGCCGATTAATGAGCAGAGCATCCTCACGCACGCTGCAGAGAGACAAGATTTAAAAGAGGAAGAGGAAACGACTGGTTTCACATCACGTGTTCTTTCTTTTGTCTGCGGTTAAAAGAAGTCAATGTTGGTTCATCATATTGAGTGACCACATGTATAAAAACACTCAAGGTGACCCGTGTCAGAGTTATACAAGCTTCTCTTTACATCCCCTCTCCACACACACACACAGACAATATATTCTTAGCCTGAAAACACTAACGGAACAATTCCCATCCCGTGGCATGAGCAATGTAATGCGGCTGCCGCCTTCATTTTAGGTTAACCATTCGATGCTTTGATCACGAATAAAAACCAGCCGCGGGCTAAAACAGTATGTCAGTCTTACATTGTTCCGTGTGGCAGCCTTACTGCAGCGACCACGAGGGGCCGTGTAACAGAATCCAAGCCAACTCAATACTGAAGCAGCAACCGAGTCATAAACCGAGCCTATAATATGTACTGCAGCAGCGCATGCCTTGTATATCATGTCATAAGAACAACACGTCCACTATCCTCAATGGAAATGAATAACATTGCTGCCGCATCAGTTGTTTTTAAGACTTAAAAATAGACCGAGTTGTTTCTCCTCTAAGAACATGATCAACATTTTTTTTTTTTCCATCGCAGCACAGCCCGATTAAACTGTCTTTATTTTCCTTCATTTATCACCTCTACCCTGTCAAGCTGACAGCTGTGGGGGGGAGAAAGGGAGCATTCACACACGTGCTGCACATTTCTTTAATGTGCACACGTATCGAAGATGTTTTTAGTCTTTATGTGCCCACAGGCAGCATGCATGCATTCAGTATGCCAGCGTATTTACATAACAGCACTGCCTATAAAGCCTCTGAGCCGATGTGTTTATGTACAATCAACACAGAAGTGTGTGTGTGTGTGTGTGTGTGTGTGTGTGTGTGTGTGTATGTGTCTGTGTGTGTGTGTGTGTGTGTGTGTGTAAGCGCTGAATCATGCAGAGATATTTCCTACTACTATGCTGCTGTTCTCACAGTTTAAGCAGAGAGCACGTTGCCAAAAGGGAACTTTTCATTTGTGCTGAGCTGAAGAGAAAAAAAAAAAGGTTAGTAAGCCAAAGAATTGAGAAAATCAACTAAAGTGAGCAGAGATTCTTTTTGTTGTAGACGGGGAGGAGATTAAATGTCAATCAAAGAGCAGAATCAGCAGGGAAGCCTGTGAATGAGTGCTTCCTGTTAATGAAAGCTTAAGCCTCGACGGTATGAAGTCCTCCCTGCTACATTAACTAATGGCTTTCTCTAGGGGACAACTAACAAGACAAAACTATCTAACACACTTGGTAAGACATTAGGAGAAAAGTAGTTACGATAGAAATTCCTAATTGCATTGGTTTGTTTACACCAAAATATAAAGTGTGAACATTTGGATTACGCATTTTGTGGTTAGACTTCCTATGCTCGTTGGAAAGAAAGGCAGCGATTCAGAGTCGATTCAAAAAGAGATCCATCATTTCAGTAGAAACGAGGCATCTTTCAACCTAAACCCCCGCACCTCATCTCTAACTTTGCTTTAGGAGGGACATGGGATTACAATTTACAAGTTTATTGCACAGACAGGACAGACCTCTTACTGGTGTGGCCATGTAGGAAGCAGGGAGGCTTTTCTCAGCTGTTCCAACAGATAGCATGGCAGCAGATGGGAGTGCTGCAGAGCATGCCTGGAGGCGTGATGTAGCACCTCTGGAAGGATGTCACACCTCTATCACACATACTGCTACTCAATAGATAGACCACGATTTCAGCTACAAACCTCAACAAAGCATCCATTATTCAACGGATTACATCTTCCATCCGAGAAAGAATAATGCAATTAAACTGAAATGCATGTCTTTAACTTCAGTCTACTAAGAGGGTTGTACGAAAAGAAAAACATGTAGACACTAACGGAGCACGAAATCAACTGTCCGAAAGAATTTTGTTCAATCTTGAATAGAGGTCGACATATAGTGGATTTTTAAAGGCGTATATAATAACAATAGCTTGGAGCAGAAAAACGCAGATTAATTGGCCAATATCTTATTTACTCCTGCAGCAGCCTAGTCGGCTACTTTTGCATATGCCGATTTTAATAAACCAGTTTTTTGTCACTCTGAATTTTTAATTATAAGAGAATATCCTGAAGTGTGATTTGGTGGATTACATCATTGGAAAATGTTCCTATTTATTTGCAATAGGTGATGCTGTTTTGTGGCTTACAGCAGGACTGGCCAGTCTTACATCGGTTGCGCGTCTCGTACATTGTTAAATGCCACCCTTGCAAACCATTAATGTTCGTGCACATTCCCGGGGTAATGTGCGATTTCATTTCATGAATGGATGGATGGATGGTTACGTGGCTGGATTATTTGGGAGGATTATTTTGGTACAGTAAGCAAGTTAAAGTAACAGTGAATAATTTCTTTTCCTCCCTGTCTTCCTGTCTTGTATCGTGGACAAAGAGCTGATAGTGTTGCGTTATATATTCGAGAGATAACTATTTTTCTCCCCCTCTACCTTGACTTTGGACGTACTTCACCGTTTTGCATGGACCGCTGGCGGCTGTGCAGCTATCGGCCACTATCAGAGCCCAGTTCTCTCGATAACAATAGTTTGTAAAACATCCAATCGGCGCCGATTATTCGGCCAAACCGAGTAATCGGTCTACCTGTAATCTTGAAGTATTAACTGCATTTACCCTTCAGATAAATGGAATTTAAATTTCACTTTTCAGAGATCAGAAAATCCTCCACAAGAAATTGCAGGTTTGTATCCCAATGCAGCTTTTGCACGCCGTAACACGATTTTGGGGGGGGGGGTTTTCTCCCAAAAATGCACAAGTGAAGGGCAAAGTCTTACTTGCACGACGTGAGTCTTTACGCGCAAATTCACGAACACTCGGTTCGGATTCAGACCTCTCCTTTAATTCGTCTCAATCCCCCACACACACACTGCGCCGGATGGTAATTACTGATATGAGACCTGCTGTACAGAGCAGAGTATGTAATTAGCCTTCTAACCAGGGGCACAACTTAACAACCAGCCGTCTCTTCAAAGACCCAGGAGAGAAAAACACAGTATGTGTTCCCCATCACTTTAAGCAGAATTTCCTGTTTTTCTGTCAAGAAAGAGGATGACAAATCAGTTTTGTGAGTCTGTGATCCCCAATCTGTTACAAAATGCATGGGTTAGCTAAATACTTCGGATCTTTACAAGTTTTAGAAAGTGGTGCAGAATAAAAAATAATAATATTTCAATAATCCAAGTTGCCTCAGATTTCTCTGTTCACAGGATCGAAACCAGTTTAAACCTGAGCATATGTTCGGCGAGGTGTTTTCAATAAAATCATGGTCCATCCACCAAAACGACTTACTTGATATTGCATTGATTCCCTTGAGGCAATAACTGGAGTAACTTCTGGAGTGTGAATCAATGGGCATGAAATAAAATACATCACTGATGCAGGAATTTACTGATTTCAACTGTTAATTCATATAAATTATTGGTGAAGCAGCAGCCAACGGGACTTCCTTTCTTTCTGCATGTCTGAGCTGCATATCAAGTAGGGTTATAAAGCTTAGTCCATTAAAAAAAAGCAGGTAGTAGAAAATAGTATAGGACCATAAGCATGAGGGAAGTAAAAAATAAGATGTCCGTATGGCTTCAATATTAAAGGACATGGTAGATAATAGCAATGTAAGTAGCATTCAGAAAGTTAAAGAGGACCTATCATGCTAATTTTCAGGTACATACTTTCTACTAGAACATATTTACATGCTTTAATGTTCAAAAAACGCTTTATTTTTCTCGAAAAAGCCCAGTTTGCTCTGATTGGTCAGCTGGTCCACTTTGTCGTGATTGGTCAAACAAACCACACTCTTCGGACCCCACTCCAGCTCCGCTCTAACTAGTTTTGTTTGAGGGCATGCCAAATGAGCTGCTAAGGCAGGTATCATGCAAATGTGTTACTTGATGACATCACCATGTTACAGAAGAAAAGGCAGGACTTCAAGCAAGGTGTTTCAGGCAGTTCGGGAGCAGAGTATCTCCCTTTTGCGTTGGACTTTGTAACTTTGCAGACCTTTTACATGCGCAAAAAACTTTATAACACACTAAAACAAAAGGGAAAAAGCTTAATAGGGCCTCTTTAAAAGGAACACAGGAGACATTTAAAAGCCTGGGAAAGTGTCATTCTCTCTTTGCTACCAGGCAGCAGTACTTTGAATCAGTTGTTCTGTGTATGTCAAGTGTGTGAGCTCTAGCCAGTGCTGGGAACAGTCGGGGCTGTTCACCCTCTATCCAAACAGCAGCCCACTCATTATCAACAAGACCCCGCCATGTCTGACCCCTTCAGTTTTCAGTCCCGGTGGGAGGAAACCACTGCAAATAAGACTATTTATTAATAAGTCTATTTCTGACTGCCCTTTCACAAGAAATCAGACACTGCTCTGATCTGATCTTCTCTCTCACTCAACATCCCAGGGTTTAGCCTTTAACACCAAGGATGGGAACAAGTGCTGTTTCAACTCCAAACCTTCTCAGAGATTCTCAGTAAAGCATGAAGGCAAAATTCAACAGGACATGCTACTATTTTTTAACAATGTGAACTCAGGCCAAGTTCAAAGGATTGCACTAACACAAACTGAATTTCTGCTGGCATCACTGCTGTAAATTCACTCAAACAACTGAAAGAGTTCTGGTGTGTAGGCTAGAAAAACACTTCATTTTAAGGAGCAAAACTTCTCCTATTAATAGCATGAGCTAAAAATGTAACTTACTTAGTCATGGACTTTGTGCCTGTTATGTGCCTGGGTCATATTTGTACAAAAGTGTTTCATGCTGTTGCACAATTCGTCTGTGACAGACCGTACTCACCCAGCAGCAGCAGTTTCACTTCTCTCGCCGCCTTCTCTCCATCTTCTCTCAGGTTTTTATCAATCATTTTAGACCTCTCGGCCGCGGCTTTATCTTCCTGACTGACTGTGCACCCCATGGTTCCTAGTGCACGCTTCAGGACTGCTGCTTAGTGGGGGGCAAATATCACCTGGGAAAAAAATATATTAACGGGCTGAGTCCGAAAAAACCCTTATTTTAGAATCAAGGGTTGAAGTTGAGAAAGGCGACTTCCCCCTTTTTTGATGAGTGGCGACAAAACGTGACGGAGTCCGTTCATCAGCGAGAGGCAACGGGAATCATAGAACTCCTCTCGTTGCGATGGGAACGTGGATTTCTATTGTTTGAAAATTCCCAGCATCGGTGTGGAGAAGTTGTCCAACAGCCGAAAACAAAGCCTGAGCAACTTTTTGTGAACGGTCGACTTTTAGCTAATTCGGTAGTTCCTACAGCAGACCATGAGAGCAGGTTTAAAACACACGAAAACCGGCCACGAAGTTCGGGCAAAAAAGAAAAAGTATTCCAGCTGTTGAAAACCGAGCACACGGATTCCTGCTGCCAGTAGTGAGGCTACCGAACACACTGCTAACCACTTCTCAGAGGATATTTATCTTCATATATATATATATAATTGTTGCCGTTACGTATTCTTTCCCCGCGTTGAGATTTATCACGTTTGAAGCCACACCCGTAGCCGCCGTGAAGTTCCCCTCCGCCTCGACAAACAGTGAGACAGCGCCGGCAGCTCCAAACTCAACAGCAGCAGCAGCAGGGTCCAGCCTTCACCAAGAGAGAAAAAAACGCCCACTCCGAGTGCTTCATGGGAAATGTAGTCAAAGGTGGGTTTCCTTCAAGAGCTGTAGGAAATAGGGAAATAGCCTTGCAATTCATATTAATTACTGCCCCAAGTGGCAAAATCAGGAGTTTATGTGATTCCACAGGTGACGTGGTATTTTTTGCTCATTTATTTTTTAATAGCCTACATTTATGGTGTATAGTTAGCAGCATTCATCAATGCCTTATGTGGATTTCACCCATCACAGCCTATACTGTTAATTTTAATACCATAAAGTACAACAGTGATGGAAAAAGTATTCAGATTGTTTACTAAGGTAAAAGTAGAAATACCACTGTGTA
Source organism: Sebastolobus alascanus (assembly GCA_916701645.2). Lineage (NCBI taxonomy): Eukaryota > Metazoa > Chordata > Actinopteri > Perciformes > Sebastidae > Sebastolobus > Sebastolobus alascanus. The sequence goes on along the minus strand of CAKAOJ020000257.1, from coordinate 77,676 downwards.
AAAACACTCTATTGCAAGTAAAAGTACTGAATTCAAAATTGTACATGACTGGAAGTAGTTAAAATATTACCAGCTAAATGTACTTGAAGTGTCAAATGTAAGGATACCTTATACTATGCAAAATGCCCCCTCTCAAAATGTTATACTACTATAGGCTAGGTATTTAATTGGATTATTATTATTGATGCAATACTATGTAAGCATTATTTTAATATTGTAGCTGGTTGAGAGATGGAGCCATTTTTAACTAATATTGTATACCGTTAGGTTGAATCTATAACAAAGCTTCATATTTCATAAAATGATGTGTTTATCTCAATGTTTAATCTTAAAAATAATGTTAATCTGCAAAGTCATCTGTAACTATAGCCATCGGATAAATGTGGTGGGGTAAAAAATACAATATTTGCCTCTGATAGTATGAAACTGAGACACAAAATAGGCCCAATGAAAACTAGATAATTAACACTATAAGCAGATGCTCATTAAAAACCAACATTGTTACATTGCATGCTGGTCATATCTCCACAGCTGATGCCTACGACAGCACTACAGTGTCACCTTGTGGACTGGCTCTCTCAAGAGACACATTAACAACTTTTCTTACACTATTTTTGTACTGCAAAGAACTCTTATTCAAATTAAAATTATTTGAATTTTTTTTTGCCAGAGAGAGAAAATGCTATTTAATTTAGGTGAAATAGAATTATATGCATTCGTGGAATATTATATGAATAAAATATATATAAAAAAATAAAATCATATAATCAGTGCCTTATCGCAGAAAAATATTTGCTAATTTTTGTTTTTAAGTTATACTGTATATGCTTACAGCTTATAGCCACAGTGGTTTGTATAAAGCTGTTATCATTACACTTATTCTCTCACATAATCTACACAATAGATTGCATCCTTCAGTCTATTGCATTATAGTTTCAAGGTCACAGAATTTTAGCATTTTAATTCAATTAAATGCAAACTCTATCTACGAACTAAGTGTTTCACTTAGGAAGGATAATGTAGGCGAGGGACTGAAAAACTTTGGAATTACAGATTTGTCTAAAGTACAAAGAAGAGTCTTAAAAGTCCATGTTCAATCTCCTGTTTCCAGACGCCCATATCAGACAGATGATAGATAACAGATCAAAGTTTTGTTACCTCATTATCTTTATTGCAACATTGTTTACAGTACAATAACTGCCAGCGACATATTAAAATATATAGAGATACAAGAATAATCAACACGAACTGAAGGACAAAAAGGTTTAAAAGCACTTTGAAAATGATTACATTTATATTTTTAATCGGCTAAAACTTTAATTCCTATTTACATTGTACAAACTAGATATGCATATAGAATATAAAGGGTATACATTTATATACATTATTTATAAATGCTGGCCAATGTCAATATTTAATATGTTGCTATTCAATCATACACATGTCAATAAATCACACAAAGAGGGAGACTAACACCATTGAGATCTAAATAGAGGTCCTCAGAGATCATCTGGTATCAGCCACTAACACAGTGTATTATCCCCTCGCTTTGTTGCCTCGTGTTTATTTCTATTTTTTTGCGTGTTGTGAGGTTTTGAAATGTTTTATGAGTGCACCATTGAAAAAACTCACTAAGGTCAAACTAGGAACAGGAAGTTGGGGATAAATATAACCCAGCAGCCCCAGTGGCTGATTCACATGATTCACTCTGCATACAGATACATAAAGACAACCAAATATCTAGATACAATGGGGGGAAAAGGGATTAAAAGAGGTTTGTTGTGTAACAAATGGACTAGACAATACTCACTTACCCATACAGCACTCACTGTAGTCTGGTGTAACAGAGTTTATCATTAAAAATATATATGGAAATGTAGGCCAGTTCACCAACAACTCTGGGTTAGTAAGTTACTGTCTGCCAAGAAGCAGCAAGGAAGTCAGAAAATTGATGATATGCCACTGACTATAAAAGACAAATATAAGAAGAAAAACACATAAAATCAATCATTAACATTTTGCATTTCATCACTGGATCAGATTCAACCGAATAAACATTAAACATGAAGTTTTAAAACAACAGTTAATCCATCAATGGCAGGAGACGAACACTTGAGTTATACTTCTGATCAGAGTATAGGTCCAGGTTTAACAACACTAATGCATATAGGTACTATAGTTCAAATACAGTGGAGCCATGTTTTCTTTTTTTTAAACAACACGGACACTTAAAAACCTCCAACAGTACATCCAACGAATTAGTTGTTTTACAGAACGGAGCAGAGGAAAACGAACCTTAACGTTATTTCAAGTAATGTTTGAGAAGACATCCATGTTATACCATCGATACGTTGTTAATTTGCTCGTAATCTACATTAGATCGATTACTTCACCAAAGATTTAGTTATACAAAAGGGACATGCCCTTATTAAATCACATCTATTGTGAATTTCTCACAAATCATTTGCTTGCGTTTCAACTTATTAATGGCTACAAGAAGTTGTGCTTATCAACGGAAAGTGCTGTTGCTAACCACCGACTTGTCAAGATTGTTAATGAGACAGTAATCCCATGTCTGTCATTTCTGTTAGGGATCAAGCTTGTGCTGGACACAGAAATATTTACAGACACCAAACTGTTACTAACCACTTCATGAAGTGACCCTGTTGTTTGTTCTTTGTTTTGGTTATCTCTGATTACTTCCAGTAAATGCTCAGAAACAACACGTCATCCAGGTAAAAATCCTCCCTGCTCGATCATTAAGAACACTGAGCGGCAACTTTCTTCTTTTCATTTATCTCTTTGATCTGTACAATCCATCTGATGAGGTCTTCAGTACCATATAGAACTTTCATTTACACAGTAATACTGAAAAAAAAACTCTGAGTACAATATAGGCGTTGTTTATATAGTGATCTGGACAGCCAAGAAGAACCATTTCAAAACGTTCCAAACCTGAAACCTGCCGAGCTGAGTCATCAGTCCATACTGCATCTTCTGAGGTTTTCATCAAGTAATAAAAAATATACATCTAGATCATATTGTGTAGGAATGTTATGATAATGTGCTCCCAACACGATACCACATACTTTGTGGTTTTGCACGCCGCTCCGTCAGAGGTGAGAATGTTAACACCTCCAAACCTTAAAATAACCAGCAGCAGCACAAGTTAGTGGAGTAGGAGCTAAAGGCTGCACACTTTAAAGGAACAGTTTGACATCTTCCGGTCTTTATGCTAAACTAAGCTAAGCTAACCAGCTGTTGGCTGTAACTTCAAATTTACATGTGGTATCTATCCTCTCTGCAAGGAAGTGGGTAAGCCTGTTTCCCGGAAAAATGTCGAACTATTCCTTTAACTCATCTTTCTTTCTGTGCAATAGCTTTTACTATCACTTTCCTCTCTGAGTGGCAAATATGTAGTTATTCAAATAATTTAATAATAATAGACATTTACATCATAAAAGAATTGTCTATCATTCAATAGGTTTTCTTCATCTGAGGTACCTAAGATTGTGTATTATAATCTGAGTAGCAGTGTGCAGATCATGTTAGGGACAAGACAGGGATGGCAGATGCTCCCAACCAACACAGGGACAGGCGTATAAAGACAGCAGCTTTCTATATTATCTGATCTTTTACATCCACCTCACAAGGCACAGCCTCCAAACATCAACATTAATCTTTACGCACCTGGCCTATTTAGTAAATTCAGCTATCAACGTTCCAGGAAAGTCTACTAGCCTGGATCTGCAGTCGCTGTTTGGCAGGATGTACAGTGCAGTACGGTGTAACGTCATTAGACTGAGAGCTTTTACGGAGAGCCATCCTGAACTCTAGTCTCCTTCTCTGTGGCCAATATTCTCTAATGGAAAAGCTAGGGCAACGTCAGACATCATTCAAAGTAAAAACTGTAACATTACAACACAGATCTAAATCAACAATATAAAACCTGAAAATAAAAAATTGAAGGTGGTGCCTAGTGACCACTGGCGGCTTTGCTGTTGCCCGATGTCCAATCAATGATGATAAAGCTGAGGCTCATTATCATAAACAGGAAGCCTATCCCGGCAAAACAGGCGGCCTAGAAGAGAGGAGGATTGATTGGGTTAAAGAACAGGGGATAGAGAGATCATTGTAGTAACAATAACTGGATGCATCCTTCTCAGACAGCCTCATGATATTTACAGTAACTTCCATAGTAAATCATTGAATATGTGAATGGCTTTAAACAGACAAATTTGTCAGTGTTACTTTACCCATGAAGGTAAAAAAATCCAATAACACTTCATTTTACAGGTCCGCAAATTTCATGGTAATTAGGTGATAATTAGCAAGTAACCTATTTGAAATTTCTTTGGAATTACTGCCAAATTACCCCAATATTTACCTCAAAATGTATCGAAAATTACTTTATTATAAACATTATTTAATAATTATATTCCGCTATTTCCCAATAGCTGGTAATTTATTTAATACGTTTCCAGGAAAAGAATACAAAGTTAATTGATGTGCTTCATTTCCATGTCTGCTGATAAATAGATAATAATTAGCAAACAACTTCTTTGAAATTTCTTAAAAAAACAGGTTACATTTGTGTAGACAATCAGTCACACAATGGTGAGATTTGTGCCTGATCATAAGTGTCTTCAATTAGTTTTGGTTTTCCACCTCCGATGAAGAGCAGCGCACAGCCGCCTCTCAAGCCTGAGGGCCCTATTTTAACGATTATATATTTAGCATATAATTATTAAATAATGTTTATAATAAAGTAATGTTGAGGTAAATATTGGGGTAATTTGGCAGTAATTCCAAAGAAATTTCAAATAGGTTACTTGCTAATTATCACCTAATTACCATGAAATTTGCGGACCTGTAAAATGAAGTGTTACCAAAAATCCCAACCAATACAGTTTTTTAGGTCTTATTTTAGTCGACACAGATATTGATATTAGAGAATTTAAAATGTTTTAAAGCTACATTTCGGCCGTCCCTCAGAGAGTAATTTAAGAATGCAGGATTTTTTTGTTAAACCTCCTGTTAAACTCCAGTTTGACTTCTCACCTTGCTGCAGGTGTGGTCCGAGGTGAAAAAAACTTTCAACTGTACCTGCACCATTGCACAGTTGTCTTACTGTCTACAAATGTCATTGTTGTCATGCTCTCACCTAACCTAGAATAAATGTCACTAAACTGAACTTAATGTTCTGTTGTTCTCATGAGATGCTCACCAGGATTTTGTTGAACGAGCGCATCGGCTCCTCTTCTTTGGGTACAATACGGATGTAGAAGACAGCAGGGAATATGAAGATGAGACACGGGGCAGATGTGGCACCTGGAAAGCAGACAAAAATTATTCATAAAACTCCATGAATTCCCACTTCCTTCAGTTCTCATTACTGTAATTGCTGCTGCAAGTCTGACAGCACTGTAGTGATGATGATATGGAAATTAGTAGAAAGGAAAATAAATTTGTTTATTTGCATGTGGCAAACTTTGAAGTACTCTGCAGCACTTTGAGGTGGAAAGTATGACTCCGTACAGTAAAAAACTGAGGCTGGAACATCCAGAAAGAGGTATATTATAAGAATTGTTGTTTTGATTATGTAACAATATATAAGACAATGTAGATATGGAATATACATGCATAAAAATATACAGTACATGCATGTATAAAATAAATATAAATATTAGGGCCGTGTATTGGCAAGAATCTGGCGATACGATACGTATCATGATACAGGGGTTACGATTCAATATATTGCGATATATTGTGATAACTGTAAGCAAGGCGATAAATTGTGAGTTTTTAAATCTAATTTTAGTAAAACTGTCATAGTATAAAGAACACACCACCATATGCATAAAATCTGAGTAAACAAAGTTAACGTATTTAATGCAATCACAACAGTGGGATCTGCATTTGCATTTATCACAGTGCCAGTAACATCCAACATCATATCATAGCATCGTTGTGCTTTTGTGTGTAAAAAACCACCCTTGTCCCAGGGGTGGTCTGACCTACCAATGACCCCAAAGATGCCCAGGATGTTGGGGGCAAAGATGACCAGCAGGTTGATGAAAGTGAGCAGAACGACAGCAATGGCGATGTGACGGGGCCAGTTGAAAGTCTTGTTGGGAAACATCATCTGCTGGATCGCTCGCCTTACCTTTTTTTTAACAAAAAAGAAAATTTCAATTTTCACTGCATGAAGAAAATAACTGCTTAATGATTTGAGCCATGAAGTGAGCCATGAATGTGTAAACTGGAGGTGCTAAAATTGCACTTACTGGAAAGAGCACAATGGGTACAGTGAGTGTGACGGCAGTGAGCACAGCCACACGTACGCACAAAATCAGATTGTCATACGGGTCAATGCGGCTGTAGGTGTGAAGCAGCTCTGCCTCCACTTCACCTGAAAGAGATCGAAAAAGAGGAAGATAGAGTAGGTCCAAGAATGATGGAGGAAGGACACGCCTTCCCAAACCAGCTGGCAAAACATCATTTGTACTGATAATATTAATTAATAAATATATAATTATAGAATATGTAAAATATTAATATTAACTGTTAAATATTATAACAAATTGCAATGAGAATAATGCAAAAAATATGCTTTATTAACATCCTTAATATAGGTAAAAGGAATAGGAAAAATGCTACTATTTCTAATAAAACCTTCATAAATGATGAGGCCTTTACAGTGCAGTAGATGACGTCAGCAATATAAATGGTTATTGTAATATCTACAATATGACCACTAGAGGGGGCAAATGCATCATGCATTCAGCCTAGAATGGCTAGATAGATAGATAGATAGATAGATATAGAGAGAGAGAGAGAGAGAGAGAGAGAGAGAGAGAGAGAGAGAGAGATAGATAGATAGATAGATAGATAGATAGATAGATAGATAGATAGATAGATAGATAGATAGATAGATAGATAGAGAGATAGATAGAGGCATATGAAGCGAGAGACAGGATATTCTGCAGTGGGAGGAGGACCAGGCCTCACCATAGAAAGTTAGGTATCCAAAAAGGGCAGCCAGGAAGTACATGCCGTACATGACTGCAATGGAGATGTTGGCCACATGCTGCATCTTTTTCTTGGTGGGACTGAAATCAGAAGATATTGCCATGTGATGTATATTGCCACACACACACACAAACATAAACACACACACGCACACACATAACATCAGGGCATCCACTGTCAAATTACTATTTCTGCCCATACAGAAAGCATGTAGCCCAGTTACTACAGTATAAAACACCAGCTGCGGGGCTGCTTTAGTTGCAGGAAAATGCCTCAAAGATTCAACGACTAACATTAGGAAAACAAGCAAAAGTGGTTCAAAGCAGGATGATAAATTTAAACTAACAACATGCTACATCGTACAAGCAGTGCCAACGCATTTCAAAATAAAGGGAAAGCAGTGCACGTGACCTCAGCCAAGCACAAATCAGACAGAGTGGCTTTCCTCTTTGTTATGCAACTGGTTTCTTGTCCAAAAAGTTAGCAGGAGTTTTCCATCATAAGAACATACTTGCGCAGCTCTGTGTAGATGGGCAGGACCTCGGGGTGGCACACAAAGGCGAACGCCAGGATGGGGATGGTGTAGGCCGTCTGAAAATGAACCCCAACACGTCACCATAGATACAGCAGCGCCATCCCAGACGTCTTACCACCAACCTCGCTCTTTACTGCCCCATTACTCCCTCAGACACATCACAGAGAGCTAATTGTTTCCCTGTGATTAACTTGGGCTTGGCTGCGGACCAGCTTTAGCCTGTTTAAGAATGCCTTACTTGTAAGCTGCTAAGTAGCAGGGGTCGACCTTACTAGCCCGGGTTAGGAACGGCTCATACATCTTTAAGGGATGCTAATAAAGACTTGATATGAACAACTAGTCCAGAGCCGGCCCTAGGCAAGGGTGGTATAGGCAACTTCTAGGGGCGCCATCCATCCATAGGGCCGCCACAAATAAGGGAAGAAAAAAAAATTCAAAATTTATGACTTTTAGTATTATTTTTTACTAATACAATTTTAATACAACAAAACACAGCATCGCCCTAATTAATAGCTAATATATAGCAAGTGTTAATGTCAGCTATTCCCACCTTAAATTCATAAGGGAAAGACTATTCAGGTGTTTGGGGAATAACCTACAACATAATTTTGAGGAATACAGTTTTTTCTTTGAAGTGTGATCTGCATAGATTAATCTAAAAGACATACAGCTAAGCAGTTGCTGTGTGAGTGTATAAACACTATGATTAGTGGTGGAATCGGCTGCGAAGAAGCAATCTTGTCTAGGGCACCAAATTGGTCAGGACCGGCTCTGAACTAGTCAGTATTTGCTAATGCTCTGTAAAGTAAAAATGCTTCATTAAAATTAAGTCATGTTACAATCAAACAAATTAAGCATGAAGCTGTGATTAAGAGTCCTTCAAGAGTCCTCTCCTGTTGTGAAGGTATGTATGGCTGTGTAAAAAATAAAGGTACTTAGAGAAATGTCAGGTCATTCCCCTTTCATTCATTATGCAATGAATCCATCTCTTTGGCCCCCAAAGGGCAAACTTGATGATCTCACTGTAAGCAACAGAATGCCAGAGCAATTTTTATTCTTCTGCTGCTGACGGGAGCAGACAGCTCAGCGGTCACTGTCCATCTTTTGAGCATTGCATTAATAGCAGACTATTGTCTATCATTAAAGGGATAGTTTGAGTGTTTTGAAGTGGGGTTGTATGAGGTACCTATCCATAGTTAGTGTATTACCTTCTGTCGTGACTAATGTCCACTACTATTAGCCGCTACTGGCTGCTGATTGGTGAGTGTTGTTCCTTCGGTGTATGCAGGACAATGCTGAGTGTGTTCCATCAGTCAGTGGTGGGAAGTGCCCTCTTCTTTGCTGTTGTACGCTGGGGCAGCGGCATTAAAGCCACAGATGCCGGCAGGATAGACAAACTATTGAAGAAGGCGGGGTCTGTCCTTGGAGTCAGCCTGGATCCAGTGGGTACGGTGGCTGAGAGGAGAGTGCTGGCTAAGCTGCTGGCTATTATGGACAACACCACCCACCCACTTCACCACACTTTGGCCAGACAGAGGAGCACATTCAGCAAAAGACTTATCCTACCTCGGTGTACCACGGAGCGGCACAGAAGATCCTTCCTACCCACTGCCATCAGACTGTACAACTCATCTCTGGATTAACTAAATAACACCCCCCTTACACACACACACATACACACATACACACATACACTGTTACTTATCCATTCACCAGTGCAATCAGACATGCATCACAATTGGACATTAGTACTGGCACTTGCTAACCAGCTTTTAAGAGTATTTATTGCTAATGCCTATTTTTAATTTTATTTATTCTTATTCTATTCTTAATCTTGTTGTGTGCTTGATCTATCCCTTGCTGCTGTAACTCAGAAATTTCCCCTCGGGGATTAATAAAGTACCTACCTACCTACCATACCTACCTACATGTGCTCCGAACAAACGATATCCAAAACTCCAATACTTTATAACATGGCGTTTATTTACCGATCATGTCCATCTGTGTCCGTCACTTCTAATAAATTTTAATCTCTCGGTTGAGACATAAACAGCCTAAACATAATAGCATAAACGGCTAAAATATGTTTTGCTGCCGGCCCCGTCCACAGCAGTGTTTGCTTTGCTCCCATGCTGGTACTCCTCTCTGTTTCTCCAAACTAGTAGCGTGCCAACCGTCATCTACTGTAGGTAATACACTGACTATGGATAAATACCTCATACAATCCCACTTAAAAAACATCCAAGCTATCCCTTTAACTTGATAAAAGTGCAACTGAGTGCTTCAAACCAAGTGCCATTTCCATGCTTGGACTGTGAACCGTCACTGGCAACATGCTGAAGATGACATAAGTAGGTGGCTGTCAGTGGCCATGGCAGTGGAGGTGGATTTGCAGTTGAGTTTTGCAGAGTGACATGGACAAAAAAAAAAAACCTACTTGTGAGTTGAGGTTGGCCATTTTGGGAATACAGGCAGGATCGGGCTCCCCACCAGGATCCAAGGCACTGACATTCAGCCCACTGGTGGTGGCATTGAACACAAAGTCCACAAATGGACACGGGGTATTGAACTTCTTGTAGATGACCTGTGCGGTGCAGAGGAGAAGGCGTTAAGCAGAAACAAAAGGGTGTTGGACACAGTGAGCATACAGACAGGGCATAAAATATGGCGCCGAGAGAGAGCCGGAGAAAGAGAGAGGGAGAGCGATGCGTGCATTACAGCTCGCACAGTCAAAACTAGGTCAGAGAAAGACAGAGCACCAACACAGCCTGGAACCGCAGCATGCAAACATTAGTCTATGGCAATGAGTAGAGAGAGTACAGTAGGGAATACTAAAGAGATGGTGGGAAGGTGAATAAAAAATCGTGTTACAGACTGATCCCAGTGCATCTGAATATGCTGCCTTGATGTTTCTGCACAACAGACAAGAAACAAGAAGCAAGACATGTTTACATGCGGGTATACCGAGAGTCGGAGGACGTACCGAGATGAGGAAGAAGACCATGCAGCTCAGGGAGAAACCACTGGTGTATCCCAGGTATCCTAAAACACAAAGGCTTCATTAGCACATCTCTTACATGCTTATTCTGAAATATATTACACAAAGGCTAATATGTGGGATGTGCTGCTTAGCTCTAACAACTAATCACTAGTGGGGTAAATTTTCCTGTCGAGCCGTATCTTCTGCTGTGTGTTCTTCAAGCCGTGTGGTGAGCTAGACTGATTTAATGTGCTGGGAGTCGGAGCTCATTACTGCACCGACCGGCTCTGTTGTCCTTGATGTCTCGGCAGGAGACAGACTTCTTACAAGAGGTCAGCCAATACGCCCCCTTTTCTCACTTCCAAACTGGCTCTCCCTGCTTTCTTTTTTTCTCTTCTTCCCATCTGTTTTGTTTCATGTACTCGCTCATCTGAAGCGCTGCGATGCAGACAGACAGCGTGACACTTGACCAACCTTGCGAAAACATATTGGATTTGTGTGTGTCACAAGAGCAACAGAGGCGTATTATTTTAAAGTGAGTGAACCCTTGATAGTCTAGCAGTGTGTTGGCAATAATCAGGCATGGCTACACAATGAGTTCAGGTGTGACTTAAAGAAGCAGCGGGGGCATAAGCCGTGTACCGAGGGACAGCTCAGGAGGACAACAGTGGGAATGGTCACGGAAAGAAGAAAAAATGAGAATAAAACAAATGCAGGGTTCAGCTCTAACATATATATCATATGATACCAGTATCTTCACTTTAGCTTTAAAACTGAGCCCGCTACAACCTAAAAATCACAAGTTGCATTAATGCGTTAAAGAAATTAGTGGCCTTAAAACAAATTTGCATTAACGCGTTAATATTGCGTTAACTTTTACAGCCCTTATAATAATATAAAGATTTGAGACACATACATATCAAGGTCATCAAGGTGAAGGGTAGTTAGAGAAATTGTTATTCAAGCACAAGACCAAGGTTCAAGCCTTGATGATGACAAACAACACGGATGAAGTGCCCTTGAGCAAGTCACTGTATAAAATCCTATGAGCTCCTTTTTTGCATCTAGCCCTGCAGGATGTTGCGGAAAAAAAGTAAGTTGGCAAGCAAAAAAAAGTAGCAGATATCAGTATATTATATTATATATATGATATTATACTATCTGATCTTTGTTTCCATTCAGCAGATTGAATCCAAGCCAGCATGTTATACACGGTTACCCGGCACGGCACGGTCAAAAACTGTTTGCTTCCCGTCCTAAACACACCTGATCCTCTTCACCTGAGAGCTTACTTATATGCACTTTCACATCACTGCTCCACCTCGTGGTCAATGCCAGAACTACATTCATACATTCACTCTGTGTTATCCACAGATAAAAATAAAACAAATAAAAAACTACATTAAAGCTCCAACATGGTGGTTACAGCATCACAGAAGAGTAGCACCCACCCTCCGGTTCCCCCCCAGGTTAACACTGTTAGCTCTGTCAGCAGTGTTGCTGTTGTTAGCGCTGTTAGCACCGTTAGCTTCGAGCCATCGGCTCAGCTGTTGCCATGTTGAGAGCCGTGCGGAGGCAATAGAAATGCTCCCAATCTCACATTTAGCACCTTTAAGCTCGAATGCAAGTATTTAAATGGCTGAAAAGCAGTATACCAGCAACTTTTATATCCTAATTTCATAACCAGCCTAATTAATAAGACTGTTTTTTAAATAAAACTGGTGCGAGCTTGTTGCTTTATAGCATTAGCAGATTACTCAAAGAACATGCATCACAATAACGTCAAAAGTACAGCACTAAAAATGTGTTTTGTGTTGCTGGAACGATTTTTTTTTGTTTGCCCTTTCGAAGGGCATATACCCCGTTAACTCTCAAGGACTTGTATTGTGTCAACACACTCTGTGTTTATTTTTGGTGGCTTTCGGGCCATGAAGAGAACAGCAAATCTCCCTCACACACGCACATACAAACACTCAGGTATGTAAGTGACGTCTGAAACACTAATGAGATGGGTATCCCACTGTAAGAAGGACATGATATTACATACTCACCTAGCTGTTTCATGAGAGCCAGCGGTAATATTACTGCAATAGATACAATGATCACAAGGTAGTTCCCGTTCAGGAACCATTCACTGCAGAGAGGCAGAAAGACACAGAGAATTAAACGTATTGATTTGGAATTACTCGGCTCAAACACTCCTCTCAATCTCTATCCTGTTAAGTATCTGCACTGTCAGACATTGACTGAGAGGACACAGGGGAAAAGTGGGTGAACAGCTAGGAAATGAGGTGCACACAAATAAGGCTTACGTGATGGAAAAGCAGCAGCTGATTGAGGATTATTTTATATCTCCACAACTATGCCAAGTAGTTTTATTCACAGCTGAACAACAGTGAACACGAATTAAACTGGTTGCCATGAAATCAAATATCTGGAGTGGAAAAAAATAAGCCTCTTTGCTCCCTGTACCAGTGGACACCAAGAACTGGAGCTGGAGCTGGGACAAAGAGGTCATGTCCTCTGTATTGTTTATGGGAATGTTTTTAGGAGAGTATCATATAACACACACATTACACATGGTAGATTTTAGGCTAAATCTAGTATTTGAAACAGCATTTACACGATCATCTTTGAGATAAAATGTAGAGAAAATACAACGAAATGGTTAAATTAAAAAATAAAATACAAGTAACATTTTTTTGATGGCTAGTCAAAAATGTCTTAGAGGGGTGGGGTTGCGATGTGGGAAACAGGTACCGTGACCTCAGTATTTATAAAGTCCCAGATACAGCCCTGCTTAGTATGACAAAACTCTGCAAGGATATGACTGAATAACTGAATGGCTCAGTCAGCCGAATGGTACTATTGATGCATACTTTAATTGATTGCAGAATCAATATATGAGAGCATGATTAATATCATCATGTGTTGCGATCAGGCGGCAACCTCCTGGTCTGAAAAGTGAAGCCAATGCTGAAGTGCCTTAAACTTGCATTCTTTCTAATAGCCAGCAGGGGGCGACCCCTCTGGTTACAAAAAAGAAGTCTGACTGTATAGAAGTATAAGAGAAAATTACCCTATACTTCTCACTTGATTTATTACCTGAGTTAACATTGTAAACATGAGTTTATGGTCTCAATCGCTAGTTTCAAGTCTTCTTCAATACAGCATGATGTTCATTTAGTAAATTATGGTCCCATTTAGAGTCAAATAGACCATAAAGCAGGGTATGATTTAGGGTGTGGCTACCTTGTGATTGACAGGTCGCTACCACAGCTTTGTTTTTTTGGCTAAACAAATTAATTACCTGACAAATCAAAGTACTTAATCACACTGATTTTCCCACATTAGCCAAATACAACTAAGGAAATGAAAAGGATAGCTACCGTATCATACAGCGCAAAATCTTTGACGGTTGACAAATTATATCCTCTCATGGTATATTTGTCATGTTTCCTAACTCCTAACATAGAATTATTCACTTAGGTCACATATGATGTCAAAACTTTATAGCACATCAGATATCATCAGTTTTTGTATTTTAATTCATTGTTAAAGGTACAGTGTGTAGGATTTGGTGACATCTAGTGGAGTGGTTGCAGATTGCAACCAACTGAGTACCCCTCCGCTCACTCCTCCCTTTCCAAGACTGCGGTAATGTGAGCCGCAAAGTGCCAAACCACGGTAACGCCATTGGCCTCACTCAGAGGCCATCGTTACCGTAATAACACTACTTTAGGAGCAACGGAAGTCAGACGGCGGCCGGTGGTACCACGGTTTTGCACTTAGGTAACGTAAAAACAGGAGAGGCTCTCTCTAGAGCCAGTGTTTGGTTTGTCCGTTCTGGGCTACTGTAGAAACATGGTGGAGCAACATGGCGGACTCTGCGAAGAGGACCCGCTCCCTATGTAGATATGAAGGGCTCATTCTAAGCTAACGAAAACACAACAATTCTTAGTTTCAGGTGATTAAACACTAATGAAAACATAGTTATGAATATTATATTCCATTTCTGCTAAGAGATCCCCCGAAATGTTACACACTGTTCCTTTAACTCCTGCTACTTAGCATGTATTATAGTGGCATATGGTATCCACTGACTGACACAGAGTGAAGGGAAAGCTAACATTCAAAGTGGAAACATTGTGTATGACTAAACATTGTGCAAAGACAGTGTCAAATTAAAAAACACCATCGTGACATTTGGCAAAACATGTGACAAACAAACTCCACTGACACAACCCACCACATGTTGCCGTCTCATGCACAGCCATGTCTCGGAAACAATCCTCTGTGAGCTATTTTTAGATTGACACAGTGGGGGTGATTAATGTCTTGACTTCTACCAGGTGGGGAGGCTCTGCAGAGATGATGTTGGCTACACACACACTAACACACACACACACACAAAGACGAAGAGGCTCATCTATCCTGTTGTCATCCTGCCCTGCGGCCACCTGGACCTGGGTCACAATATCGCACCAACACTGATACACACATACACACAAACATACAGTATTTAACAAACACACAAATGCACAATCACTAATAATCACAAACAGCCACAAAAGCTTGATAAGCAAATATACATGTAGCTCTGTCCACACTGAAATACCAGTGGCTCTCTGATAAGTTGACTGGTTGAACAAACACACAGACACAGCCTCAGGTGTTCATTGATTGTGAAAGTGTGCAACACACATCCAGAGATACAAATAGACACACACCCATGTGTGTAGAGAGTGGACAGAACAGAAACCCCGTACAATACAACGCAATACAAGAGTCATGCAACAACAACTATCTTTGTAAAGGTAATAATTTTCAGTTTTTGTTGACACTGTGCCAGTGCAAGAGCACCACAAACTACCAGAAACCAGAGTTGAACTAAAACCTACGACACCGTTAATATATTTAAGGATCTTCTTATAATTTTCTTCCTTAGTTTTTTTGATTTGTTTTGTTATATCTTTAATGTTTTCGTTATTTATCTAGGCTGTTAGGCCTGCTGATATAAGAGTATGTTTTGTGTTTATCGTGATGCATCGGTTAGTTTTAGTATGAGTTTGGTGTTGTTGTTGTTGTTAATGATAATAAAATATAAACACTGGATAACTTCCTGGAGATTAATTTATTTTTTAATAAAATCCCCAAATAATGATCCATAGATGCAGTCAACAAAAACGGAACACTGAAAACTGTAATTCACTTATACATATTAACATATAATTATAAGCTCTATCATTACGGTATAATTATATTCTATTATAAAGTAATATGTGTTGCAGAGCTGTTGTATTCTCTTGCATCGTATTGTGAGGTGTCCCTGTTATTTTGTCCACCCCCTGTACAGCTTAACAATACAAACACACACCCACTGACGGGATGAAATGCCACTGGGACAATCTAGTCTGTCACTTCAAATAAACAGTGATTGTTGAACAGGGCCCACAGCACTGCTACACAGAGAGAGCAGAGCTGACACCGGAGAACAATGTGGACATGTTGTCACAGTGCATCACTTCTATAGTGACTGTATGTAGTGGGACATATCAATCTGAGCATTTATGAGCAAACGTGGTATCAGAGGTAGTCTCCATTCTCCTCCATATAGGTTGAAACCAGCACAGTTCATGCACTTATATAATATACGCACAGTTCTCCTTCTTCCTCCTCAAATACTTCTCACAAACCACCAAGGTAGGTGAAGAGACGAGAGGCTCTAACTGGGGTAAGGGTTAAGGTGTAAGGGGGTAACATCACACTCGAAATCCCAGCCAAGGAAGTGAGTGTTGTTTGTCTCTGCGGCCACCTGCGCTGGTCAGTGATATCCCATGGTTTACGTTTTGAGCCGTGGAGTCTTGCTGTGTTTTGATGTGAGCGTTTCTCGGTGGCCGTGCTGCTCTCCTCCTCCAGGGTCACTACTATCACAGCTGTTCTCACGCCAGCTGCTCAGCACATCCAGAGCAGCACCAGGCCCGCCAACTGGTACAGCCTGACACAACTGAAATCTCTGTACACGCAGGACGGCTGCACGAGGTCCCAGAGAGAAGTGGCGGGATATCACACTACTTTTTTTTTTCTTCTTTTTTTTTTACATGAGCAGGTTACTTTTTAACCTTTAGGAGGCATGGTAGTGTCTACAAATGTCACATGGAGCCAAATGTATTTCAAGCATAATGTAGCATAATGTGTGTAGAATAACTTTTATTTCAATCAATGTTGTTGTTCTTTGACAAAGAACATAAGTTTGTTTGGCTGCGCTGTAAACAGATACATCAGTTGCTCCTATGTTGTATTTCTGAAACAGAGTGTATATAAGAAGTGGACGTTAACACTGTGAAGTCACCATTGGTTTGTGGACTATGGATTTGAAGCCTCGAGTTTGGCTGTCACCATCTTGGTTTTTTGCAACCAGAAGTGACACCAGAAGGTGGAGCCGAGTACAACAGAACGTTGAATAATACATTTTTCGGCAACCAAAAAAGGTTATAATTAACTTTCATGAACTTAAAACGCACTGTCAAAGGGTTAAAGTTCTAAGACGAAAACACGGACAACTCCCAGACCGGACAACGCCGTGGTAGCGACCTGTCAATCACACGGTAGCAACGCCCTAAAGCATACCCTGCTTTATGGTCTATTTGACTCTAAATGGGACCATAATTTACTAAATGAACATCATGCTGTATTGAAGAAGACTTGAAACTAGTAATTGAGACCATAAACTCATGTTTACAATGTTTACTGAGGTAATAAATCAAGCGAGAAGTAGGGTCATTTTCTCATAGACTTCTATACAATCAGACTACAACCAGAGGAGTCGCCTCCTGCTGGCTATTAGAAAGAATGCAAGTTTAAGGCAATTCAGCATTGGCTTTAGAACCAGAGGTTGCCGCCTGATTTCAGACAAAGTAGCTGCTCAAGGAGTGTTTGCTGTAGTGTTAAACTACACTTGCTATTACCACCAGTGACCATGAGAGTCGGTAATCAACTTGGACTGAAATCTTAAGGATTACAACTTTAAACATGTTCTTTTATGTAAAGTTAAGTGAAAAAATCAAGTACTTGCTTTTTGTTTTGTTTTTTTTCACAGTAATTTTCTCACAAGGACGAGAATAACTGGATTTTAACATCTACATTTAGCTACAAATCAGACATGTACTCCATCCCACGACATATCAGTATGTGCTCCCTGGATCTGTCACACTGCATAGTATGAATGAAAGCTTTTTATGTCATGCATTGAACACTCACCCTGCAGGTTTATCCACCTTCAGAAAGGCCTGGATGACCAAAGGAAACTCATACTTGACTATGTACAGGTAACTGGACATGGCTGTGGAAAGGAGACACAAACACACTAATGAGTTAGTGCTTAGCTTACACCGTATTAATCCCAAGCCTCTAATCACAGAACACTATGAGTATTATCCCAGAAACGTCAGAGGAAATTTAAAAAAAACGTGTGCATGTGTAAGTGTGAGGACAGATGGCAGTTTGTGACCTCACCTCCAATGTTCTGCAGCGTGATGGCAATACCTGCCGCCATCTTCCCCGGGGTCCCAAAGGCCCTGTAGCCGAGCTGCTCGTACGCACGAATACCTGAGTCACAAATACCAGATAAAAAGCATGTTATCATTGTGTTAAATCCATATTAACACGGTCTAGGACTGTAAAGAGACAACTTGTCGTGTAGCAGTTCATAGAGTACTCGGTGTTCACACATTGTGATCTTATCATATCTGACATTAGAGGGTAATTTAGGGGCTTGGCTAATGTGCCGATGAAACCACAAGGGTTGGCCTGATAAATGATGAAAATGAACAGTCTTACAGGTCATTAAATATACGTTATCAGTGGTTAGAAGCCTCAGAGATGTGGGTCAGTAGGGCCCAGCTACACCCAATATTAGCTTTAGTCATCTATTCACATGGTAGATCAGAATGAAGGAATAAAAGAACACGACAGCGACTTCTAGCAACCGTAATTATAAGAGGAGCAAAAGCGCAAATGCAGCGTTGCAGTACAGACAACGTGAAACTCAATATTGGGTGGAGGTCGTGGGTGATGGATGTGACACAAAACACAGAGTTTTCACCAAGGAGACGAGGGTCGCACCTCGTGTGAAACCAACGACGTGTAGTCGTCTTTGTGTTTACAAGCGTTAAATTTCGCTTTGAAACACATTGTTTTTCCCCAAACTTAACTAAGTGGTTTTTGTGCCTAATCCTAAAGAAGTTGTAGTTTTGTTGCCTAAACTTAAAGAAGCAATTTTGTTTTTGTTGAAAACGTAACGTTTCATGCAGTTTTACGTGTTAGAACATGTTGCTTTTAAGTTTTGCTTTCACTTTTACAGCGTAGTAGGCAGAGTAGGGCTCTACTGACCCACATTTATGATGCTTACAGCGACCGATAACGCCTATTTAATGGCCTGATAACTGATGAATCAGGTGTGGAGAGAGGTGAGAGAGGTTTCCCCGTGGTGCACTGAGAACAACCTTTCTGCCAATGTGTGCAAAAACAAAAGTGGTCATTGATTTTAAGAAGAACGGGACCACCTACACTGATGGTGTTTCTGTCGAGGTTGTGGATGGTTTTCAATTCCTCGGCATACAGATTTTCTAAGACTTTTAATTGGTCTGAGAACAGCGACTGCATACTGAAAAAGGCACGGGGAAAATCTACCTTTTCTTAGATGACTTAAGAAATGTGGCATGCCTACAAAAACTTTTGTCAGTTTTTATCAGTGCACTATTGAAAGTGTTCTTACAGGAGGTTTAATAGTGCGGTTTGGTAATATATCTGATATGTAATCTGAAGTGACTCAGCAGGCATCCAAAATAATAGGGAGCTATCAGCCATTATCAGAGACAATACAGGCAGTCACTTATTTCCACTGCTGCTACTTGCTGTAATTGGAACCTATGGTGAAAGAGGCTCATGTTGACCTTATAATCCTTGTATTTTTTTACCAACACACCAATACTTGACAGTTTTTTATTCAAAGTAATGAGCGTAAGACAAATGTGCCTGTCTAGAATAAATCAACAAAGCAAAGATTCTGGTATAATTTTGATTATTATAGCTCCAAGAGAAGAAATCTTGCTTTAAGTCATGTAGATAATCTCATAATTGTGCATTTACATTGCAGACCATGATTTTATTTTTTTCAATTTTGCTTGAGCTTAATATGTAAGAACTGTCTTTGGTATTCTGAATGGCTAATATACTACATTAAGCAATATCTTTTATTTAGAAATCTAAAATAGATTCAGTATTATGGCCTGCAGGCAATTACAATCAGTCACTTCCTGTGTTTTCCGGTCAACCCGCATTGGGGTTTGTTTTGATGACGAGAGGAGAGGTTGAAGAGCCTTGTTATAGTAACTGTAAATGTACAGTAATGCTTTTAGGTGATGAACAGCTAGCAACCAGTTGCTGCCCATAGATGGTGATTGTAAACAATACCCAGGTAAGATGGCGGACGGTTATCCCATTAGTTATGAAGTAATATCTACTGTTTTATATATATGGTGTATACTTTGAACATGTCCATTGGAGAGCAGCAAGGGCACAAGTTTTTCATTGTATGGAAATGCACATGGAAGGAAATGACAACAAAATCCTTGAATCATAACATGCATGTTGTCAGGCTACATACATACCTACAATACCAGATGACTTTAGCAGTAAATGGATGGAATATGACGAGAGGACTGCCACCACCGTTAGAAGTACCCTGAAACAGACACAACAACACACATGTACAGTATTAGTGCCACTTCTTTTACCAGCAAAAACATAATTTTTATCAAGTGTTCTCATTTTGCATACAACTTTACATGTTTAATTATTACACTACATATTACCCTGTGGGATATTTATACAGCTGCAGCATAGGCACACATTTTCCGGATGCCAGTACATAGACTGTGTTGGAAGAACAGAGTCCCTGTTGCTCTGCTGCTTTACCCTGATTGTTACTCAAGCTGAGCCGAGGAGGCTGCGCCGTCAGCCCCTCTGCCCTCTGACACTGTAAGTAAGCACACACACACCAGATGGACACTTTCAAAAGAAATGTTTCCAACGCAATGCTGAGATTGACAGAATGAGGAAAATCCTTTGTAAACATTAATCTTCTCGTCTTTGTTCGTCAGCGGTGGAATAACCCACTTCAGTCACAACAACAATCATTCCTTCCTTCAGTAACAGAGCTGTCTCCTCACGAGGGACTGGACTCTCCACTGACTCATGTTCACCGTTTTTACATGTTATTCCTCTTCATGCTGCAGTGATCAGCTACAATCTTTTCTGTTTGACCATTCTGTTTGGTTCTTGGGATCATTTTAATCCACTCCAACATCAGTTTCTACTGTTTCTCTCATTACAAGGTCTAATTTTTTCAAACATACCCAACGATCCGGAGTGGCCTGAGCCTGAGCTAAGAAACCTGGGGCCATATTCACAAACATGCTGAAAATACACTCGGAGAGCTCATAATGTGGCCTTACATCTGCTTTAGTCTTCCTGAATGTGCACATGAAACACCAAAAATAAATCACAAAAATACTGACGTCTCATTTACTGATACTGTCTGTCTATACTGTATGACTGCTTGTGTCACGGCAACATTTAACATTTTAGAACTTGGCTTCTTTAATTAAAACAAATAAGAGTTTTGCAGAACAACATGTTTACATTTCTCAAAGTGAGGTATCAGAAAATGTACTCTTTTGGTATTTAAAAGGATCATATTGGCACTAGTATTGAAAAATGACTTGCAGCCCTATTCAAGATGCTGAGTTATTCATACAACAGTAGAAGGATTAAATAATACTGGGCAATGCGGCACCTTCCCGCAGGGTTGTGCAGAGTTGTGGTCATGTTTATTTGTGCTTTAGAGCGTAACCGCCATAAAAATCAGAAAAAAAAAAATCAGAAAATAACCTTTTATTTCTGATTCACTGCTTTGTTCTCGCTAACGCCGCTCCCTCTCTTCATTCACACTTTAGCTCGCTCAACCACCGTAGTGCTCTCTCTCTCTCTTACTGGTTGAGTCGGGAGGATGGGCAACTTTGAATGGTTTGTTCACAAACACCGAATGACAATGCATATATACATTTTTACACATATACAGTATACCTTTGAATCTAGCTCTATTTTTCACCTCTCTACCATGATAATGAGCTACACAGCTTTTTCAAGTCACTCATGACTATATTCACGATTATCCCGATAATGGAAATTCACCACGATCAATTATTGTGAGTGTATTTTATTGCAATCCAAGAGATAATCCTATATTGTCCCATCCCTAGCTGCTATATGGTGTTTCATTGGCTCGCAAGGTGCACAAGTTACATCTTTTACTAGGATTTATTATCTGTTTTTAAGGGAGGTGTTTAAAGAGCATCACTTCTAAGACCTTTGTGAGAACCCCCAGCATGAGGAAGTTTTGTGAATGGGTCCCTGATCTACTAACTTTCTCTGACCCAGTCCACCTCATTCCAACTATTTCCTATTTTCTTCCTCTTTTATTGTTACTGTTGGCGACATTAACTCTCTCTCACACACACATACTCTCTCCATTCCTCTCTTCTTTTGGAAAAGCCAGGCAGCACGCCTTTCAACTCGACTTCAACTCTTGGCCAGTTAACAGGTTTTTTGTTGTTGTTTTTTTTTTCTTTTCAGACGATGTGAAAGAATGCTGGGCTGACTTGCGGTGGAGGATTTAGTCAGTCAAGTGGCAGTGGGAGGACAGATCTGCTGACAGTCAGACAGACTGACACACTTGGGTCACTGTAGCTCTGCTCGCAGCTTTCCACCCCGCTGCATTCCTACCCGGGCCGAGGCCACTGACCCGCTGAAGCCTCTGCACCCGACAACAAAAATCTGTGATACGAAACATCGGACCATAAGGGAAAGTGAAACAAAGGACATCCCAAAACAAGGATTGGCTACAAATGAAGAGCATGAGTCACATTGTGGCTCTCACTGTAGTCCAAAAACTGTCCTTACTTCACATACAGTATGTCCTCACTACAGTCTGAACACTGCAAGCATTGCAACTTCAAATAGGATTGGATACAGGATGGACTGATTGCCATATAAACATACCTATTGTTCAGCTAATCCATAATAACTAGTGCAATGCCCGTTGGGAGCGCGTGCCCATCAGGAACGGGCCGAGTGCTTGGCCCCAATAAGTGCTGCTTGCAGCGTTGTCGAGAACCGCGTTATGGCTGCTTGTACCCGACAAGTGTGAAGCTGATTTGATGAACGGTCCTCAAGATATGCGAAGGGCAGTCATACATACACAGACAGACAGACTTCCTTTATAATTAGATGATGCTGCTACAGCGCCACCTATTGGCCAAATGGCACCACATTTGTCATGGTCACTCAGACACCATATCTACACATGTCCACCAAATGTGGTCACAATAGCACAAAGCGTTCAGGAGATATTACATTTTTTGTAATATAAGCCCTGCCCACAGCATTTGAGCTGACTGTGGGGCCAGCTATCGCAAAACTGTATTGAACATCAAAAATCCAAAAAAGTAACTTTTTCCGGCTTGGTCCAGAGATGTTCTGTACCAACAATTACTCAAAATCTGTAGGAGTAGTAGCAAAAACTCTGATTTGGACAAAATTCAATGAAAGACTTCATAATCCTTCAATGCACAGAAGATGTCGGCAGCATGCGACCCCGTCAGCGGAGATAAATGAGACCAACCTATATAACAAAAATACTCAGCAACAGGCCTTTTTTGTTTTGCTGTTGCCATTTATGTTGCATGTTTACCTCCCCGTGTTTGAGCAAACATCATCGTCCTCACATTTGTAGGTCTTGCGTGCCCTTTAGGAGCAGGACCTTAAGGTTCACGACAATGCTACGAAAGAAGATAAATTGTTTTTTGAGGCGATCACCAGCCTGGAGTCCAATGTGAAAAAACAAAACAGAAAAAAGGCCAGTATTCCTTTGCCAAATACGTCTCTGACCCTGCCTGTATTTCTCAGTATTGTTTGATACAAGATCGTGCAGATATGCACACAAAGACGCGGCCTTTCATCTCTAACAGGACGGATAAATGCACGCTCTCTGTTGTATTCGGTCGTGTACCATCAATACGCACACGATTATGTGTATTCATCAGAGTTAAACGTAGAATAATCGGCTGGAGTTCACTTCAGCTCCTGTCTACGTCTCAAAGACTTTGGTGTTCGGTGACACAGAGTTCAGCCAGTCCAGACAGCAGACAGCTTGAAAAACCACAGTCACACAACTGAGCTCAAATTAAGAAGCTTTCTTAAACACGAGGGAGAAATCCTCCAGACACGACTGCCTTGGAAAATAACGGCCTTGACTAATATTTTAGGGAGGCAGTAGCTGTCAAACATTAAACTTAGCTTCACATTTCTCCCAGATAGATTTGAATCTTGAATGCTAACGTGAATATGCTATTACCTTTCTGTTTAGAGTCTGTTGTTAAATGAACACACTGCCTCTGGCCTACAAAGGGGAGAGAGCATCTAGTTTTTCACCATGGCTACAAATCCCCTTAAAAACAAGCCAAGAGTTGCACAAACATCCAAAACATTGCTTCACCTCTCACACTGGGGCTCTGTATTGTAATTTTGATTCAGGGATGCTTAGTTAAATAAACCTTCAGTGCTTGAATTTTCTAAGAAATCTAATACTGGGGGGGGGCTTACAGCAGCGCCCTTTAATCTTTCACAGAAAATTACTTTGCTCAGCCAGTTTCTGCACCAGACACTTTACAATCTAGCGCCATCAGGAAGAAGTGTCAAAACAGGAAGACGAGAAGGGGAAAGTGTTGATGTTGTCAGTGCTATAAGGTGAGATTTCCCTCTGGAAACACCAGCCTGTGAAAACAGATCAACCTTACAGCTGGAAACCTCTTGAAAACAGGGGACATTTTAAATGGCACATGTTAGACCTAAATGAGAATCCCATCAGTCCAATATTATACCACCGCTAAGTTTGAATTATATTCCACTCCAGAGCTTTATGTTTGCATGTTTATGCAGAATCCAGCCTCCATAAATCAAAGCTATTACTACTACTACTACTACCAGATCTGGAAGTGTGGCGAAAACGCAAGCCTTCCCATTTATTTTGAATGGAGATAGTCAATTGGGCTGCGGCTACAGTGGCGGAAAAGTAGAAGCAAAATCAATTGTTGGAGAAACGCAACCCGACGTCACGCTGCGGCGGCCAAATGCATAAAGTTGAGATTTTTCAACTTTATGCAAATGCAGACATTCTCCAAATCGCCGCAACGGTGCATTGTGCGAGTGTTGCGGCGATTTGGAGAATGTCTGCATTTGCATAAAGTTGAAAAATCTCGACTTTATGCAAATGAGTCCGTCCGGCACGACGTGTCTGGCTCACGAAACTTGAACCAAGCTGTCAAACTAGACGATCTAGTTCTAAAATGAAACGAGATTCAGCAGCGGCACAGCCTATTTCTCGCTTAAAATGTTTTCAGAAATAGATTTTGGTGGATTGTTTGGATGGAATAACAAAGTTTATGAGCAGGCCGCCATGTTGTTTCCTGTTTGAAACGGCGAGCAGACAACCAGGGACCAATTAGGTGCATTCCACCTAAGAGCTGGAGATATTCTGTATTTTTCTTACTGTCAACAAATACAATAAAAAAGACCAAAACGAGTGTGAGCACTCGCTGCAGCTCAAAGGTCAGAAGACCTCCAGTGAATATAAATAAGGTAGAAAAAGCATCATATGACAATATGAACGATGAACCTGAAAGCTGCAGTTCACTGTGACATCATTATCCTGACAGACACTTCTGCTGCTGAAGCTTTTATATGTTAAGCACCTCGTACGTACACAATCAACCACAGAGAAACAATGGGGTTATTTTCTGCATCCGTGACTGCGTCTGTTTATAGCGCGAGTAAATGATTGCCAGTATGCTATTAATCCGAGCCTTTATTTATCAAACAAATGCGCCCTGTGTCATCGGCTTCTGTGTCACAACCTGCTGCCTGGTTAATACGAGACAATTAGGGGCTATTTACTGTATGTGCGACGCAGACTGGCGCTGGAAAGCAGGAAGAAAATGAGTCAGACAACATCTGTGAGCCGTAAATCAGTCTTTCAATCTGTAATCCCATTTAGTTACACATTCAGTGTATCAAATGCATTTAAATATCTTACAGAAACAGGACGACCCCTGTGTTGGCCATGGCGTACGCCAGTCCTAGGATCCCACTTCCCATGATGGCATTGCCCAGGTTGAAGACGGACATCCCGAACGACGTTTTCCCCTCAAACTGTAACCGATGCAAGACAGAGGAGAGGAATAAACATGTTAGCTCATCTGATAGTACATGCAGTACTGCATATATATATGATACCATTGATAAATTGGCTGTGTTTGAACTCACATCTGTAAAGCGAGTGGGCTTCTTGTCCTCCACGCCTGATAAGAACTCCTGGCTCTCTGGCAGGTTGGCCTCTGTATTCTCAGTTCTGTGGGGACTAATGGGAAGAAATACTGTCAAAGAACTTGAAGTAATACCACAATAAACAAAAACTCCCAATACTCATCACTAGGGATGGGAATTGATAAGATTTTATCCAAACCGATTCCATTATAGATTCCTCTTATCGATCAAGATTACATTTGAACACAATATGATAACGTTATAATTTACCTTCTCTTACTCATTTTTAGAGCTTTAGTGCATCATTATGTAACTCAATGGAACCTCCGTTAACATTAGTAGCTCCGTTATTTAGCCAAGCAGGACTGTGCTGCCCACCGGCTGCTAACAGGTAACATCACTAACTCTCTTCCTGTTGATTTCAACTAGGGCTGTCAAAGTTAAAGCATAAAGCAAGCATATTTGCCCACTCTCATGTAGATAAGAGTATTAAATACTTGACAAATCTCCCTTTAAGGTACATTTTGAACAGATAAAAAATGTGTGATTAATTTGCGATTAATCACGATTAACTATAGACAATCGTGATTAATCGCGATTAAATATTTTTAATCGATTTGTTGTTCACAGTGTAACATTATCTGGGAAAAAATAGGGTGCGTCCCCTCAGGTTTATTAGCACCATGCTTTTGAGCATTTTTTCTCTCAGCCATGGCGCCAGTACCTACATCCATGCTCCAGTCCCAAACAAACTGAAACATGATACAGCGTGCGTATGCCGTTACGTCATTGTGCAAGCGCAACAGTTGGAAAGCATCGATAAGAGGAATCGATGTTCACGGAGGCATAAGATTCGAAGGAATAGAACAACTAGGAACTGGTTCTCAACGGGAGCTGATTCTCAATCCGATCCCTACTCATCACAAATTATGTAATTTCTTATTCATAGTACAGGCTCTGGATTAGAATAAATTGCTTTGTACAAATTTCTACAGAGCACACTGGATTTGAAACACATTCCCTGTTTCCTTATCATAACATACATACCTAGCATTCTGGTCACTATTGGGTACAGTTTCCCTACAAGCAGTGTAGAGAGAGGCCATCCATCACCCAACGAGAGCACAAAGTGGAAAAACAACACCCTCAGTCATTATATAATCAGGCAAATAACGCAGTGAAGGGACCATCTATAAATTATCATCGGTTTCCCGGAAAGACACGTTTTAATTAAGCCATCTATTACATAGAAAGAGGATGCAAAAATAAATATTGCTAGACAGCCAGTGACATGATAATGAGGCATTTAGCTCACCCCATTATCCAGCACAGATGAGTGTACAATGAGTGAGCATGCAGGAGGTGAATGTCTTGCTCAAAGGCACATCACCAGGCAGTTAATGGACACACAGTATTTGCTGTTACAGGGATTGTGCTTGTTTTCTATCTCTCCCTAACGTATTGGGAGCATTGAGGCCTTCCATTTAGGTAATATTTTTTTATAATCCCTCCAGCTGATTTATTCCAGCTAAATAGTGCACATCATATCTTGCCTCTATAAGTCATTCTCGTGCTGAAGGAGTGAACCTGATGATTAGGAAAGAAACAGGCAAGCCACGCATGACAACTATCCTATTTAACTTGATGTACTGTTAACACACAGAGCGTAACGTGATGTGATGCATGAAAGAAGACATGTGAGACCTTCAGTAAGTGGCACGATAAGATGGCAAGCAAAAGCACCCAGTGAATCTGGCAGCAGCTCTATAATAGAGAATGCTGATATTATTATCATTATTTATTTCCTGCAAACAATGATCTGTGAGCCGTATTGAATTCAAAAGGTATTCCACAGAGATCAACATGTGTTAAGTAGGATTATACTCACTTTTCCCCATCCTCTGCAGGTGGTGTTTTGGCCGATGCTGTGATCTCCTCCCCGGGCTCATGGCCTTTCCCATTAGGAATAGCGTTCACCTCAGCAGGGGCGGTTTCCACAGCGTCGGCTGGTTTATCCTCACTCATATCTGCTCTTGTGCCTCTGTGTGTGTGTAATAATGAGTCTGGTGAAATGTGTCAATGTTTGAGGCTGTGTAAGTGTTTGAAAAATGCTCTGAGAGTGAAGTTTCTATTTTCTTCCCGGGATCTGTGGGGAAAAAAAAGATATGGGTAATTAGCATCCTGAAAGTTCAAAATCACAAAATTTTGCAGAGCTGCAATGATTAATCAATACGTTGTCAACTATTAAATTAATCGCCAACTATTTTGATTAATCAGTTTCAATAATTTTTTAAGAAAGAAAAGTTTAAATTCTCTGATTCCAGCTTCTTAAATGTGAATATTTTCTGGTTTCTTTACTCCACTATGACAGTAAACTGAATATCTTCGAGTTGTGGACAAAAAAAAACATTTGAGGACGTCATCTTGGGCTTTGGGAAACACTGATCAACATTTTTCTGACATTCTATAGAACAAAGAACTAATCGACTAATCCAGAAAATAATCAACAGATTAATCGACAATGAAAATAATCGTTAGTTGCAGCCCTAAAATTTAGCGATTTGTGGTTTTCACTGGATAGTTATGATAGTATAAATACCACTGTTCAATAAACTAGTTGCATTGAATACATATTTTCAATTGCATACTTGATAACAGACCACATAATATTAAAGGCCCTGCATACACAAACAGGTAATTTCACTTATTGGGGCTGATTCATGCTCTTCTCAGGACCGTGTGAGCTTTAACTGACATCTGCCTCACTCTCTTGGTAGCTTTGTTGTACCTGCTATGGTGGAACAAATTATGGCTTTATCATTCTTATTGGTGCACGGAGTCTAGGATAACCTCACGTAATAACCAGCGTGGCTCTGCCCACCTTCAATCTGAGAGAACTACGTTGGCCTTCAGGTAACGTAAAAACATGAAAGGCTCTCTCTAGAGCCAGTGTTTGGTTTGTCCATTCTGGGCTACTGTAGAAACATGGCGGAGCAACATGGCGGACTCCATGAAGAGGACCCGCTCCCTATGTAGATATGAAGGGCTCATTCTAAGCTAACGAAAACACAACGATTCTTAGTTTCAGGTGATTAAACACTAAGGAGAACATAGTTATGAATATTATATTCCATTTCTGCTAATAGACCCCCCGAAATGTTACACACTGTTCCTTTAAATAAACAATTTAAAAACCCATCGGATTATCTGAAAAAATGCATTGTCACAAAGCTAAAAACTGCTTTTTCTTGACATTTTGG
Organism: Sebastolobus alascanus; assembly: GCA_916701645.2. Classification (NCBI taxonomy): domain Eukaryota; kingdom Metazoa; phylum Chordata; class Actinopteri; order Perciformes; family Sebastidae; genus Sebastolobus; species Sebastolobus alascanus. The sequence goes on along the minus strand of CAKAOJ020000257.1, from coordinate 48,425 downwards.
AGATACATGGTTTTCAGCAACAGCGTGTAACTGTTGCTTGAGACTGGAGATAACATTTGCTTTTCTATAGGAAGTCCAACTCAGTCAGAAATTGACATTGAGCGCATTGGCACGAGTGATGCTTTCATTCCTAGTTTCCAACAATAAGAGACACGTGGGAAGATAAAGGAGGCCACCCTGAGGGCATTCAACGGTGTCTGTATCTTCCTCAAGGCCCAACAGGGTACGTGACTGAACTCCAAATCACTCTACGAATGCTGACGGAGAGGATGACAAAAGAGATGTCAAGATGGAACACAACATTCCTCGCAGACCTATTAAAGTAATTAAGGGACTGAATTACATATTGTGGCTTAATGGGACTGTTGACAAATGAAGATTCGGACCAAATTGTCGCCATTTGCTCCTGATTCGACTGTTATCAGGCCATTAAATAGGCGTTATCTGTTGCTGGAAGCACCATACATGAGGGTCAGTAGGGGCCTACTACGCCTACTACGTTGTGTTCAGAAGGTCACCCATTGTTCAGCAGTTTACCCCACAAGCATCCCCTTTCCTGCCCATGCACAGTTCACATGCACAGTCCTAGCGTCTGTGGCTCCGCACATAGACTTCATCACCTTCTTCACCAATCACAAGTCTCTCATCTGTCCACCAACTCAACACGCCATCAGTATAACAGCTTTTGGCCCGAACTAAAGAAGTCGTCACTCACCGCTGCAGTTTTCTGGACTCTATTTCCCTTTGTTTATTCACATGGTCTATTATCCTGTGCATCAATGAGAATTTGAGTATTTATATAGTAATCTAGTTATTGTTCAGTTCCGAAACTTAAAAGCAAGACCTTCTAACATGTAAAACTGAATGAATCGTTACATTTTGAACATAAACAAAAAGGCTTCTTTAGGTTTAGGCAACAAAACACTTGGTTAAGTTCAGTGAAAAACATCACGTTTTGGCTTAAACAAACTACGTTTCAAAAGAGAAAGTGAAACTTAATGCGTGTGGACACAAAGACAACTACACGTTGTTGGTTTCACACAGGAGGCGGACCCACCCCCGACCTCCTCCCCATATGGGGAAGCACCTGACTTTCGTTTCTGCTCCTGTCATAATTACTATGGTTGCTAGAGGTCACTGTCATGTTCTTTTATACCTCCTTTTGGGTGGGTAGGCCCCTACTGACCCACATCTATGGTGCTTATAGCGACCAATAACGCATATTTAATGGTCTGACAACAGTCTAATCAGCTGCCATTTAGAACATGCCACAAAACTTTGGGGATTTAGATTAAAATTCTGTGACGTTGGTTTGTTAAACCCTGATACTGTAAATGTGAATAGATAGGAATAACGAGCTCAGAGCGACAGTAAGACTAACAAACATTTTCACTTGTAACCTAGAGCAAAAACACAAACTCCTGCTATGTTAGTCAAAATATAGAGTTGACAATAAATGGATGTTTTGGCAAATCCCATGAATAATTGACACATCAACTGACAGTTCTACACTCAGAGGAAGTAGAGTTTTCTGTGACACACTGGGCTTTGCGTCAGGCCTCTATTTCCTGGCTATCCTGCTGTGGTGCCTTAGCTAACCAGCTGGCTTGTGGGGCCCAGAGAGGCCCCCCCCGTGACATGTATCTCCTGGATGCAGTTGACCAAAGCCCCCTCTCTGGCTGGCCCTGAATGATCTGCTGCATAAACAGCAGTGGAGGCTATAATGGAGAGCACGTTGGGGGCCATAGAGGAGGAATGCACACAAATGGTTGAACCCCCAGCATTGAGTTAACAAAAGACGAACCAGCTAGGACCAGCTACAAACCAGTTCTAGCCTCCATTTTTCTGCTTGTCACTTTTCTCTCGGTTTCCTCTTTTATTGTGGAGGGTTCGACTTAACAACAACGCTCAGGGTTTTCTGAACTACCATTCCTGGCAACCACTCAGCTGTCCCTTGTTCCCCTCAGGCCTCTTCCGCTTCACAGCCTGGCCTTTTAAATGTAGCTTTTTGTAATATTATTTTAACACATCAAACGCAGTGTGAGGTGATGAATGAACCCTGGTCTCCGTCTCGCAGTCCTCTGAACCTGTCTTACCGACCACGTTGCTGCGAGCTCCGCTGCGCAGCCAGCCCTCTCGGTGTCTCTGGCTAAAGCCGGGCAACGTGGTTGGGCAGCAAAGCACAGTGCACAATGGCACATGTTGTGCGGTTTCCTGGGAACGGGTTTGGAGAACAGTGGTACTATTGTGCCGGGCATCATTATACTGCTGGGGCCCCCTTGGCTGTAGTTCGCCAGACCACTCGAGAGGCTGAAAAGGTATTTCACTGGGCTCTGGTTGAAAAGACGCCACCTTGGATTCAGCAAATGCCAGTATCCTGTATTCATGCACAGTTGTAGCGGAGTTGCTGACGGCAGCAATGGCGGAGGCAGGGCCCCTCTCGCGGGACAAATCACTGCACAGAACCACGCTGCCACTCAGATAGTCTACAAATCACGAGGAGGTTGGGGGGGAGCCCTTCAAGGACAATACGCGATGGGCTGTCCGGCTAGAAGGGTGCCTCTTCAATGGCCTCAAGCAGCGGAGCTTGAAACAGCAGACCTGATTGGACAGAGTTGTGGCTCCTGCGATCAATATATTCATTAACAAAAAAAGGCAATACATGACATCCTTGGAAGTGGTTGAGCGAAAACACACTAATTCAGTCAGAGCCTCTTATTTTTAGAAAGCTTGTTCTTTCCAGTCCTCCAAGTTTGAAGCAAATGAAGGAGAAAAGGAGGAAGCTGAAACGCTGTGGGGAAAAAGCTCCTTCAAAAGTAGGACAAAGTTTTGGCAGCAGAAACACAAACTCTAATATCATGTATTATTATAAATAAAGATGTTTGTACTGAATAATACAGATTCAGTAGAAGATGTGGATAAGCTATAAGGGACAAATCCTGGATGGAAATATTTAACGTAGACTAGAGGTGGGGGAAAAAAATCGATACAACATAGTATCGCGATATTTTGCGTGGCAATATTGTATCGATACACGGACGTAGTATAGTATATAAACTATTAACCTCTTAACAATCCGACAGCCTGCTATTCTGTCTTTCAGAGGTTGTAGCGGGCTCAGTCTTAAAGCTATAGTGAAGAAACTGGCATCATATGAAACTAGAAAATCTAAGGAATCGATTGGTACCAACCATGTCATGTTAACTTGTCGGTTAATAACACTAAATAACGCTCCAGAATTTTGGTGAGGAAAAAATCGCATGGCCATTTTAAAGGGGTCCCTTGACCTCTGACCTCAAGATATGTGAATGGAATTTCTGAGATGAACAGTGAAAACTGTATCTTATTTGATAAAACAGATGTTGACAAAAAAGGTAATAAATCGCAATACAGTGGAAACCGCTTATAGTGATCATGGTTACAGTGACCAACCGCTTATATGGATCAAAAAGCTTGGGATAGAATCCTTCCTATACAAACGTTGTTTAAATAATTCGCTTATAGTGATCAAGTAGTCCGCTTACAGTGTTCATTTTGGGTCTTTTCATACATGACAACATATGGGAAAACATTTTAAAACTATGTTAGACTAACATTAGTTGAATTTTTGTTTTATTTTTTACTTCACTCCTTTGATACTTTGCCTAGCAGGCCGTCTGCTTTCTGGCTGGATACCTGAAGATGATGCTGCATGCACATTGATATCATGACGGAAAATGAAAAAGTCATCTCTGAATGAAAAATTAACCTGCACGGGGAAAGCACCCTCGTCAAGTGGATTGATAACGTTTGGTCACGTAATGCCCCCAAAGTGAAACTATTTCCGATCCTAAACCGGCTCTGCGGCACACATGCAGACCGGCGCTCGTCTCCCTCCACGCCGCTACCAGGTGAGAGAACGAGGAGCTCTGGCAAAAGGGCGCCGTTTATCTGCATGCACACTCACCCTTGGTGAGGGAAAAGGCAGAAGAATTTGCAGCGAGCCAGTAGGTTAAATAGCGAAGCAGCCCATTTTATTACTTTGTATTCATGTAATTAATATACAAATGTAAATCAAATGGTAATCTGCATGATGAATGATGCACAACAACAAAAATTCGGTTATAATAATCATCCGCTTATAGTGATCAATTTGACATGGACAGACGTGATCACTATAAGTGGTTTCCACTGTATATCGCAATATATCTTATCGCAATATGCAAAATGTTTAAAATCGCAATAAGATTGTATCGTGACTTAGTATCGTGATAATATCGTATTGTGGGGTCCCTCTCCCACCCCTAACGTAGACCTGCAAGTATTTGCACTACATAGACTCTATTATAAATATACTATAATATAACTAACTATAATTTAAATAATATATAAAATCTTACTACCGCTATCTGGTGTATTAGGATCTAATTTGTTGAGTGACAAGCCACCACCAATTATTACAACTAAGAAAATGAAGGAAAATGAGCACAAAGACAATTGAGTCGAGCCCCACAGGCTTGAACAGCAGTCACCATAACACCATTGTGGTATGAAACAGAGGAAGAGTTGTGTGTTCATGAGGAAACGCTCAGCAAAACTGAAACGCTTTGTAGTCTGCAGACTCTATGTCACCCAAAAACACATGTGAAACTGTCTGCGTGAGAAATTTCAATTTACCCTGATTTCAAAACGTCTCGTATCCAAAAGAAAAACATTGTTAGGGGAGCACAAAGCATCAATGTAACTGAACCACAAGACATTTTCAAGATGTCCACATCAATAACGTGGGTTTATTTTGTGTGTTCATTTTCCTAATTGCACCCTGCGACATTACGGATGGGTGATAATCAATCTGTCTAATTGTCTCTCTGTTACAGGATAAATAAATCACATGTCTCGGGAGCAGAAGCACAGTTTAACAAAGCTTCATAACAAAATAAAACAATAGTTGTATAGGAGAACAGAAAATAAGGATAAACAACAGAAGAACCAGACGGAAAAAAGAGATTAGCATCAGAAATCCCCGCTGATACCCGAACTTCCGAATCCTATGCAAGAGTTAATGCCACATTGTGATGCTCTTGGTGGGAGTAAATGAGTCTTTTCACAGCAACGGCAGAGGCTATGTTTATTCAAGCCCTCATCCAAAACATCACCTCAGTTTGCCAACACACAGCGAGTGCAATGCGACTCGGTTCGCAGGCTCTGACGTCAGCAACTCCGCTGAGAGACGTCATCCCACGAGGAGGAGGAGACAGCTCAACTGATTGTTATTCCTTCACTGATACCTGAACCAAATGACGCAGTGCATGCTGATTCATCCTCACTTATTGCTATGCGTGTGTGCATTTGTACTTCATTCGGTGAATAATTAAATGTGTGTGTGTGTGTGTGTGTGTGTGTGTGTGTGTGTGTGTGTGTGTGTGTGTATGTGTGTGTGTGTGTGTGTGTGTGTGTGTGTGTGTGTGTGTGTGTGTGTGTGTGTGTGTGTGTGTGTGTGTGCGTGCGTGCAGTTTATGCAATGAGTAATCTCAAAGTGTAATACTGCATCTCTGTCACTACTTGATGACATTCTCATAGTCCACTGGCCTTATAAGCTTTTTTAATTGAGTCTCCGCTGTAATTTTCAGAGACTCTTAATCTGCTACAGTTCATGTGGACACTCACTGACCGTTTTTTTCTCACTCCTAGTTCAATGGATACGTTAACGCGGAGCTAAACTGTCATCAAGAAGCCTGAACAACGTTTCCTTCATCACCTCTCTGCAGGTCATTTGAAAGAAAGCAGACCTATCTCATCACAGCAATTCTGAAAATTGGAAATGAAAAAAATGAAAAGCTCACTCCCGAAAGGATTTCATGGCACTATAGCATCTGAAGCTAATTCCTCATCGTCATACTCTCTGTCCACGAACAGGAAGAGATTTCCTGCAGATTAAGAGATTACACATGCCAACAATTTCACTGATGAGCAGCTAATAGATCTATCAGAGGACATTTTATTGTAAAACAGTGCGTTGAGACCAGGGACCCCTGGCAGCTCAGGATGATAAGAGTATAGGTCAGATGAAGAGCCCATCTCGTTCAAGCAGGAAATCAGGATCAAACCGCTGAGGTCAATCCATCCATACACTCTTGCTCCTGTATAAAAATAGCAGCAGAGGAGTGAATAGCCTCACTGTAACCCCCACGTCATCATGTCACACTCCAAGCTGTGTTTAAAGTGATGCTGCGTGTGCCGCCGAGCACCACAGCTGCCTGAAATAGGCAGCAAACACTCGCCGAACGCAGCCAGCAACCATCTGTCTGTATTCTGGTTCTTCACACAAGGGTGAACATGCACATAAACACACACGATGACAAACACACACACGCACGCGCGCACACTCACACACACACAAAAAGACATCATGCTGTTGTTGGATGAATGAAACATCCCAAACAGCTAGAGGCAGAAAACAAAGCTACCATCATCATGTAGGATTACACTCACTGTAGAGCCGAGATGTTTGCAATATATGAGCTCTTCTGTGTTTCTATGACAGAGCATGGCCATGAAACTATATACAGTATATACTGTATGTACTACTCACTACACTGTACCAATCTTTTAAGTGGTCACGTCTCCAGTCTGATCTCGAGCGCACAGCTGATAGGTACGTGGTTCGTTTACATGACGTAACGTAGCGCTTGCCTACAGGACACGATGTCGCTCTATCCGCGGCCCATTTCTCTGCCATCATTGCGATTGTTGTTGAATTATTCCTCGTACAGCTCGACCTAACACATTTCATGAAGTGAAGTTGTGTGAATCCCGCCATGTGATGCATTCAGTGCTTGCGAGGCAGACAGCCGCGGTAGAGCTGCTTTTTTTTTACTTCACAATCGAATACAGTATTAATTTTCAGATTCTAATGTCTGTTTTTTTTTTTTTTTAAATTGGAATATACTGTATATTTGAATTTAGAATATTCATCGACAGCCCCAGTGCGTTGGATTACTGTCCATCAGTAGCAATATCTAGGTTATTTTGTAGAAAAAAACCTTTAAAATTTCTTTTGGACGTTGTGAATCGATTCGGAATCTTGGAAGATAATAATCTCGATTCTTTCATGAATCAAACATTTTTTCCCCACCCCTAATTAATATATATATATATATATATATATATGAATATATATATATATATATATATATATATATATATATATACACATCACGCTCACATGCACAAACATGAACTAAAAGCATGCACTACCTACCCGGCTTTCTATGTCAACAAAACAAGGAGAAGTTCTGATTACAACACACACAGAGGGAGATCGACTTCATTCTCTGCTCAGGTAGACATTACTCCTCTATATCTTTGGATAGTGACTAGTTGTTTGCTGCTATATTAATACTCTGAATATTGTGTAGAGCACCTTTAAAACATAAAGCTTTAGCTATGAATAAATAATCCAGGAGGTGTTTTCATGTAGAGGAACACTGGAGATATAATTAAAGGCTCTGCAGACCCACACAGGTGTTTTCAATCATTCCTGCTAATTAGAGCTCTGCTCAGGGGGGCGATTAGTGACATTACTGGATGATAACAGAGGAGCTCTGTGGTGGCCTAGACCGTGCTACAAATGACCACCAACCGCCCGAAGGACCTTTGTTGCATGTCGTTCTCCATCTCTCTCCGATTATTTCCTGTCATCCCTTTACTGTTGACTTTCTAAACAAGGCATAAGAAATGCCTCACAAAGGAAAAGTAAATAGTCTAATGTCTCTATGACTGGGTTTGAGATTTTTTACTTGACTTTTATTGGGAAAAATAAAAATTTTCATAACATTCATCACAAACTGAGGAGAATTATATTGTGTGTTGTAGACACTACTGCCTTACTCTTTCCTTACAGTGTTCTCTCTCTCTCTCTCTCTCTCTCTCTCTCTCTCTCTCTCTCTCTCTCTCTCTCTCTCTCTCTCTCTCTGCTGCAAGCCTGAGTACCGCTGTGATTAGCCAGCAGGGAGAATAGGAGATTAACTTCTGACTGAGAGATTTGTATGTGAGTTTCTGAGATGCTCCTCGTCTCCAGGGTTCCTATAAGCTGCTGTGAGATACACACGTCAGAGACTGTAAAATGATGCAGGACGTGGTCTCATTTAAATATCCACTGCCATCATGTGGAAGGTATTATCTCACAGTCAAGTCAAGCGTTTCAGACAGTTTCAGTCTCTAATCAGGATTATTCTCTATGTTCAAAGCAGGAAAATAAAAGATTGCAACTATTTTCTCTCAAATCTCCTTTGATGATTCAGTAACCTACATTTCCTTATAAAGGGATGGATGCTGACATGTGTAAGTACTATATGGAATGGTGAATTGAATGGTTCACGCACACATATCACCACACATAATCTAAAATATTTACACATAAAAACACGTCTCTCTATAGTCAATCATATCGATGCATAACCTGATGTTAAACAACATCCAAATGATGCAATATTATAGAGATATATGATCTCTGATGAGCAGGTTGGATTATTTACTCATCCCAAACTATTTTATTATTTTTACAGGATGAGTAGGATGGGGGGATGTTGTCTTTTTTTGTGAAATTGGTATGACAGCTGTATGTCCTTAAAGCATGTTGGTGACATTTGTTCCACCAATGGTTGCTCAGTTTTACCATTTATTACACGGCTTTGTTGAATACTCGATTCTGATTGGACGATCACGGCGTTCTACGGTCCGTTATTTCTGTATAGCAGACCGTTGCTATGGACGCAGCTCTGATATCGGACTCTGGCGGACCGTTTTCGTGTCAAATTCAAGTTCAAGCAGGTAGACAACCAGCCTATTTCATCATCACACTGAGGCTCCACCTCTCAACTAGTATCCAATGATTTCACTTGGTTCTGTGCGCCTATCATATAATGATTGTAGCTGAAGAATATCTAAACCACATTACCTATTTTGTCTCTCTCTGCTGTTAATGCAGTCAATGCCGCATCGCCCCTCAACTACCCCACTGCCACCAGTGTCGAGGCCCCATCTACAGCTCCCATTGGCTTATATTTATTGAGCTCCATCCCTACACATCTATCTAATAGATGAAGTATTTATCAAATAAAGGTTCTGCATCAAACTACTGTGGTTAGCTGACAGTGTTGCTCCACCTGCACTTAATTATTCCAGTTGTGACATCACACTGGGGGTCAGTTTACTCAGATGGTGCAATTTCATCACATCAAGAAGTTGGTGAAACTGCGGGCGTCACGCACACCTTATGATCACAACGTTCCCGGTTCGATTCCAGCTGGTGACTTTCAACACATGTCATATCAGATCTCTCTCTTTCCCCCCTCATTTTCTGTCTGTCTCTATATTATCAACTGTCCAAAAAGGCAAAAATGCAAAGCAAAACCATCTTTAAAAAAAGTTGGGTTAAACAGGGAACAGAACCAAATACTTGCTTCAACATCTAATAAATTCGTCTACAGCGTAGTTCAGTCAGAAGTTGGCGCTATAGGCTACGCATGGCTATAATCCGCCAGTAAACAGAGAAGAAGAAGCAGATGTTGCCAGAACAGGAAACAGAACAAGTCGGCTTGACCATCTAACCATCTACGAGAGAAAATTCAGGAATTTGTTTCAATTGGGCAAGTTTTAATTGTTCTTTCGTGTCAGCTAGTGTTGGCCATGTTTCATGCTGTCCAGAGACGAAGACAAGCATTCACACTCCAATCCAATGAAGAGATGTGGAGCAGGCCTGGGCACTGAATATGATGAAGACTGGAGGTGATGGGGTGAAGGCGGGTTGCATCGAGCCACACTGAATGAGAACTGACGCAGCAGAGAGAACAGTTTTAAAATTTGATTGCAACCATATGATTGGCTCAGAGAGAGCGTGCAGAATCTGTTTGGTTATTAAGAATGAACCACCCAGAGTCAGCTGATAGAGTAGGAGCCAGTAGAGATAAGAGAGACAGAAAGGTTGTGAATGAAAGAGTGTAAAGAGGGTCTTCCTGTCTGAACTTCGCATAAGCTTCATTTATAGAGATATTATGGTTAGTCTGCCTCCAAATGATGCCAAAATCTCAAGATGGCAGCTCCTGTATCCAGGATATTTGGGCTTCACTTTTGTGCAGTTGGAAGTAGGAAGTGGAGACGCGTCGTCCATCTATATATACAGTCTATGGTTGTGACCTGTTGAGTTCGTGACGCTACTCTAATGGCAAAATCCACTCCAAGACACTTTTTGTTTTCCACAATACCTCCTCTTTAAGACTACATTTGTTGATTTTGGGTAGTCACTTGTTTGGTCGCTCAGATTTGTGTATTTCCTCTGTGAGACTCAAAGAGGCCAGTGGTCCACCGTTATGTCTCCTGACCTGACTGGCATGCGGCAGCTCGAGTACGACGGGTGTCTGCACTATAACGTGGGGCTGGACCCAGGAACTAGTGACGCAGTGTGGATGGTCTTTAGTGTCTTGTGACGCGCCTGCGTGGGAGCACCAGCCTGATGACTCACTGAAAGTGTGATTTATTTATAGAATCACACAACACTTTCTGTCACTCTGGCTCAACTCTGACACTGGACACCCCACAGACAGGAAGGGACACTAGAAGAGCAACATAACCACACAGAGACGTCCAGAGACTTCTTTAAAACAGCACATGCAGGACAGGTACGAAACAGCTATTGGGGAAAAACAAAAGTGGAGTGGTAAGATGCAGGACTAAAGTAATCAATATGATGTTAAGGGTCAGATTAACGTACATGAAAGTGCAGGCAGCTGAGCCTGGAGCTTGAATGTGCACTTGGAATGTGATTAGCATCTGATTCACTCAATGAGACACATGCTGCACACTGCAATGTCTTATCAAAAGAGTTAGCCAAGTCTTTTTCCATTTGTTTGGTTCTATAAAATAGTAAAATATGGTCTTCATTTATTATTACTGCCCTTTTTTTTTCTATTTATGCATATGTTTATTTATTCATTTGTTTATGTAGTATCTAGTTCAGTGCGGTTCCCAGTGTAATCTTTTGGAGATATTTTCATTTTAAAGTGGTTCTTGCAAATTGTGTGAAGGTTATCGAATCCAGCGGAATCTGTAATCAAGCAGACTTCCCCTGTTATTTGCACAATCCTCCATTAAACGCGTCTCCATTTGCCTCAGACGACAGTCAAATTGCAGCTCCAGGCGGCCGTGCATGTTTGATGCTAACACACACACACACACACACACACACTGCTCCAGGTGCTGGATGCACCTATAATCAGGCACTGAGAGCGTATAGTAAATTTAAGTCACTTGTAGACTTAACGTAGGTATCGTGGTGGGATCAAAGAGAAAACTGAAAAGGAGGAAAGTGTGTCCAAACAGAAACAGAAACAGCCAATCAAAACTGAGGAATGCCCAAAAAAAAGAGGAAATCGTTCACGGTATCACCGGTGTGGATACAAATACTGTTGACAGCGAGGATGCCGAACACCGTGTTGGTTTTGGAGATGATGAGCTGCTTCAAAATATTTGACAGGTTATTAAGATTCTGTATATTCCCACATCTGTTCCAACATCACACTTTGTATGTAGAACAAATTATTCACTCGATTTGAATGTGATCTCAGCCCTGTGGCTCCCTGGCTCACGAGCTGCCTCCATCACCTCTGTGCAGAACGCAGTAACACTGCTGCTGCTGCTTAATGAGCAAAACTGTTAACAAGCACCTTTTATAATATATTTCTGCATACAGTACACTGACTACTTGTACAACAAAGTGTTTTATCACAAGATTCCAGATTGTGTGTTATCTAAAAAAAAATGGGTTGTACAAAAGAAAACCACAATGTGACATACATTGTTTGCAGAAGGGAATCGCGGGGGTAGAGTAAGAAGTCAGAGCGAGGAAGGTGTATACTTAAAGCTGCAGTATGCGAGAATGGCGCAAATATGATTTCAAAAAGTTATTTTTATAAAACGGCCGCTATATCGTGACAGTAGTACATGAAACAGGTAACCTGATTCAAATCATGTTCCTCTGTGTCCTACTGTGTCCTCCGGTGCTCCAAACGGCATCTGAAGGATTTCACTTACAAGAGGAAAACAAGGTCCGCTGCCCAGCTGCCGTCTATGAGAGCCGGCTGTCAATCACTCGCGAACTCCGACCAAACGGTCAAACTAGGCAGCGCTGATCAAATATGAATCAATATTCTGTTACTGTAATGCCTATTTCTTGCCTCAAATGTTTTCAGAATCATCTTGTAGTGTACTGTTTAGCTGTAAAATGAGAAAGTTTGTGACGCAGCCGCCATTCTAAAATCTGTTGAAGGAAGCCAAGTTCTGGTCACATGACCGGAGCACAGCCAATAGGAACGCTCTCTCTCTCTGAAATGACCTGTGATTAGTCAAAATCTGCCGTCACGGGCTAGATTTTTCTAAAGCCTGAAAACAGAGCCATGATGAGGAGCAGAAGTCTAGTTATCTCTCAGAACACTTGAATTACAATATGCTGAAAGGTTATTATGGAATTTTTGCAAAATTATGCCAAAAAATTGTTGCCTACTGCCACTTTAAAGTTAGATATTCATACATTAGAAAAAACATGATGAACTTATGCAAAAGTGACGAGATAGAGATAAATTGCACGGTCAAATTAAGGCTAAGTAAGGCTATGTAACTGTGTTTTTTATTTTCTTAGAGGACGTGTATTTACACGTGTTACATGTGCTCCATTCATTTTATCTGAATGAATAAAGGAAGGGTGATAAGAACTGGTCTGGACAGTAACACAATGCTTGCCTGCTAATGCCAAATCAAATTGGGCCTGTTCTCAGACTGCTGTAGAAAACAGCACTGGAAGCGAATGCCAGTAGACTAACTAGATGAAGAAGCTTGCAAGTCATGGTGAGAGCAAACACGATTTGCACACTCTTCAGTATTAGTTCAGTATAACTATAAATATAAATGAAAAATATGTGACAAATACTGACGCTGCTGACACACTGTAGGTGCAAACATTTCAACAAGTTCTTCTGGCCAGTATACCACTTTGTTTTGCTTGCAAAACTGTTGTTGTTTTTTTCTGGATGAATATAACAAATTCAGTTTAATTTGGTGGTTTCCTTAAATTAGGTTTTTATGACAATAAAAAAAAAAGAAAAAATGTCACTACTCTCTTGTGGACAAACTATAAAACGGTGGCTCCGTTTCAAAACTTATCTTTGGCATTTCTGTACTTCAATTTCTTGTCATTATATACCGATATCAATACAGCGAGCTAAGATCAGCTGATTTATATCAGTCTGGCCGATTTATCGATCGGGCTCTAAAGGAAACTTACTCCTGCAGTATTATCCACAGAGGGAGATTGACTTCATTCTCTGCTCAGGTAGACATTACTCCTCTATATCTTTACATAGTGACTAGTTGTTTGCTGCTATATTAATGCTCTGAATATCGTGAGCATCTTTAAAACATAAAGCTTTAGCTATGGCTGAATAATCCAGGAGGTGTTTTCATGTTGAGGAACACTGGAGATATAATTAAAGGCTCTGCAGACCCACACAGGTGTTTTCAATCATTCTTGCTAATTATAGCTCTGCTCAGGGGGGCGATTGGTGACGTTACTGGATGATAACGGTGGAGCTCCCTGGTGGCCTATAGACCGTGCTACAAATGACCACCAACCGACCACTTCTACATCATTGATCTGTATATTCAGTATATTTCAGAGAATCGTCGCATCAGAAGTACTCACTAAATACAGTACTTTTGGAGTGCATGTAGCTTTGTTGTGGAGAAACTATGAGTGTTTGGAACATACTGAACACACAAATCAAAGCATTCATTGAAACGTTATGTAAAAGTGAAACCTGGTTTCAATGTCAGGCTGTTTAATAATGCAAATCCATTAAAATCAATCAACCAGGCTGTTTAATAACAGCAGAAATACAGTTAGACTGTAAGTATGAAAGACCTCACAATATCCATGACTCTGGACTTTGGACAATTATGTAACATATAGCTTTAAGAAGTTCCTGTTTATGGGGCTGTAACTAACTCTCAATTCATTGTTTGGTCTATAAAACATCAGTGAAAAATGTAAAAATCACATCAACCTGGGGGCACAAGGTGACATCATCAGTTGTCTTGCTTTGTCATACTAACACTTCAAAACCCCAAATATTGAATTTACTATAAAGTAAGATCAAGGAAGGTAGCAAATTCACATTTGAGAGCCTTGAATCATACATTTATGGCATTTTGCTTAAAGAATGACTTAAATGATTATCAAGACAGTTGCAGATTAATTTTCTTTTGATCGTTTAATCGACTAATTGTTGTAGATCTACCGGTTAACCCAACAGGTCTTACTTGATATAAAAGCATATGACTTTTTGTCTCCTTCAGATAGTCAGCTGTAGTTATATCGCAGATTGTCAGAGGACCGGACATAAAGGACGGCAGTGACACAGTCAAGGTCACGACCTCTGTGAGGACACCGTATGCCAGCTGTATTAGTTAGAACAATAGGTCATGATGCAATCAGCTAACCAGACAGCCCTCCCTCAACGCCACACCGTTCAAAGCCAGCTCTGTCTTCTCTCAATCATGCGCCCTAAAAACAAAGTCCCATCCTCTGCTGGCATCTGCCACTCGTCTCCCTCCTGTTTCCTCCTCATCACATGGGAGGAGGGCAAAAGAAAGAGAGTGCACCGTGGGGGCGAATGCATTCATCAGGCTGGAAGTACAACTCGCGCAGTGTTTGACCACCGTGGTGGATGTTGCACTGCTGACTCTTGTCACATGCCGCGGCACCGTGAACGTCCAAATCCCAATCCACTAACAGAGAACTCCAGAGTACAGCGAGCACCCGCTGTAAGCAGATCAATGTGAGGCTTAAGTATCAAATCCCTTATAGAATTAAGAATTGCGCTGAGTACAATAAGCCAACGATGGATAATGAGCAGAAATACAGCTCTAGCTGAGACTCAGAAGATTCAGACTTTGGGGTGTATATATATATAGTGTAATATAGGGTGGCACAAGACTTTCCTCTATCTGTCCTTCTGAAGGGTCTTTGGCAATTTAATCTAGAAGAAGCAAGAGAGACTCACACCAGCCGACCCTTTACCCTGACCTCCTTATGAGGAGGACAAGTGAAAGAAATGCCCTCTGGCAGTGGTTCCCAACATGGGTGTCTGGAATAAAAAGTTTTGGTAAATTTTGCTTTTCTCGTCTGTGTAGTGTTATCCAACCCTCTCATGGGAAGACGAATAAATAGCACGACATTACACAGACATGCAACGTGTTATGAAGATGCAACAAAACTACGGTAGCGTCCGCAGCTAGGTTGAGGCAACAAAACCACTTAGTTAGGTTTAAGAAAAACATCACGGTTGGACTTAAAATAAGTACGTAAACTAAGTCAAATACATCCTGAAACAACGTAACATAAGTACGGAAAACATGTCACAAATGTCACTAAAAAACACGTCACTGACGTAACTTACAAAACAAAACGCCGGTCTCGAACACTAGGTCACCTGCTTAAAAGTTGTGTATTTGTTGGACCCATACACCTCCTCACCCGCCCACCATAAGCGCTCTTTCTCGCTTTTTATTCGACGTCACTAGCTCTCAGCGGAGCATATTAACGCAGATTTGTTTACATTGCAGTCTAGCGTACAAAAGACATGACAAAAGCAAGACTTATTGAAACTTACTGCACGCGAAACACCATTATCGTGTCATTTATATGCCTTTTTGGGTGAACGGCTGTGTTATATATTCGGGCCTAATCAATCAATCAATCAATCAATCAAGAAAAACAACTACTCTTCAGTTGAACTGCTCACAGCTCATAGACACGTACCCTTTGAGGGACCACTGCCGGCCCAGGATTAATACGCTATTATGGAAACAGTAAATGTGCATTTTTCAGCCAATATGAAGTTTCAATTACATTAGACAGCTGTTCCCACAATAAGACATGGATGTGAGACTCTGCTTAATCTACTGCTCATTACTGGACAGCACAGTGTTGAGGGTTTCTCCAACTTAAGGATAAATGCCAGCCTATTGGTTAGATGGGCTCTAAGTGGTGTGACCTTATGCACGCTGCAATTCATCTGTGATAACCCTCAGTATGTTCACACAAGTCTTTCATAAACCAGTCTGCACTTAGGAAATATGCAAATACTGTGATATGACAGGCAAATTAGCCCTAAAAGGGACACATATGCCTTAAATTACCGAGGGCCTAGATGTTCTATCCCATCCTTTTCAGTTGTTCTAAAACACAAAGCACATCATCTATGAAACTGACAAAATACAATTTTGACTTTGCAAATACAACATTGGCGTTTTGTAACAATGAGATGATAGACAGATAAATACTTCTGTTTCCCTGTAAAGTTCAGACAGAAGCTCGGGTCCTTTCACAATTTAATACATCGACAAAGTCACAGCAGGGTGTTCCTTTCTTCTCACAGTGAACTACATAGCACTTTAAGACTGAACAATCCCTTCATGTTTCCTTTTCATTCCTGCAGAGGTAAACCAATACCGCTGCAGGATAAGAAGAGTACATTGGACACCGAGCTTTGATCAAAACAAATAGGATACTTAGAGTGTTATCTGTGTCTGTCTCATCCAATAGTGAAGAAAAGAAGAGGCAGTTGAGGGCGCCTTGAACATTTCTCATCCACTAACCTCAGATTGAAAGAGAAGAAGAAATACAAAGAGAGACTCTTTCTTTTCTGCTATAATCCCACTATAGTATAGTTGTGAATGAGGGCTGTGACTCTTTCCCTCTTTCCTTGTCAATCAATACATTTTGTAATCAATCTGCGAGGCGATGACATTTGCCTCACAATATCTTTTCAATCTCTATTCCAATCTTCGGCGGTGCCTGTGCGTGACCGCACGCATGCACACATGGCTTCCACTCTCATACGTGCACAAGGACACGGTCTGAAACACACCAGATCAAAAGCTCAGCACGCACCGCTGCCGGCCGAGGCTGGATCGGTCTGTTCACACTGGGATGGGAGTTCGGAGAGAGCCAGCAGCACACGGACCCCACGACAAGCCAGAGAGAGAGGAACCAGTCAATTATAACAGCGGAGGCCAAGCCGGCCAGACGGGAGCTCTCGCCAGCGCCGGACCGTCGAGTCTAGCAGTCACAGTCTCACCTGCTGCACACAAGCCCTCGAGGTGACTCATCGTGGAGGAGTGAATGACTGGGGACTTTGTCTGCTGCAGGTGACTCCAGAAACCATGCTGCTGTTAAGACTTTTATCCAGTCTACGGGATGCTTTGCACCAATTCTAGCTGGATGAATAGATACATTAAATACATTTGCTAAAAGTAATAGTATACATGTATGCCTTTATGAGAGATCTGGTTTATGCGCATTCAGTTCAGTTACATGTATTGCCTTAAATCAGACCTATCAAACAAAAATAATGCACAAGTGCTTAAAAGCTGCCAATAACACCAGGTATAGAATTATATACAGTATCTGTATTAGGGCTGTCAACGTTAACGCGATAACTCATTAATGCAAAATCGTTTTATCTCCACTAATTTCTTTAACGCATTAACGCAATAAATATTTCGGAGGTTGTAGTGGGCTCAATTTTAAACCTTACAAGCATCATACAAAACTAGAAAGCCTAATGAATCCATTGGTACCAACCGTGTCATACTAGCTTGTAGTGAAGGAGGTTAAATAACGCTCCAAACTTACGAAAAACTGTCATAGCCATTTTCAAAGGGGTCACTTGACCTCTGGCCTCAAGATATGTTAATGAAAATTGGTTCTATGGGTACCCACGACTCTCCCCTTTACAGAAATGCCCACTTTATGATTTATTTTAGTTTGGGGCAAGTCATAGTCAAGTCAGCACACTGACACACTGACAGCTGTTGTTGCCTGTTGGGCTTGAGTTTGCCATGTAATGATCTGAGCATATTTTTTATGCTAAATGCAGTACCTGTGAGGGTTTCTGGACAATATTTGTCATTGTTTTGTGTTGTTAATTGATATTTTAATAAAAAATATGTACATACATTTGCATAAAGCAAGCATATTGGCCCACTCCCATGTTGATAAGAGTATTAAATACTTGACAAATCTCCATTTAAGGTACATTTTGAACAGAAAAAATGTAAATTAAGGTGAGATTAATCGCGATTAATCATGGACAATCATGCGATTAATCGCGATTCAATATTTTAATCGATTGACAGCCCTAATCTGTATATGATGAATAATATTTGAGGGCTGCTTTGGGCCCTTCCTAGCTAGACTTGGCATCCCACCAAAAGCCTGCATATGTCAGTCAGACTAGGCGAGATCAGCACACATGAGGACCAGATGGCACCTGTAGCTGAGCTGTGACTGGTGTGAGCCAGCTGTGGATGCTTTCGCCGCCCGGCACGACTTCAAAATATGACAGGCAATCCAAAAAAAAAAATGAAGCTTTAGACTGTGCAATTAATTTGCAGCAGCCACTGAATGCCTCAAACATTGCATCACTGAAACATGTTATATTCCTAGTAGTCCTGAGTACCAAGTGTTCCAAATGAAAACCATAAGATAAGCAGGGTCATGGAGGAGCTTCCCTCCAGTGCCCAAGTTTGAGCTCTCTAAGCTACTCTACTTGATCATCATGGTGGTGGTGAGAGGGCATCACTGGGGATGACTGTTTTAATCTGAGGTTTCACTCTAAGCCGAGTAAACATTTATCCAGTTGTGCACCAAATCATTCCTGCAGATTCTGATATAAGCCCCGAGGAAGAAAAAGAAAGCACTAACAAAGGGGATCTGTGTCCAAGTGGGAATCTCAATAGTATAGGCTGTGTGATGCAGCTACACATGAGGATCAAGTGCAGCACGATTTGTAATTATGTCACCTCTACTCTCTCTACTCTACGGCTGGTTATCTTGTTGACCGAGGACCGTGCGTGTCGCTTGAATGAAACACTTCTACTTTGCATTTTATTCCCGTTCAGGAAATGTCACACGAGGAGCGTTTTCATTCAAATATATGCTAATATCTATAGGTCCCCGTATCTGTGAAAAAAAAACGCGATCGTTAAGTTTAAATGCGTTCGCGTCAACGATCGAGTGCACAGCAGCCCTTACCAGAGAAGCACCAACCAGAAGTCCTCCTCCAACTCCAAATATCTCCACACAGATCTCGCCTCCGACCCCGTGTCGTGTCGTGTCGACCTGCCTTCTCTGTCCCACTACGTCCGTCCGCCGTCCTTCCAAACTGCGCTCATGTCATGTGTTTCCCACTAAAAAAAAAGTGGGATGTGAAGACTGGTTCCGCCTACCGCACGCACGCACAGCGACCCCCCCAATCTAATTATTATTGTTGTGTGTGTGTGCTGTGTGTATATATGTTGCGATGCCAGCGCGCGCAGGGGACACGAGAGCACCCCCTATTTGGCACGTGCCTTTTTAATTAATCGTTTGGAAACGATGACCCCTCGCTATATTGAATAGAATAGAATAGCCTTTATTGTCATTGCACAGTCTCCTATACAACGAAATTTAGGGGTGCTACAACCGAAGGTGCATTTGCAATAAAATCAAGAATAAAAAAAACACGTAAGAAACAACAGGAATAAATAATAATAATAAAAAACAAAAAGAGCACTTAGGTCATAAAGAACAGATGGCATCGGTCGGTTAAAGGGGGGTCGTGCACGCTGCTTTTATAACCTGTCATTTCACACGGTGATGATGATGATGATGATGACGGGGGGTTCATGTTCGTGGATTTATCGTCGTGCTTGAGCGCGCGTTATGAGACAGTGAGTGGTCCTGAGGAGACCCACACATGCATTAATTTATTCTACTCGAGTGTTTCCCCTTTAATTGCTCTCAAAAAATCGATCCGATTGCAATGTGTTTTTCTTAAAACACGCGATGAACAACGTACACAGCAGCCTGAGCCATGTGCCACAAAAGCTCACTGTTATACCATACGCACGTTAGCCTATACGCACGCTCCATTTCTAGGTCATCGCGTTTTGATGTCACACCGCTCCGGGGAGCGTCTTTTCTCTCTCTCTCTCTCCTCGAGCTCATGTTCACGCGAGGAAGACACCTGCAGTCAGATTAGACCATGCAGGTTCCCCCTCATCCTGTTTGAGCATTCATCTTTATTCATAGGCAGGTAGAGCCCAACACACATTTTCCATAGAAAACTGACTCATTTATAAGGCATTAATTACCCAACCTGCAGAGATGGAAGAAGTACACAGATCCTTTAGTAAAAGTAGAAATACTCCATTACAAGTAAAAGCCCTGCATTCAAAATGTTACTTAAAGCAGCAGTGGGTAGAAATGGAGCAAATATGATTAAGAAAGTTATTTTTTTATAAAACGGTCATTATATCCTGACAGTAGTGCATGAGACAGGTATTATGTTAAAAAAACATGTGCCTCCGGTCCTAACAGCATCTGCAAGATTTCACAGACCGGAGGAAAACAACCAATCAGAGCCGAGCTGGAGCCTGCCGTCTCTGAGCAGCTGTCAATCACTCGCAAACTCCGATTAAACGGTCAAACTAGGCTGCGCTGATCAAATATGAATCAATATTCTGTTACTGTAATGACTATTTCTCGCCTCAAATGTTTTCAGAATCATCTTGTAGTGTACTGTTTAGCCGTAAAATGAGAAAGTTTGTGACCCAGCAGCCATGTTGAGATCAGTTGAGGAAATACCAAGCACCGCCCACCAGTCGGAGCACAGCCAATAGAAACGCTCTATAGGAACGCTCTCTCTCTGAAATGACCTGTGATTGGCCAAAGTCTCCTGTCCCAGGCTAGATTTTTTAAAGCCTGAAAAAAGAGCCATGAGGAGGTGCAGAAGTCTAGTTTTCTCTCAGAACACTTGAATTACAATATGCTGAAAGGTTATTATGGGATTGCCAAATGATGCAAAAACATTCTGCCGACTGCAGATCTAAGTACAAGTACAGAAGTATTATCAGCAAAATGTACTGAAAGTATCAAAAGTAAAATTACCCATTTCACAGAATAGCTCCTTTCAAAGTGTTACATTATTATAGAATATTATAATATTATGTTTTTATAGATGTAAAAGCATTTTAATGTTGTAGCTTGTAAATGTGGAGCCAGTTTTAGATACTGTGTATACTACTGGGTAGATTAGTAGAATAATACAGCATCATGTCATATAAACATTGTGTTTTTCTGTAAAAAAAAAAAAAGGAGTGAATGAAAAAGTACAAAATTTCCCTGAAATGTAGTGGAGTAGAAGTATTTGTAGAATAAAACGAAAATACTCACGTAAAGTATAAGTACTTCAAAATTGTACTTAAGTACAGTACTTGAGTAAATGTACTTTGTTACATTTCACCACTGCCAACTTGCATAGAAACAAGCACATACATAACCTACCTGTATTTGCAAACATGCATTATCTTCTTCCACAAAGCTGAGACACTTTCTCCCACAAATACCATACTGTCATCTCACCCCAGACTGAACCAGCAACCACAATTTCCTTTGAAGCCGTGGCAGTGAACCTGACCTTGTGGAAAGCAGAGGACATTTAACCTCTGGGACATATACGCTCAGCATCTGCTCTGAGGTTGACCCAGTGGGGAACAGCTACCCAGAGAGGAAAGGGCCAGAGATGCTGAGAAAGTGGCTGGTGCACCCCAGAGGTCAGCAGAGGAGCTCAACAGATGTACGCTATGGTTCAAAGAATGAATCCCCCAAGTGCATGTGCTTTAATCTGTGGTTTCATTTCAAGAGCACTGTCCTCTGGCCGTCCCTATTCCTATTCACAAATAACACGTTGGCATGCTAATTTCATCTCTGTGAGCTAATGAGTAGGAGAGGATGAACGCAGAGGACATCTGGCAACTGGTTCTGGAGGCACATTCAGCTGAATGAACTCTCTTCTTTTAATGGTGTGTGTGTACTAGTCTCACCTTGCCTCACCTATCTGTCAGCTTTACTCCAGAGGACTTTCTGACTGCCAAGAGCATTGCACAGCAAGGTGTAACCATAGAAACAGGGTGTAGCCAAGGCCTGCAACACGAAGTGAGATGACCACTGAGCAGAGATGCTAAATGACTAATGAAGTATGGCAGCAATTAATGCATTTTAGCTCAGCTAGTTCTGAGCCTGTTAATTCAAGTGACTACACTGAAGTGTGACACATTGCACACAATGCTAATTCCAGCATTGTTCTAATGTTATTCACACACAAAAACACACAACAGAACAAAAATAAATATAAAAGTCTACATCAACAAGACTACAGCCGTGCTAGCGGTTTTCAGGCTGTATAGCACATTGCTTTGAGCTAAATTGTAAATGCTAACATGCTAACATTGACAATGCTAACATGTAGATGATGTATAATGTTTACCATGTTAAACACCTTGGTTTAGCGTGTTAGCATGCTAACATTTGCCAAATAGCTCTAAACACAAAGTACACCTGAGGCTGATGGGAATAGTTTAGCATTCAGTCATAAATCTGATCTGATTATGGTGCTATAGATGAAATCAAAGCTATTACAATTCATCCTGTGGGAGCGTGAATGTCTGCACATTCCATGGCAATCTATCCAATATATTATTATTTTAGTCTGGACCAAAGAGGTGGACCGACCGGCCAACGGACCAACTGACAAATATTTGCCTTTAACTTCCACTGAAAGGCACACAAAACGTAAATGAAAATAATTTCTTGTGCAGAGATCACAGGTGCACTTTGATCAACAAATGTCATTGCTGGCCAGTAGAAATGCTGGCAGAGGCATATCAGTCAGTTTTAGACACCACTATTTTCACAATAATGAGCTAAAAAGACACATCAGAGATTGTTAATGTGCATAATGATCTGACAGATTCTTCTTTTAGGCCTACCCTATGAAACTAACATTGTAGTAGCTAATTTATACATACTAATACAGATTAAAGGTACAGTGTGTAGGATTTGGCGGCATCTAGTGGTGTGGTTGCAGACTGCAACCAACTGAGTAACCCTCCGCTCACTCCTCCCTTTCCAAGACTGCGGTAATGTGAGCAACGCTATTTTAGGAGCAACGGAAGTCAGACGGCGGCTGGCGGTACCACGGTTTTACATTCTGCGGCCCAAGTTACCGCAGTTTCATAAGCGTGGTGGAGAACTACGGTGGCCTTCAGGTAACGTAAAAACGTGAAAGGCTCTCTCTAGAACCAGTGTTTGGTTTGTCCGTTCTGCTACTGTGGAAACATGGTGGAGTAACACGGCGGACTCCGTGAAGAGGACCCGCTCCCTATGTAGATACTGTATGAAGGGCTCATTCTAAGCTAACGAAAACACAACGATTCTTAGTTTCAGGTTATTATTCTCTAATGAAACATAGTTATGAATATTATATTCTATTTCTGCTAATAGATCCCCCGAAATGTTACACAATGATCCTTTAAGTAAGAAATTAACATTTAGGGACCTTGCTCCATATATGATAAATGCAATGCCACTTTCACATTAAACATGCATTTTACTTCATTTTTCTACATTTTCTATTTTTAAAATGATTTCATTACTATTATTTTTGACATGACAGTCTTTTTGTCAAAAAAACTCATTATGTTTTGTTGATCAAAAAGCAGTTTCATTTTGTCTTGTCATTTTTCACCTAAAGAGTCCAAAAGAGTGTGGTGGTGTGCCTTCATAGAAAAAGCTCTAAGTCATCTTTGTAGAAACTGCAATGCACACCCACTATTGAACATCAACAAAGCAGTACAGCCTTCTGAACAGCTTTGAATGGATTTGTGAAAACAATGGGAGCCTTTGACTTCTGGGAGGTCACGCAAACCTGCAGAACAATAAGAGCTTATAACTTTGGTGACTGTAAATACATAAGTGGATTTAGACTTTTCAATGGCACGTCTAGAGAAATAAAATAAAATAAGCCAATTATTTTTTAACAGTATGAATATCCTCTCCTTTTCCTATTATTATCCTGCACCCTACAAAAAAACGTCTCTCTTATCTTCACTTCAATGAGATTTAAAACTTGTTTTTTTGAATGAAGGTCTTTTCCAAGGAGCTTCCCTCACAAGTCTGGAGCTTGATTTGTGGCCTCTTGTCCATCCTCCACAGCCTCACAGCTCCCGCCACACATAATTAGGAGAAACAGGAAGAAAAGATCTCATCACAGACCACTAAACCCATTCAGTTTATTTTGCTGAGCCATGCTGGAAGATGCTGCAACCAAACTCAATTAAGGTCAATCTTGTAGTGCATTCATCATTTGGGGAAGAGCTGCCAGTCACTGTGATTATCCAAAGTAACATGACCCACTCACGGAGGAGCAAGAGATACCCTCACCGTGGAAATGATGTGGTTATGCAATTACCAGTTTGGTGAAGTTTGGTGAAGGACTGTTAATGCTTTGTGAATGGAGTGTGGCGGTGACTCACAGTTACGCTGTGTGAACATCAGCTAACACTGACGGCACTTGACGCTGGGCCTTGGGAGCTACGGGCCTGAGTCAGTTTGAAGGTGTTAGAGAAAATTACTGTTCAGTTGATCAGGTTTATTTACATGAATAAAATTAGTAAATAAGAAGGACGAGAAGAATATGATCCATATCAAATATGTCAACAGTCATTTAATCCTTTAATTTGTATTCTATGTTATCAGCATTGGTTTCACTTTACGTGGGCTGGGTTATTTGGGTGTAGAGTAATGTTTTATGTAAGGGATAATGTACAGCGAGCCGGTCATTGTTGTGAAAGAATCCCCGACAGGACAATGCCGGCGGTCTCTCATCGCCCTGAAGGGGATTCTTTCACAACAATGACCCGCTAGCTGTACATTATACTGCTAATTACACGGCTACTTACTTAAGAAATCAATAATTTGACACAAAAACGGTGCTTTCAACCATATCACACTGCCTTTATCCGCAGATTGAGTTTGTTTAATTGATATGGAGATGGATCCTTTTACATGCAAGCTGTTTTAGTTGACTGAAAGCACCACTTAGGCAAACATCATTTCATTTTACAGAAGATGATTTAATTTGAACTTCAACACCGACACATCAGTTGAAAACAAAGTGGCGTATTGTCAGCGGCTGTAATGTTACATAATGACGCGGTAAGCTAGAGTAACCAGGGAGTTTCTGAAGCATTTATCAAGAGGAGACATCTGTCATACGAGGGGGACGATGTTTGTTATTCTCTCTGGACTTCAATCATCTGAGAACGTTTTTACAGAAGAGGTTCACAAAGTGTCCCCTCTCCTACACACATAAACACATCTCCCCTCCTCTCCTGCCATCAAAGAGCCTGCACTGTAGTACACACACACATGCACGCACGCACGCACGCACGCACGCACGCACGCACGCACGCACGCACGCACGCACACGCACACACACACACACACACACATAGAGTAGAGAAGTCCTGAGCATTATTCCTCTCTGCGGGAGGAATTCCCTGAAGGAGCAGCCTCGCCGTTCCAGGAGGGAGCCGAACCATCGAGGCCCAAAGAGGGAAGAGGGTCCGGGTGAAACAGAGTAAAGATGAAGAAAAACACATTTGAGGATAAAAGTTTGGTTTAGTCGGCTTGCAATGTAAATAATCTGTCCCTTAAACTTGGACTAAAACTTCCAGAATTGTTTCGAAATGTTCTGGTGACAATAAAATGTTGTGTATACCATGGCTACCATGAAGTTCATTAACAAAAAAATAAAGACAGAAATTTTAATTTAATGTGGACCTTGCTCCAATCAATAGAAAAATCAAATTATCATCTACTGGAGCAAATTTTTGTTGCTAAATTTAATTTTTTTTTTTTTTAGTGAGTCCAGACTGAAATATCTCAACAACTTATGGATGGATTGCCATTAGATTTGGTGCAGACATTCATAATAACCAGAGCATGAATCCTGTTCATCCATGTAATATAAGTTTGATCATCAAAACAAAACTTTTATTAAAAAGGAACTACAGCCATTTTCAAATTTCATACATGTTACTCCTATGGTTAAGACAGTCCAAAAATATAAGTAAAAATGAACAACGCTCTCCCAAATCCAAAAACTGGAGTGGTAAAACTCAAACTTGTGATGTCATAGAGTATAAAGTGTGGAGCTGATCCATAGACAATGAATGGGGAGGGATGTTATAGATGACACTGAGAGTACCCAGGGGGATGTTCGGAGTACGGTATATGGGAACATTTTCTGAACACTACAATAGAATAAAGCTAATTTGGGTATAAAAAAAGAAAAACTTTCTGTGGGTCCATAAAATCAGTCTCCCATTCATTGTCTATGGAGCAGCTCCACACTTTATACCCTATGACATCACAAGTTTGAGACTTACTTCTCTGGTTTCTGGCTTTGAGAGAGAGTAGCTCATGTTCACTAATACTGGTTGAACTTTACTAGGCTATGGAAATAACATATTGGAATTTGTAATTTAGGTGGTGTTCCCCTTTAACAGAATAAATAATTAGTAAAGAAGAGCTGATAGCATTAAGATTTCCTGTGCATAAAACCAGACTCAAATGTATAATCTCCAAACAGATGGTGTGCCAAACATTTTTGGGAATAATGAGTAAATAATCAAGTAGAAATACCTCATTTTATGAAGGCTAAGATTTGATAAGACATCTAAATTCTTTCTAAATGAATGTGGTTCATAACTTCCCCAGTTATTGAATTCTCCTGTTTGGACAGCTGGTCAGAGGTTTTAAGCGACTTGCCTGCATGAGACACGTGTATTACCAGTGTGGGCTCTTCTGTTTGTCATGCATTTGTTTCCAGTATAGTCTTCGATGTATTTCCTTTTAGATCCCAGAGGAAAGAAACACAAACATGTCAGATGTAGACAAACACGACACAGTACAGTATGTCCTTTGGATATGTACGGCTTCACCACGATCCACCTGCCAGCATGCAAAGCTTCACTGTGTAAATGGGTTTTAATTCACAGCAACTGTTTGTGTTAAGGACTTTATCAGATGGTGGGAAGTTATTATGGTATCGTATAATGGACAGAGATTCCTCATGTTCCCAATACGCCACGCGACACATGCTTCAAATGTAACAACGCTAGAGGAACACTTTTTCACTGCTTGTGGGAACGTAATGTGGTCAAAGGTTTTTGTAAGGAGGTTGTTGACATGGGTAGCCAGATAACAAAACTGAAAATCCCTTGTTGGCCAAAATTGTGCATCCTGCATCCAAGCGATTTTATCACTAAGAAGAGTGAGCGTGCACTAATAAACTTGTGTCTCTTACAAGCTAAAACAACAATATAATGGAAGACTGTGAACAAACCAAGTATGAATCAATATATTAAGGATTTAGCAGCATTTGTTGCTATGGAAACGCTAGCATAAAGGAAAGCTAGCTGTTTATGGAAATATCTGGGGGAGCTTCATGGAGTTTTTTAAACAAAAAGTTGGTAATGATCAATAAAGCCAAAGAGCGGGATGGGGGCAGGACAACTGGAATAAGATTATAAAGTGTCATAGCTCATTTGACCTTTCAGATTTCTGTACATGTTTTAATTACTAGTTTTGTTTGTTTTTTATTTACTTGCATACTCATTTGATGATACTGCATATGCCGCCAAGACTGACCATTTTATTAATATGTTATAATTGTTTAAAACCCCAATACATTATTGTTAAAAAAAAAGATTCCTCATGCCCAAATTTCCAATTTCTATTCTCATTCAAACCTTCACCTTGTCATACTTGTATAGTCACATGCAACAGTTTCCTTTCAGCTCGCCTTATGATGTAGTTCTTGTTTTTAGATTGCATTTTCCATGTCACTGCTTGTCATGGTGAAACAAAATGTGTCATGTTTAATTCCGCATGTCAAGCTTCCCTACATCAGGTGCGGCTCTAGAACCTTTAATGCTCTATCTGCACAGAAAACTGTAACAAAACTTTATGTGCAACTTCAGCCATTTCAGATCTTTCTTCACGTTTTCTATGTAAATGTTGACAGCAAGATTGAGTTTCATTGAGAGGAATTGGATTTGTGTCTCTGCAGTCTGTTATAGAGGTGAAATGTAAAAAGCAAGAAATAATGCTACTTGAGAAGGCAAAAGCCATTATTTAAGGTGAGACATATACCGGCAAAAGAATTGCTTTTCATGCACTGGTCAATTTTGAGATTTGGGGCTATTTTACTTCCACATTTCGGACTAGTGGAAAGGAAATATCCAAAATACACATTTAAGTCTTCATTTTACTACAATTTCTCTATTTGCATCTGTAGATTTCTCCTAAATTCACCAAAAGTTACCATTTGATAATGCCTCATTTGCATATTTAAACATTTCAGAAAACTTATAATATAAAAAATTATTGTCTTAATGTGAGTAATAAACTGGGGTAGTTTCATGGTGACATCTTTATAGTTTGTTTTTTTTACCCTATTCACCTGTAGTGTCTTCAAAATGTATGGATTTTCTTTTTATGTATGTATGTATTTTAATTTTTTTATTGAATTTTTTTATGAAATCCATATCTTTAAAGGCTGTTTTCTCAAAATGAAATCTCCACTCCAGTAGAACTTACATACACCAAACTGTCCAATTTCATTCCTCTCAACCTCTCATTGTTTGTTCGTATATTATTCATAGCCTGATTTATACAACATTTTATTCCTAAAAACATGGCAAAAATTGATTTTTTTTTTTAATGACTGTTGACAGTATTTTCTGATTTATGGAGTGATACAAAGAGATAACCCTCTGTAAAAACCTTTGACTCTAATATGTCAACAAAATGAAACAAGAATTTTGAGCCTGGCTTTATCCAATGTTCAGATTTCTGTTCTGGAAATGTATGCAAATTAGCACATATTTAATAAGATAATGCCTCATTTGCATATTTAAACATAACATTTCAGAAAACTTGAAATACAAAAAAAGAATTGTCTTAATGTAAGTAATCAACTGGGGCTTTTCATGTCAATATCTAGTAGATTTTTTTTTCCCCTATTCACCTGGGGTGTCTCACCTTAAGTTATCTGAGCTGCTCAAGTGTGGCTCAGTAAAGCAGGACTATAAAGCCTCTTCAATAAGGTTGAACTTAAAGAACGAGGCTGTTTCAGGACTAAAAACAGAGTGCATTTGATGAAATCCTGTTCATATTACATTCTCTATACATTTGGGACATTGTGTACATATGCCAACCTCATCCTCTCACAGTTTTATTCAGTGTGGTCGCTGACTGTGTTATGCAAAACGGTTTAGTCAACTGACACAGATTCTGGTAAGCTGAGCCGGTGCCACACTGCAAACTGAGTAGGCATTCACAAGTGTCCCTGTGAGACAGCGAGCACAGTTCATTTTGTGCTGCGGCATTAATCAACGGGCAGATCAAAGCTGTCATTCTGCTACTACAGGGTTAGTTAAGCAGCACTGGTTGGCTGTCACTCAAGAGGAGAGCAGGCTGAGCTCTGACTCGCCACGCCACCTGGTATGACGCATGAGATCCTGATTGAAGCAAAAGGGGATGATTTCTTAAGGAAAAACAAATGGGGATGATTCAAATTAACCTCAAGCTGTACCATTGTGACTGTTGTGACCCACCACACCAGTGATGTTAATCCCCCCCCCCTCAGTGAGAACATGTCACTGTGAGACAGGCTGCTGGTGTAACCAGTAAAACTACAATCACAGCAAGATGGAGAAAAGATTTGATCTGACGAGCAGTTATACATAAAAGGCATTCAAATTATCAGCATAAATATACATTTAACATCATTCATGTACTATGAAAAAAGTTAGCAAATATTTCCAAACAAAATTTTCATAATCAAAGGATCATTTTAATGGATTCTTTCTAAGGTTTTTGTCATTTGAATAGTGACAGGTTGCAGAAATTCCTTCTGAAACTGACACTGCCCCCTTGTGATGGAGTGAGAGAGAATTTATTAATCAATTAATCAAGTTATATTTATATAGCACATTTCATACTACAGACTCAGGCAAAGATCATACATGACAAAAAACATATCAGATAAGAAGGTATTACAACAGAAGGAGAATAAGATAATAAGGTATTATCATTAAAAAGGGAATAATAACAATAATAATACTGATTCTAATATAAAAGTTTTACCCGTTAACCCGTGAAAAAAAAAGCTAGATTTTTAGTCTTCTTTTACCGTTGTAGAATTCCAGAGAGTAGGACCATAATGACTGGTATAAATTTATGCATTTGAAAACACTTGAAAATAAAACAGGGAGATATATACAGTATATATATACAAACACATAAAAAAGCAGATTATATATAAACTATAATAACGTCTCCCAAATCCTTCACTGAAAGCTGACAGTGGGATTTGACTGACATTTGGTGTTGTTGTTGGTCCAAATTGTGAAAGTGACTCAGTAAGGCACCACAAAGGACTTTAAAGGTCCCATATTGTAAAAAGTGAGATTTTCATGTTATTTTTATTATAA
This sequence comes from Sebastolobus alascanus, assembly GCA_916701645.2. Classification (NCBI taxonomy): domain Eukaryota; kingdom Metazoa; phylum Chordata; class Actinopteri; order Perciformes; family Sebastidae; genus Sebastolobus; species Sebastolobus alascanus. Next base: position 17,945 of record CAKAOJ020000257.1, on the reverse strand, counting down.
AGTATGCTTAAGTGCTATATAAATACTGTGAAAATATCGAAGCGTTCAATCCATGGTGAAAAACACACAGCCCGTATTCAGAAACATTTGATGTGCATTTGAAACAAGCTGTCAGGATTTCTGTAATTTTGTGATGTCACAAATATACAATATATTGACGATTTCACAGTTTTAAACGTAAACATTCTAAAGTCAGGAAGTAAACATGGAGCCAAGCTGTTGCCCTGCAATGCACTTCCATTGCATTTCTGCTGAAATGTGCTAAAACTGAGCATTTCAGACAGAGGGTGAATACAAGCATATTCAGGCAGACAGTATGAGGAAAATAAAGGTTTTTTTTTTAGCATTACATCATGTAAACATCTTCTACTAGAAACACAAAATAAAAGTATAAACCTGAAAATGACCATATATTGGCACCTTTAAATTCACCTACATGAGATCTATCCTCAGAAAACAGGTGAAATTCTTCCCAGGAACTAAGGATTAAACAACCCACTCTGGATGTTTGTCATTACAGAATCAGGAACACGCAGGCATTAAGGTGGCAGGGGCTACAGCACTGTACTGTATATTTGTGGCTTCACACACCAGTCTATCCTCAAGCTCAGTTCTTCCAGGAAACAGCAGAGAGAGAGAATGACCCTGAACAAACACAGCAAAGACTTTGTGGAGCGTCCTCAAAATCACTGGCATTCCCACTGAGGCGAGAGCTGCTGGTGAAACATGTCAGCCATGAAGCCTCAGGAAAGAGGATATGAAGGCAGCCAATAGAGGGTCTGGCAGCAGAAATAATAGACAACATATCTAGTGGTGGCCGAGATATGGAGAATCAGTATCGTTCCAGCTTTTGCATAATGAACCTGTACTATAGGTTCATATAGAGTTTAAGGATTATGGATGTATTGGATGAAACTAGAGCACAGAGAACAAGACGTTCCAGGCTGGAGGACCAAGTCACTGCTTTTACATTTTATATACTTTTACAGCTCGGTAAAGCCCCAGATACAGCGGACCGTTTTCTTAAAAGAACAACTATAGGCTACATGGATTTAAGGAACATACCACGGTTCTGCACTCTGCGGCTCACGATACCGCAGTTTCACAAGCATGTTGGAGAACTAAGGTGAAAGGCTCTCTCTAGAGCCAGTGGTTGGTTTGTCCATTCTGGGCTACTGTAGAAACATGGCGGCCTCCATGGGGAGGACCAGCTCCCTATGTAGATATGAAGGGCTCATTCTAAGCTAACGAAAACACAACGATTCTTAGTTTCAGGTGATTATACAATAATGAAAACATAGTTATAAATATTATATTCAATTTCTGCTAATAGATGCCGAAATGTTACACACTGTTCCTTTAAATTTCCACTTCCGAGCCTACAGTATACAGTATATATACACAAATCATGAAAGAAACATTCTCAACGCAGATTCGAGCCATGACCTCAACATGCAACTCAGTACAGTGTGGTTCATTCCCTATTATGTTATTCTTCTCATAACAAGATGTTTCTTGTAAAAAGGTAAAAAAAACATTTTGCAGACAGGTACTGTTCAGCACAAATGTCGGATTTAATCGTCACGTTTATTCTTTACATTTTCACAGAAACAAAACCTCAGCAGGTCCCCATCATTCTATGTACAAACACTATATGTACATGTTCGTTCAACTGAAAACAGATTTTGGATGACAAAATATCTAGCTATAGAAAACAAAACTACGTTTTATATACACGGAGAAGATAAAAATTTACAGTTGGAGTCTGTGCAACTTGTTATTCTTTTCACAGTATCATTTGGCCACAAAATGAATATTTCATGCCTGATTCAGCATGATTTCTTTTCTCTCTCCAGTTCACTCTATCTCAGTGAAGCGTGCGAACATGGCCTTACGAACAGCATCCTTGTAGGTGTCAGATGCTGAGAGTTCATATGAGCTTTTAATACCCAAGCCTGTGCCCTTGGTCCTTAATGAAGCCTGTGGGGAAAAGACGGTTATTAGAGGAGACAGATTGGATGCAGGTAACAGTGATAATTGCTTTGTGGGTGAAAAAAACACATTGACATGCTAATTCCATCTGTCAGGAGCTGGTAAGGAGATGAGAGTTATTTTGAAAGAAAAAGGAAAAGAGTTGTTGGCGTCCTCCTCACCGAGATGGGAGCGGTGATGCCCTGTTGGTGGCGCCCCAGACCTTTGCCTTCCTGCCAGCCCATCGCCTGCAACATCTTATTCCCGATGTTATCGCTCGTAAGGCCGTCTTTGGTGGGCTGCTCATAGTTTCTGTTGAAGGTGAATGACAGGAGGTGTTAAAAATGAAATTTCACAGATGTTTGCAGTGAGATTGAATTTTTATCAGGACTGTCAAAGTTAACACGATAATACAAATTCGTTTTAACTCCATTATTTACCGCAACTTCCGATTTTTAGGTCGTAGCGGACTCAGTTTTAAAGCTAGAGTGAAGATACTGGCATCATAATGAATCCATTGGTACCAACCATGTCATACTAGCTTGTCACGAAGGAGCCTATATAACGCTCCAAACAAAGGAAAAACTGTTATGGCCATTTTCAAAGGGGTCTCTTGACCTCTGACCTCAAGATATGTCAATGAAAATGGGTTCTATGGGTACCCACGAGTCTCCCCTTTACAGACATGCCCACTTTATGATAATCACATGGAGTTTGGGGCAAGTCATAGTCAAGTCAGCACACTGACAGCTGTGAGGGTTTCTGGACAATATTTGTCATTGTGTTGTGTTGTTAATTGATTTCCAATAATAAATATATGCATACATTTGCATAAAGCATATTTGCCCACTTCCATGGTGATTAGAGTATTAAATACTTGACAAATCTCCTTAACTATCGGAAATCACGCGATTAATCACGATTAAATATTTTAATCGATTGCCAGCCCCAATTCTTACACTGTTGGTGTTGGCGGTTGATAGAATTTCTTCTTCGGCGCCGGAGGTTCAGGAACACCGTACTTCTCCCTTCTCTCTGCAGCTCTGTCTCTGTATTTCAGCTGTTAAAAAAAAATGACCATGAAACTTTATTCAGTGTGTCAGAAGAATTCAGATAGAGGAAAATGGGTATAAATTCTTGAGCCAAATACCTCCGTTTCTTTCCTCTCCAGCTCCTCCAGCTCAGCTTCTGTGAGTTTTGATCTTCTCTGAATTTCCATGTTTTGCTTCAACAATTGAAAGCAACATTAATCGCCAAATAAATATCACATTCATATATATATATATATATATATATATATATATATATTCAAGACAGCATAAGATCAAAAATGTCCTTTTCAATTTAGTATTGAAGCTTTATACATTGAACAGATGGCAGCGCCAAGAATATTCACAGCTACTTGCAGATGAAACGCCTGCTGTTTCACCGTCCTCACCTTGTGGAGGTCAGAGAGCTGCTGGTGACGCAGCAGAGCGTCTCTGGTGGGGAACTGCCGTCGACACAGCAGACAAACCATCTTAGTCCAGTCGGTTATTTTTCCCTCCTCGTCCCCCGGTCTATCTGAGCCGCCTTCCTCTGGGTCACTGTCTCCGTTGTAGGCAGCGACCAGTTCGCTCTGTAATATGAAAACGGGTAAAAGGTGAAGTGTTATGGGATTTATTTTTTATTAATAATTGTGGAGCGGGTAAATAAAGGCACAAACGAACCTTAGCTGAAGTCTCCTGCTCTGTGAGCTTGAATTGGTCGATCATGAAAGACGGCATCTCAAAACCTCCCATTTGCTAAAAAGGAAGCAACATCAACAAATAACACAAATGAGCTACATTATTATACGATAGTCCACGACACAAAAGCCAGTCTCTCATTTTATGTTCATTATGAATACAAAGCTACTGGTTTAGAGTCGAAGTCAGTCATGATGTGAGCAAACTCAAGGCGAGACCCTCCCCCCCAGGCTAAAATATTGTTTTTCATGTACTGGTAAATTTTTAGATTTTGGGCTATTTTGCTTCCATAACATGTCTTCTTTCAGACTACTGGAAGGAAAATATCCAGAATACACATTTAAAGTGTTTTTTTCACTACTTTGTCTATTTGCGTCTGTAGATTTCTCCTAAATTCACCAAAAGTTACCATTAGATAATGCCTCATTTGCATATCTAAACATACATTTTCAGAAAACTTGAAATACAAAAAATAATTGACTTAAAGCAAGTGATCAACTGGGGGAGTTTCATGGTGATATCTATTAGTTACATTTTGTACCCTATTCACCCGTAGTGTCTTGCAAAACGTATGAAATTATACAATCCATATCTTTAAAGAGGCTATATGTAAGAATCAGAAATTGCTTGTTCACAGCGACACCTGTGGCCGCAATGTCAACGAAAGTCAGCGTCCTGTTGCTCGCACTCGCCCGTGTGCACGCGCTACCTGAATGTGAGCGAGCACCGGTCTAAACAGTGAGGCGACACACGTCAGCTAACACACAATATCACTCTATATTTCACCTGCTTGGCAGTAATGTTAGCTGACCAGACGAAGGTCTCTCCATGGATCAATGCTGATTCTAGACCGCGGAGGGAACGGGGGGGGAGAGACCGACACCCGGTCGGGGGGGGGAGAGAGACCGACACCCGGTCGGGACGATAACGTAACTCGCTGCGGAGCCCCGTCACTTCACAAGATACGGGAAACCTCTGTTGGTCTGGAGGAGCGGCAGCATTTATTTCTGCAAAAACGTCTCACTAGATATTCTCAGAGCTAAACTAACTCTCTGCAGTGTGTAGTGTGCGCGCGTTCACGTGGAGGTGGAGCGAGCCGAGCGCGGTGTGCAGGCAGCAGGCAGGAGGAGCAGAGCTGCTGCGCGATCGCGTACCCACACGCGAGCGAGCATGGGAATCCGACCCGTTAGGATTTATGCGCGTGAAAAGTTACAAATAGTCCCTTTAAAGGCTGTTTTCTCAAAATTAGTTTTTTCTTCTTTGAGCCAGAAATCTCCACTTCAGTAGCACTTGCATACACCAGACTTCCCAGTTTCATTCCTCTCTATATTCTGAAGGTTTTTGCAGAGGGGTTTGTTCATACATTCATAGCCTGATTTATATAGTATTTCATTCTTAAAAAAATGGCGATTTTTTTTTTTTTTTTTTTATGGCTGTTGACAGTATCTTCTGATTTATGGAGTGATAAAAACAAACATTCTCTCAGTAAAAACTTTGACTCTAATATGTCAACAAAATGAAACTAGAATTTTGAAGCTGGCTTTATCCAATGTTCAGATTTCTGTTCTGTAAATTTATGCAAATTATCACATATTTAATAAGATAATGAATGCCTTGTTTGCATATTGAAACATACATTTTCAGAAAACTTGTAAAATAATTGTCTTAACGCAAGTAATCAACTTGGAAAGTTTCATGGTGATATCTATTAGTTTTGGGGTTGTTTTTTTTACCCTATTCACCTGGGGTGTCTCCCCTTAACATCAAAATGGCTAAGAAAAAAAATAATTAGGGGTTTGTCATTAACACAAAAAAAATTAATTAAAAGTATGAATTCGAATGAATGTGACTTCCCAGTTAGTCCCTCTCAGTCTATAATACTGTTTCAAATATGCTATAACACCAATGCAAAACATAGTTAGGCCGAGCAGTGACGACCAAATACCTTCTTCTCAAAGAGGAAGAAACCTGCGTCGGCGGCTGCAGACTCTCTCCTGTCTTCCTCCTTGGACGCTCCGAAGCCTTGGAAACTGCTCTTAAAACTATCTTTTTGCTTATTTAAGGTTTTTGCCCAACGCTCCATGTCCTTTGCGATCTGCAATTGTATTAACACAACATCAGTACAGATATCATTTAAATCACATGATATGAGCCATACAGATTGTATTTTAAAGTAGCATTTACCTGCTGTGCAGACTTGCTTTTGGGCTTGTCTTTTTTCTCTTTGGGCTCTTTACTGTTTGGAGCTGAGGAACTGCTAGCTGAGCTTGTGTCAGACTCAGCCGGTGCTGGGATGTACGTCTCCTTCTCACCGTCCCAGTAGAGGTACTGCTGAGTCTCCGAGTTATAGAAGTACTACAAGCATAAGAGAAACGGTATAAATTGTTTTGGATCAAATAAATGACATACAAGTGTTTGGCAATATATTCAACTCGTAGAGTAAGACCAGAGGGAACATACCTGGCTGCTGGGATCATAGTACAGGCCGGTCTGTGGATCATAATAGTAACCTGAAGACTCATCGTACTGGTATGTGGAGGTGTCAGGGGCACCTACTGATACAAAGAGAGGCACATGTGAAACAAAACATGCCTCAAATCACATGAAATTAATCTAAGGTTGATCTATTCATTCACATGCAGAGGAGCCATTGTGTAGCTGACTGATCTGACCTGCTGTGTTAGCAGTCGTTGCAGCACAGACAGCGGCTGCAACGGTGGAAGCTGCTGCTGGTGTTGCCAGCAGTGCGGGGCAAACACCAGCAGCCTGTTGTGCTGCCTCAATGGCCCTCACTAACGGATGTGTCTGAAAAAAAAATAACCATGATTTACTTTTGCAGCCACCATACAACACCAGTAAATTTGATAAATTAGTAGTTGTGTTTCGGTACATAGATGCCATGGTAACGGTGTGGTCTACCTGTATGGCAGGCTGGCTGATGATGCCAGGTTGGTAGACCTGAGCCGTCTGGGATATGACCACACCTCCGGCTGCAGGGATCAATGTCTTTATTCCTGGAGCAGCTAAAGACAGACAGTAATGATGGATCAGCAATCTCCAGCCTTAGTATAAAAATCAGTCAACGTATCTCTGAGTGAGTGACACCTCTCCTTACCTCCGAGTAATCCATCTCCAACGACAGGAGCCAATACTTCAGGCTGCTGCTGCCACACTTGATAACTCTGTCCCTAAAGTACATCAGAGGAAAACACGTCAATCATTGTTGTTGTTTTTTTTTTGTTAAAGTCATTGTCACAATAAAAGTGGACTGTGAACCGACCTGCGTTTGCTGTGCATAGCCCTCTGGAAGAGCAACGTAGTCAGAGGTGGCACCTGAACCTTGCTGCAACTACAGGAAAATACAGAGATGAGAGCAAAGTCAGCAGCAACACACAATTAAAACGTGCTAATTTGCATTTGCAACTGAGCCAATATTTTGCAAATAAATGTGTAAATTCAGTAAACCTTAAAGACATTAAATTAAAATGTGCACATTAAGCTCCACTAAGCAATATATTTTTAATTAACAATGAATAAAATGACTCCTTGTAATGTCAATGTTTCCAATACAGACGATCCCACCGAGAATCAACACCCCATTTTGCAGCTTTTTTTTTTTAGCTTTTATGGTCCTTTAACCTCATAATTTTGATTCACCAGTTCTCTGACCCCCCCCCCCCCCCCCCCCCCCCCCCCCCCCCCCCCCATATAAACCCGAGGACAGCAAAGCAAACTTCCACAAGCCATTTCTACCATGTCTATGTCTGTGGCTGGCAAGAGCTGTTAACAAACCAAAACTGGCAAATCAGAACAATTAACTAAAAAAATGTGTGACAAAAGTTAAAAAGTTAGATCATCATAACAGAAAACGTTTTACGTTACAGGGAGTCATTTCATGTAGCTTTAGTCTCTTACTTTTAAAGATGCCACATCTGCAAGGATGAATAATACCAGCTCTTCTTACACACAACCATCATCAGTCTTGATAAATCACATTAAAATACAAATATATCTGCACACTCTCGTCGAAACACTACAGTCCTTTTTTCCCCCAATTTTTACTCATACCACCGTTTAGCAGTTCAGGCCACACGTGTTCTTTGCCTTACTTTAATGTCACATCACTTAGTTCAGGGAATTTTAAGTGCAACAAATTTAAATTACTTCGTAATACAATCAGCACAAGTAATAAGCCTGATACCTGGCTGGATGACCACTGAGCGGCAGCGATGGCTGTGCTGGCAACAGAGAGAGCGCTGGCTCTGATCCCATCGAGCTGCATCGAGTCTCTGGAGAGGACACAGAGTGATTAGTTTAACTTGAATTTTGCAGCACACGCAGGATGAAAATGAGTCCTTTATTTTTGAATTACTGCAGGACCAAATAAGCAGCCAAATGGGATTATGAATGTAAAATAACACATTATTATTTCATTGTTAGTGCACTAGAACAAATGAATAAAAAAACCTAAAGAATGAGGGGATAAAACTTCCCACATGGTGCAGCTCACACACTGTGGATCCAGCAGAGCTTATATGTGCTATATTCTATTAATAGAAAGCTGAATCAAACAGTATTTGTGTGTATGTGTGTGTGTGTGATGACTCACTTCCTAGCGCTCTTGGCATAATCCACACCGATTGTTTTTCCATCCAGTTTTAGAGGCGGCTGAAGGCTCTGGAGGATGGTGAGCAGCTGAGAAGCCTCCTATACAGGAAGTGCAGATGAAAGATGGGCACACGTGCGTACACCCCCAGGAGAAACATACTGACTTAATATCACGACAACAGAGATGACATACCAACGGAGAGGAGAGCTGAACAAAGGCAAAGCCTCTATTCTGTCCCGTTTGCTTGTCTTTGATGAGGCGGATGTTTCCCGCAGTCAGGTTGGCATAGGGCGCCAATATGTTCAAAATCCCATCGACCGTTGAAAGAGGGCCAATGTTTCTCAAAATTATTGCTGTAATCAAAAAAAAAAAAGGTATTCATGGAAAAATGTAGATTATGTTTACTGGGGGGAACATACTATTTGAATATGTGGTGAAAGACACACTCACTGTCTCCACTGTAATCTCCTGGCTGTTGAGTCTCAGCATTTAAACCACTTAGTCCTGGTGACTCCCCATCTGTACTCAGCCATGACAAAGTAGAGTGACACATACTGTAGGTTACCATCAGTCAGAGCAAGCAGGACACAGTGGAAGGTACTTACAGCGAAGAACAAAAAATATACTTTTCGTTTGTTGAAGCAACAACTCACCAACTTTGGCTGCTCCACACCTGAAACACTTCAGCCTCTTTCGGAAATTGTACAGACCACACTGTAATAAACAAAATGACAATGTTGAAGTTTTTTGTTGTTTTTTTAAGAAAAAGAAAAAAAGAGAGAAATATTCTGGAATCACAGTGAGGTACCTAAAAACACACATGCACTTTATACTGACTTATTTACATATTACTGTAGTACGCAACATTAGCCCCGTTTCCTCTAAGAAAGTTCCTGGTGATTTTAGTCCCGAGACTACTTTTCAAGGATGTCCCCGGAACTTAATTTAGACCCTGATCCCTGCGGTCCAAATGCAATGAGTTCCTCAGAGGTTCCTAGTTCAGGGGAGGAAGTTTCTGCGGTGGAAACGGGGCTTTAGTCATACTAGCACGACCGTTACACCCGATGTTCAGTCCACGTGTAATGGGCCTGCAGGTAAAACCTATACAAGCTAGTACATGTGCTGTATATATTAAGTTTATTTATTTTTTGTACTTTTTTCAATTTTGTACATGTATGACCCAGATATTTTGTGTTTCTTATTCTTTTTAACTACTCATTACCTCCACACCTTCTTCCTTTTGACTGAGAACCGTGCAGTAATTCCAATGTCCTTGTACTCTGTACTAGGGCTGGGCGATAATTCAATATGATAATTTATCGTCTTTCAATGGAATCATATCGTGATGAAAACATACAGTATATTGAGATATTGTGATACAAAAGTATGTGTGACTAAAATTTCAAAGAATTTATAATAACAAGTAAATACTAGCTCAAATTTCTAAGAAAATTTGATCAAACTCCTCAGTTAAATTAAACTATCATCTTAATCTGATTACTCTATTAGTCAGTGTATAGCTGGAAATATAATTTTTTTTTCTCTATATTACACATGAAACTGTTGATTTTGTACTGAAGTTCTTAATTAAATGAAAAAATACTCAGTACTTTTCATTTGTCAAGTTATTAATTCACAAAAATAGGCTTTACCATGTGGTTATTTCATATAGACTATTTATTTATTGAATTACCACAAAACATGCTATGCTCGTGATATATATCATTATCGAGATATGAAATGACCTACAGTATATCGTGATGAAAGATTTTGGCCATTTCGCTCAGCCCTACTCTGTACCTGTGCAAAAGGCAAACAAAGTCACTTGAACTAGTTAGAAATTAGACTCACTGCGTTGCAAAGCCAGTTTTCAAACTTCTGTCTCCTGTTGCTGTAGTGCACCGCAATGCTTTTCCCCTGGATCACCAGCTCGTTCTGCAAAGTCAAAATCCACCAGTTATTTCAAGTTTCAAAGAGGAGAGTGAGAGCAGCTGGAACGGGAAAGAGTGGCTAGGCTTACACTCTTAGCTGCTTAGGTAGAGTGTCTCAGGGAGTAAAAAGGGAACAGAGGTAGAGAGTGAAGTTCAGAGAGACAGCTGCAGTTGTGTGTACGAGGGAATGACTTCTCAAAAAAAATGGTTCTAAGTGTTTGGGATCGGAGTGCTGCCAGCTCGGCCATGTCTCACTCCAGTCTTCGGATTTTAAATGGAGATGAGAAAATATCCAAGTGACTGAGCTGGAGCAGAATGTGCTATCATGGAACCACTGGATAGTCGGGACTGAACAAGACTACTTGGGCCACTTTGTGAACAGGAAGTATGCTCCTTTCATTAGAAGAGGCAAAAGGCTTATTTAGCTTAAGGTCCTTATATTTTCTGCATAGTATGTTGGTTAATATTTGTGACAGAACAGACAAAAGATTTCATTGCATTTCCAAAAGCAAAAACCTTCATTCATCACTGAATAGACAACATTCGGTAAACTAAGCAGTTGAGAGACTATTCTGTCTGAAAAAAAAGCTGCTAAAATAAGCAGCCAAGTGTGTGATATCAAAAAGATTTACCTCTGATATCACAGCGTTGTGTAACCCAAGGTCATGAAACAGCCCTGCATCTAAACACCAACAGTTTTTAGCTCTGTATATTGCAAATATGCACAGTGATCAGTCAGTCATGTGTCGGTTAATTGGGGCTCTAATCTCCAAGAATAACTCTAAACTTGGTGATTGTTGAGGCAACCTGATTGGTCTCCATCCATCGGGTAGAATCTTGCAAGTGATAAAACTCCACGAAGGCGAAACCTCGGCTTATACCTAGAGACAGCATTCAAATATAGACGGGAGGCGTGTTAGTTAGAATGCTTTGGTGTGCGACATTCAAACTCACAATGGGCTTGTACACTCCAAGTCATATCAAAAACGGAGGTGGGAAGGGTGCTTACAAGGTCAAAGGGGGGTGGTGGTTGATTTTGTTTACCATAACATGTACAAAAAATGGTAGAGGAATAGTACATACAGTTACCTCCTTACCTGGCGATATTTTCAAAACCAGACAATCTACAGTATGTGGCACAAAGGATCCTCTGACAGTTGTAATAGGAGACTTTTTTTTTTTTTTCACGGATTGCAATAAAAGAGGTAAAGTGGGTTTTAAGACAGAGCGTGGAGGTGAACGTGAGACATTGGACACTCACCTGTCCTTTTCTTCATCAAGCGGATGTCCACAGGCTGGGGCCCCTGCAGCTGCTCCAGAGCCGAGCGGATCTGGAGAATTGAGGCAGCATTTAGGTCAAATTCATCTGAATACTGTTCTTTTTCACCATTTTGCCGAGCATTTACAACATTTCACAATCAGTTTCAATAACATGCAGCTAACACTATTATCAAACTTTATGTCATTTCTCCTTTTTTTAGAAATGGTCAGCTGCTTCTTCCTTTCGGAGTTAGTCACGTCACAGAAAAGCAGCTGACATTAGTTGCACTCCTTTAACAAATCCAACTTCCTCAGCTATACGAACTGCCTGGAAAGAAAAACAGAACTTGTGACTGAATGCAGCCAAAACCTCCCACAATCAGCTGCTTGATGGCGGATAAATCGTCATGCCAGCCAACAAGTGTTTTTAGAATTCAGGTCAACAAATTAATCTGTACAGTGCAGAAGCTGCCTCTGATTTTTTACGATTTACACTTATTTACATTCACAAAAAGGATCTCAGGTGTGACTGGTTTCCAGGCTTGGGGAGTAACGGATTACATGGAACGGCTTTACGCAATTAGTATACAAAAAAGGTAACCGTAATCCGTTGCAGAAAGAAGAGACGTAATCAGATTGCAGATACATTACGCCCATTATTTTGTATGTAAAGCAGAAAAGAGGAGCTACATCATAATACAGAGCAAGTTATCACAAGGCAGGATAGTTTGCGCAATTTCTAGTTCATCAAGATTATTATTTTATCTTTTTCTTATCCCACCGTGAAAAGACGGTTCGTGGGAACTGAGCGAACCGCTTCATATTTTGAAGCTATAGCAGCAATCTAATAGCACCATAAATTACATTTATATAACCACAATAATACACGATAAAATGTACGTTAATTTAATTTAATTTAATTTATATGGGTACTACTGCTGCTGCTCTAAGTTAAAATCCGATTCGAGTCCTTGGATGATGACAGCATTTTCACAGCTGGAAGGTTGAATGTTGTTCCTCTTTTCTGCTTTACATACAAAATAATGGCTAAGATTCAGCATTTTTCTTTTCTTTTGTCTTTATTTGCATATTTGGTATTGAGGTAATCCAAAAGTTCTTACTTTTATATCGCAATACTTGAATTAGATTACTTATAAAATAATTTAACAGGTAATTAGCAATTGTATCAGACCACACACTGCACCATGACTTTACACCCATTCCAGGTCAGTTTACAGATTTGAACTTTGCCCTGAGAGCTGGCAGCCTGCCCCTCTCCGCCTCAATTACCATCACACTCTTTACAAGGGATTCGCTGTTCCTCATGAAAATTTAACCGGAAGGCGGCAGCTTTACCTATCTCGTTACGCTTGGTGTGGCTTTGCCATTAAAAAGCATCGGTGAGATTTGTGAGCTTACATCATCCTCTGTGACATGAAGAGAGAGACCCCTCAGCATAATAGTCTTGCTCTCCTCCTCCTGCTCCATTTTGTAGTCCTGGTCTGGATAATCCCCCTCGTATTCATCGTCGGATCTGTCACTATTGCGCCGCTTTCGTCCCCTCTGTTGCAGACAAAAAAAAACAAAAAAACAATGCTGTTATTATTGAATTTAGAACTAATATGTTTTACATTTTTCTGTTACAGGTGTGAAAGTTACTTACACAAGTATTCCTGCTCACTCACCTCTGGACTGTCTCTGTCTCTGCGCTCATCAAAGCGCTCTCGTTGTCTATCGTCACCCCATCGTCGATCACAATCCCTCTCCATATCTCTGTTCCGTCTTTCATGCCACTCTGGATCCTCTCTCCTCCCATCAGAACCGTATCTTCCACTACGTTCACCCCGAGTCTGCCTGAAAGAGAAAAGGAGTGTCAGTGCGAATTACACGCTGAATGTGTGCCACTTCCATATTGGATTATGTTCATCTTACCTTTTATCAGCTCCCATGGTTTAATGATGAGACACGGTCGATCAAGGAACTCTGTAGAAAAAGCAAAAGATTGCTTTAGCCGTCGAATCCCTATCAAAAATAGCTGTCAGTTTTTGCTGATATAACTTATGTGCAATATTTTTGTTTTATTGATGTACTCATGTCTACATAGGTCATTTTTATTTCTTTTTTACTTAATGATGAATGTATTGCTCTGTCAAAACAAAGTATAATTAGGTAACACCTTGATGTGAATGTTCTTAAGTGCACCTTACTTGTTTACTTGTCTGTTTGTACAATTGTTTGTTTGTTGAATAACTGTCATATTGAAACTAAATAAACACACTTGTTTAAAAAAAAAAAAAAATAGCTGTCAGCAGGTGTTTCACATCAGCCAAGGAAAACCTCACAGAGACTGATAGATCTCAACAGGATACCTTGATTTGTTTTAACTTTATGTAGCTAAAAAGCAGATTTGTCCTGAATACTTTGTAATATTATTCCAATTTAAGAAATAAAAAAAACAGGGGCTTACACTTTTGCACTGAATGTGTTACTCGAATAGGCTTAAATTTCTATATTATTGTTATATTCAGTTACATATAGGCTCTGGATGATGGCTGAGGTCACAGATGAGGCCAATAACGTTACACAAGGCCTGATCTGAAACTACTGAGAGAAAATGTCACACTGTTGTCAGATGTCAGATGGTGGTGAACTTTAGCTACAAGATAACTGGTCTGCTGATCGTTTAACGCTCAGATCGGACTGCAGCTTGCTCTCCAGCAACAACCTGCTGAAACACGCAGGTCTTCGCTAACACAGTGACGTTAGCGAGCAGGACAGTTTAGCCAGCTGGCGAAGTGCGGCTGACGTTAGCTTTAACGTTTTTATACCGTATGATAGCGCAGTCTTAAATAACTTAGCTTCCGTTAGCCGAAAACAACCACTACAACTCCGTGTTACATACCGTTTTAATGACACACACTGCTGCATCTGATAGTCACCGTATGGTAGAAGTTTATTTCTTCCTGTTCTTCCGGTCAGCAGAAGAGTCTTCTTCTCTGTTTTTATAACTGGTAGCAAACAGATTCACTGCGCATTACCACCACCTACCGGTCACACAGTGAACAAACCTGCGAATATTAATGCTCTCTATTCCAAATGACTCTCTGTATTACCAAAACATCTACTGTACTTAAAAATATAATATTACAGATTAATATACAAGTGTGTAATAATAAATCTGCACAGGCTGTTACCTTGTTGCTTAGTATCAGCAGTCCTAACAGTTTGAATTGCCTAAAAATACTTGGCCAATAAATCTGGTTCTGTGTCTGAAAACAAAAAGACGTTTAAATCCTTATAACTTGTCGTGGTCACATAGCCTACAGAAAACTGCTTCCTGTTTTCCAAGATCTTCCTAACCATCATTCATATCTAAATAGATGACATAGAGTCTATCTTTCACTGATCTTACAGCTTGTTTCAATACGACATAATCCTTTTCAGCCTCTGCATTTTTAATATATACAATTACTGCCCTGCATGTCTATCTGCCTCTTTTTTTAAGGAATTCCAAGCACTGATATACTGAAAAGTACTGAAATAGATAGAGCTCTGGCTCTTTTTATTTGGCGTGGAGAGGAGGTCGTGTTGCTCTGACTCTATCTGTTTGGCGTGGAGAGGAGGTCGTGTTGCTCTGGCTCTGGTTTCTTTTTGGGGGGGGGGGGGGGGGGGTTTCTTTATCCGATGAGAGGGTCGCACTATAAAGGACAGAGGGTGTCGTATCCTGTAAAGATTGTAAAGCCCCCTGAGGCAAATTTGTGATTTGTGGTTTTTTGGCTATACAAATAAAATTTACTTGACTTGACTTAACTCTTCACTACCTTTAATTCCTGTGTTGTGTATCAATTAAACTATAATAAAAATGCTTTGAATTCTACACCATTTTCAATGGTGTTGACTTAAATTAAATTGTTAAGCTTTTACTTTATTTATTAACTTGACTTACTTTAGATTCTTTTATTTATCTATTTAGGAGCAACTACAGAAACCGTTTGAAAATGCTATTCCTCCTGTCTATGGTTGCCTATCGGTGTAACCTACAACATGTCACAATATTTACAGCGGGCTGTTCAGTGGTGGAAAGTGCATTTACTCAAGTACTGTAAGTAGTAACTTTCCTTGAGTATTTCCATGTTCTGCTACCTTATACTTCTACTACACTACAATTCAGAGGGAAATATTGTACTTTCCATTAGATAAATTTAACACCTTTAGTTACTAATTACTTTGCATATTCAGATCAATACAAAATATACTCAACGATTAAATTATGATGTATTCTTATAATTTAAGATACAACATTATTGATCCTGGGGGCAATTCACAAGTTACCCAGCAGTAGCCTATATAATAATAGTCATTCAAATTAGCCCCAAATGTACCAGCCGCAACATTAAAGTGATTTGCATATTAATATATCAATAATTATAAAAAAAAAAAAAAATTGCAAATTTCCCCACTGTGGGACTAATAAAGGAATATCTTATTTTATAATCCAATAATATAATATATATGGTTCTGAAAAGGGCCATTCTGCATAATGAGTACTTTTGGTACTTAATGTATATTTTGATGCCAACACTTTTGTACTTTTATTTAAGTGAAGTTGAAGAATGCAGGACTTGAACTTGTAGTAGAGTAGGCCTATTTCTTATTGTGATAATAATAATAATAATAATAATAATAATAATAATAATAATAATAATAATAATACATTTTATTTGGTGGCGCCTTTCAAGACACCCAAGGACACCTTACAAAGATAAAATAATAATCCAACAGATAAAAACAGCCAAACATGACAGAGACACATTTAGGGAGACACATGTGATGGACTGATGGACACATTACAGAGAATATGCCAGTTGGAACAGGTGGGTTTTGAGGTGAGATTTGAATGTTGTGATAGTGTAAGACTGTGATACTTGTTCCACCACTGGTGCTGTTCTCCCCATGGCCGGACGCTTCCCCCCATCACCGCATGGTGGCGCTGCAGCCCCAACCGAGATGCGGATGAGCTGCAGAAGCAGAAATCTGGGAAATCTGCTCTCATCCACACAGTCAACCACACCACACCACAGCGCGATGGCCGCGGCAGTGCATGCGAACTGTTAAACATCGTTTCATTTATTGAACTCACCTCACATGGTGTATGATTTGCGTCTCTCGCAGCCGGGAATAAAAAACACTGCTAGTGGTCAACGCTGAGCTAAGAGGATTCTCCAGATCCCACCGACTGTGACCCCGGAGGCATCAGGAGGAAGGTAGCCCCCTGGCTAGCGTTAACCTTAGCGAAACACTAGCGTCAACTGTGGTAGTTTCATACGCTAATAATGCTGTTTTATTAAAGAACATATCGTTTCTACTTTGTGAAGTGGAGCCCAAAGTAGCGTGTTTAGCTCGTTAGCTATAAGGTAATGACGCTGCTAGCTCGCTAAAGGGGCTGACAGCTCTTCCTCTGTGGTGTCGAGGCTACATATTCTTAGTAATTTAGCAAATTGACGCTTTGTTATTTAATAATATCACAATAAAAAAAGGGCCTCACATTATTTAGAGCGTTACCTCAGTATTTATATAATAAAAGCTGTGTTAAAATGTGCCTGTTATGTGCTGACAGTGTCGCTTTGCTGTGTGTTTGGCTCCTCAGTTAAAGCTAGCAGGCTGCATGGCTGAGCCGGAGCTTCTGCTGGACTCCAACATCCGGCTCTGGGTGGTGTTGCCCATCGTCTTCATCACCTTTCTGGTCGGGGTGATTCGCCATTATGTGTCCATTCTTCTTCAAAGTGACAAGAAGTTGACGTTGGAACAGGTTTCTGACAGGTACGTGATCTTATCTCGTGTAAACTGTGAGGTGGATCATATTTTTTTTAACAAAACACTTGAAATTCATGTGATTTAATGTATGTATGTTGTCCCATATTTATAATTTATTTATAATGCACATATTTATTTACCTTTTCTTACCCTTATAACATAATTTTACTAGTGTTCTTATCCCTTGGATATTTTTTATTCTTATTTATTGTATGCCCTGTCCTATTCTTATTCCTATTCTTATTCTTATTTCTCTTCTTATTTTATTTTATTTTATTTTATGAACTGTCTTTTGTTAGAATCTGTGCTGCTGTGAAGCTGAAATTTCCCCACGGGGATAAATAAAGTGCTATCCTATCCTATCTCCAAATCCAGCCAGGTTCTTATTCGGAGCAGAATCCTCAGAGAAAATGGAAAATACATTCCCAAACAGGTAGGGGGGTTTTCATCATCCGCCTCCAACTCATGTACAAGTTGTTGTTTAACCCTATACGAAATACACACTAAAATAACACCGGTCTTTGCGTTTATTTGTCGCAACTAAAGCGTGCAGGACAATGTTTTACTGAAAATCTCTCTTTGTTTTTAGTCTTTTCTGATGAGGAAGTTCTACTTCAATAATCAAGAAGATGG